>JASTWF010000039.1:2387918-2492918 GCA_030390025.1 Squalus acanthias
CCACCTAATATCCAGAGCTCCTCCCCACCCCACCTAATATCCAGAGCTCCTCCCAACCCCACCTAATATCCTCAACTCCACGCCACCCCACCTAATATCCTCAGCATCTCCCCAACCCACCTAATATCCTCAGCTCCTCCCCACCCCACCTAATATCATCAGCTCCACCCCACACCACCTAATATCCTCAGCACCTCCCCACCACACCTAATATCCTCAACTCCTCCCCACCACACCTAATATCCTCAGCTCCTCCCCACCCCACCTAATATCCTCAGCTCCACCCCACCCCACCTAATATCCTCAGCACCTCCCCACCCCACCTAATATCCTCAGTTCCTCCCCACCCCACCTAATATCCAGAGCTCCTCCCAACCCCACCTAATATCCTCAGCTCCTCCCCACCCGACCTAAAATTCTCAGCTCCTCCCCACTCCGCCTAATATCGTCAGCTCCTCGACATCCCACCTAATATCCTCAGCTCCTCACAAACCCACCTAATATCCTCAGCTCCTCCCCACACAACCTAAAATCCTCAGCTCCTCCCCACCCCACCTAATATCCTCAGCTCCTCCACAACCCACTTAATATACTCAGCTCCTCCCCACCCCACCTAATATCCTCAGTTCCTCCCCACCTCACCTAATATCCTCAGCCCAACCCCACTCCACAAAATATCCTCAGCACCTCCCCACCCCACCTAATGTCCTCAGCTCCTCCCCACCCCACCGCACCTAATATCCTCAGCTCCTCCCCACCTCACCGAATATGCTCAGCTCCTCCCCACCCCATCGAATATCCTCAGCTCCTCCCCACCCCACCTATAATCCTCAGAACCTCCTCACCCCATTTAATATCCTCAGCTGCACCCCACCCCACCTAATATCATCAGCTCCTCCACACCCCACCAAATATCCCCAGCTCCTTCCCACCACACCTAATATCCTCAGTTCCTCCCCACCCCACCTAATATCCTCAGCTCCTCCCCACCCCATCCAATATCCTCAGCTCCTCCCCACCCCAGCTATAATCCTCAGAACCTCCTCACCCCACCTAAAATCCTCAGCACCTCCCCACCCCACCTAATATCCTCAGCTCCTCCCCACCCCACCTAATATCCTCAGCTCCTCCCCCACCCCACCTAATATCCTCAGCTGCACCCCACCCCACCTAATATCCTCAGCTCCACCCCACTCCACCTAATATCCTCAGCACCTCCCCACCACACCTAATATCCTCAACTCCTCCCCACCACACCTAATATCCTCAGCTTATCCCCACCCCACCTAATATCCTCAGCTCCTCCCCACCCCACCTAATATCCTCAGCTCCTCCCCACCCGACCTAATATCCTCAGCTCCTCACCACCCCACCTAATATCCTCAGCTCCTCTTCACCCCACCTAATATCGTCAGCTCCTCTCTACCCCACCTAATATCCTCAGCTCCTCCCCACCCCACCTAATATCCTCAGCTCCTCCCCACCCCACCTAATATCCTCAGCTCCTCCCCACCCGACCTAAAATTCTCAGCTCCTCCCCACCCCGCCTAATATCGTCAGTTCCTCCCCACCTCACCTAATTTCCTCAGCCCAACCCCACTCCACAACATATCCTCAGCACCTCCCCACCCCACCTAATATCCTCAGCTCCTCCCCACCCCACCTAATATCCTCAGCTCCTTCCCACCCCACCGCACCTAATATCCTCAGCTCCTCCCCAGCTCACCGAATATCCTCAGCTCCTCCCCACCCCATCGAATATCCTCAGCTCCTCCCCACCCCACCTATATTCCTCAGAACCTCCTCACCCCACCTAATATCCTCAGCTGCTCCCCACCCCACCTAATATCATCAGCTCCTCCACACCCCACCAAATATCCTCAGCTCCTTCCCACCACACCTAATATTCTCAGTTCCTCCCCACCCCACCTAATATCCTCAGCTCCTCCCCACCCCATCGAATATCCTCAGCTCCTCCCCCACCCCTTCTAATATCCTCAGCTCCTCCCCCACCCCACCTAATATCGTCAGCTCCTCCCCCACCCCACCTAACATACTCAGCTCCTCCCCACCCCACCTAATATCCTCAGCACCTCCCCACCCCACCTAATATCCTCAGCTCCTCCCCACCCCACTTAATATCCTCAGCTCCTCCCCACCCCACCTAATATCCTCAGCTCCTCGCCAGCCCATCTAATATCCTCAGCTCCTCCCCACCCCACATACTATCCTCAGCTCCTCCCCACCCCACCTAATATCCTCAGCTGTTCCACACCTGACATAATATCCTCAGCACCTCCCCACCCCACCTAATATCCTCAGCTACTCCCCACCCCACCTAATATCCTCAGCTACTCCCCACCCCACCTAATATCCTCAGCTCCTCCCCACCCCACCTAATATCCTCAAATCCACCCCACCCCACCTAATATCCTCAGCATCTCCACAACCCACCTAATATCCAGAGCTCCTCCCCACCCCACCTAATATCCAGAGCTCCTCCCAACCCCACCTAATATTCTCAACTCCACGCCACCCCACCTAATATCCTCAGCATCTCCCCAACCCACCTAATATCCTCAGCTCCTCCCCACCCCACCTAATATCATCAGCTCCACCCCACACCACCTAATATCCTCAGCACCTCCCCACCACACCTAATATCCTCAACTCCTCCCCACCACACCTAATATCCTCAGCTCCTCCCCACCCCACCTAATATCCTCAGCACCTCCCCACCCCACCTAATATCCTCAGTTCCTCCCCACCCCACCTAATATCCAGAGGTCCTCCCAACCCCACCTAATATCCTCAGCTCCTCCCCACCCGACCTAAAATTCTCAGCTCCTCCCCACTCCGCCTAATATCGTCAGCTCCTCGACATCCCACCTAATATCCTCAGCTCCTCGCAAACCCACCTAATATCCTCAGCTCCTCCCCACACAACCTAAAATCCTCAGCTCCTCCCCACCCCACCTAATATCCTCAGCTCCTCCACAACCCACTTAATATACTCAGCTCCTCCCCACCCCACCTGATATCCTCAGTTCCTCCCCACCTCACCTAATATCCTCAGCCCAACCCCACTCCACAAAATATCCTCAGCACCTCCCCACCTCACCTAATGTCCTCAGCTCCTCCCCACCCCACCGCACCTAATATCCTCAGCTCCTCCCCACCTCACCGAATATGCTCAGCTCCTCCCCACCCCATCGAATATCCTCAGCTCCTCCCCACCCCACCTATAATCCTCAGAACCTCCTCACCCCATTTAATATCCTCAGCTGCTCCCCACCCCACCTAATATCATCAGCTCCTCCACACCCCACCAAATATCCTCAGCTCCTTCCCACCACACCTAATATCCTCAGTTCCTCACCACCCCACCTAATATCCGTAGCTCCTCCCCACCCCACCTAATATCCTCAGCTCCTCCCCACCCCACCTAATATCCTCAGCTCCTCCCCACCCCATCCAATATCCTCAGCTCCTCCCCACCCCAGCTATAATCCTCAGAACCTCCTCACCCCACCTAATATCCTCAGCACCTCCCCACCCCACCTAATATCCTCAGCTCCTCCCCACCCCACCTAATATCCTCAGCTCCTCCCCCACCCCACCTAATATCCTCAGCTGCACCCCACCCCACCTAATATCCTCAGCTCCACCCCACTCCACCTAATATCCTCAGCACCTCCCCACCACACCTAATATCCTCAACTCCTCCCCACCACACCTAATATCCTCAGCTCCTCCCCACCCCACCTAATATCCTCAGCACTTCCCCACCCCACCTAATATCCTCAGCTCCACCCCACCCCACCTAATATCCTCAGCTCCTCCCCACCCCACCTAATATCCTCAGCTCCTCCCCACCCCACCTAATATCCTCAGCTCCTCCCCACCCAACCTAAAATTCTCAGCTCCTCCCCACCTCGCCTAATATCGTCAGCTCCTCCACACCCCACCTAATATCCTCAGCTCCTCGCAAACCCACCTAATATCCTCAGTTCCTCCCCACCTCACCTAATTTCCTCAGCCCAACCCCACTCCACAACATATCCTCAGCACCTCCCCACCCACCTAATATCCTCAGCTCCTCCCCACCCCACCTAATATCCTCAGCTCCTTCCCACCCCACCGCACCTAATATCCTCAGCTCCTCCCCAGCTCACCGAATATCCTCAGCTCCTCCCCACCCCATCGAATATCCTCAGCTCCTCCCCACCCCACCTATATTCCTCAGAACCTCCTCACCCCACCTAATATCCTCAGCTGCTCCCCACCCCACCTAATATCATCAGCTCCTCCACACCCCACCAAATATCCTCAGCTCCTTCCCACCACACCTAATATTCTCAGTTCCTCCCCACCCCACCTAATATCCTCAGCTCCTCCCCACCCCATCGAATATCCTCAGCTCCTCCCCCACCCCACCTAATATCCTCAGCTCCTCCCCCACCCCACCTAATATCGTCAGCTCCTCCCCCACCCCACCTAACATACTCAGCTCCTCCCCACCCCACCTAATATCCTCAGCACCTCCCCACCCCACCTAATATCCTCAGCTCCTCCCCACCCCACCTAATATCCTCAGCTCCTCCCCACCCCACCTAATATCCTCAGCTCCTCGCCAGCCCATCTAATATCCTCAGCTCCTCCCCACCCCACATACTATCCTCAGCTCCTCCCCACCCCACCTAATATCCTCAGCTGTTCCACACCTGACATAATATCCTCAGCACCTCCCCACCCCACCTAATATCCTCAGCTACTCCCCACCCCACCTAATATCCTCAGCTCCTCCCCACACCACCTAAAATCCTCAGCTCCTCGCCACCCTATCTAATATACTCAGCTCCTCCCCACCATACATACTATCCTCAGCTCCTCCCCACCCCACCTAATATCCTCAGCTGTTCCACACCTGATATAATATCCTCAGCTCCTCCCCACCCCACCTAATATCCTCAGCTGTTCCACACCTGACATAATATCCTCAGCACCTCCCCACCCCACCTATTATCCTTAGATCCTCCCCACCCCACCTAATACTCTCAGCTCCTCCCCACCCCATCTAATATCCTCAGCTCCTCCCCACCCCACCTATTATCCTCAGCTCCTCCCGACCCCATCTAATATCCTCAGCTCCTCCCCACCCCACCTAATATCCTCAGCTCCTCCCCACCCCACCTAATATCCTCAGCTCCTCCCCACCCCACCTATAATCCTCAGAACCTCCTCACCCCATTTAATATCCTCAGCTGCTCCCCACCCCACCTAATATCATCAGCTCCTCCACACCCCACCAAATATCCTCAGCTCCTTCCCACCACACCTAATATCCTCAGTTCCTCACCACCCCACCTAATATCCGTAGCTCCTCCCCACCCCACCTAATATCCTCAGCTCCTCCCCACCCCACCTAATATCCTCAGCTCCTCCCCACCCCATCCAATATCCTCAGCTCCTCCCCACCCCAGCTATAATCCTCAGAACCTCCTCACCCCACCTAATATCCTCAGCACCTCCCCACCCCACCTAATATCCTCAGCTCCTCCCCACCCCACCTAATATCCTCAGCTCCTC
The DNA here is from genome assembly GCA_030390025.1 of Squalus acanthias. NCBI lineage: Eukaryota > Metazoa > Chordata > Chondrichthyes > Squaliformes > Squalidae > Squalus > Squalus acanthias. Next base: position 2,393,508 of record JASTWF010000039.1, read on the forward strand.
CCCCACCCCACCTAATATCCTCAGCTGCACCCCACCCCACCTAATATCCTCAGCTCCACCCCACTCCACCTAATATCCTCAGCACCTCCCCACCACACCTAATATCCTCAACTCCTCCCCACCACACCTAATATCCTCAGCTCCTCCCCACCCCACCTAATATCCTCAGCACTTCCCCACCCCACCTAATATCCTCAGCTCCACCCCACCCCACCTAATATCCTCAGCTCCTCCCCACCCCACCTAATATCCTCAGCTCCTCCCCACCCCACCTAATATCCTCAGCTCCTCCCCACCCGACCTAAAATTCTCAGCTCCTCCCCACCTCGCCTAATATCGTCAGCTCCTCCACACCCCACCTAATATCCTCAGCTCCTCGCAAACCCACCTAATATCCTCAGTTCCTCCCCACCTCACCTAATTTCCTCAGCCCAACCCCACTCCACAACATATCCTCAGCACCTCCCCACCCCACCTAATATCCTCAGCTCCTCCCCACCCCACCTAATATCCTCAGCTCCTTCCCACCCCACCGCACCTAATATCCTCAGCTCCTCCCCAGCTCACCGAATATCCTCAGCTCCTCCCCACCCCATCGAATATCCTCAGCTCCTCCCCACCCCACCTATATTCCTCAGAACCTCCTCACCCCACCTAATATCCTCAGCTGCTCCCCACCCCACCTAATATCATCAGCTCCTCCACACCCCACCAAATATCCTCAGCTCCTTCCCACCACACCTAATATTCTCAGTTCCTCCCCACCCCACCTAATATCCTCAGCTCCTCCCCACCCCATCGAATATCCTCAGCTCCTCCCCCACCCCACCTAATATCCTCAGCTCCTCCCCCACCCCACCTAATATCGTCAGCTCCTCCCCACCCCACCTAACATACTCAGCTCCTCCCCACCCCACCTAATATCCTCAGCACCTCCCCACCCCACCTAATATCCTCAGCTCCTCCCCACCCCACCTAATATCCTCAGCTCCTCCCCACCCCACCTAATATCCTCAGCTCCTCGCCAGCCCATCTAATATCCTCAGCTCCTCCCCACCCCACATACTATCCTCAGCTCCTCCCCACCCCACCTAATATCCTCAGCTGTTCCACACCTGACATAATATCCTCAGCACCTCCCCACCCCACCTAATATCCTCAGCTACTCCCCACCCCACCTAATATCCTCAGCTCCTCCCCACACCACCTAAAATCCTTAGCTCCTCGCCACCCTATCTAATATACTCAGCTCCTCCCCACCATACATACTATCCTCAGCTCCTCCCCACCCCACCTAATATCCTCAGCTGTTCCACACCTGATATAATATCCTCAGCTCCTCCCCACCCCACCTAATATCCTCAGCTGTTCCACACCTGACATAATATCCTCAGCACCTCCCCACCCCACCTATTATCCTTAGATCCTCCCCACCCCACCTAATACTCTCAGCTCCTCCCCACCCCATCTAATATCCTCAGCTCCTCCCCACCCCACCTATTATCCTCAGCTCCTCCCGACCCCATCTAATATCCTCAGCTCCTCCCCACCCCACCTAATATCCTCAGCTCCTCCCCACCCCACCTAATATCCTCAGCTCCTCCCCACCCCACCTATTATACTCAGCTCCTCTCCACCCCAACTAATATCCTCAGCTCCTCCCCATCCCACCTCATATCGGCAGCTGCTCCCAAATCCACATAATATCTGAAGAGATCGCAAAGTCTCTCTTTGAAGAATGGACTCAGTCGAGAATATTTTGTGGAATTTATGGTATTTTTCTGAGTGTATTTCCCCTGTGATGGGATCACCCTGTCTTATTGTGTGAAAAAGTGGTTTGTTAAAACCCCAGAGAACGCTTGGCAGTTGTTTGTGACACAATAACTGTCAGTGATCCAGAATATGCAAAATCACTTCTCACCTCCATCTGAGAAGAGAAGCAGAACAATGAACCCACTGGCCTAGCCAGCCGTAGAGGAGCGAGTTTTGCCCAACACAAAGACCGAAATATATCCCAGACTTGGGGCCATTGGTCCAATCACGGAGTACACATGGGTTTGAGGATGACCAATCAAAGATTCAGCACCGGAGTGTTTCGAAACAAAAGGATTATAAAGATTGGCGGGAAAGATAGGGGTAGCAAGACTCCTATAAAGATAGATCCTTTCCCACCATTCTCTCTCTCTCTCTCTCTCTCGCTGCACCAAGATCGACCTAACATTAAGACCAGAGGAAGAAGCAGCTAATTGGAGCGATCGAGACGGAGTGCGTGTTGTGGTAAGCATGGTCTCCAGTGTCCCAAGCCGGTAACCAGAGGGCTCAGAGTTTTTCTCAGAAGTGAAGTTTTTGGGGCTATTCCGAGGGTGGGAGCTTCCTTTGGTTCAGCCAGGCCAAGGGGCTGATGCGACTGAGTAATTCATTGGTAGGAGTGGAATTAGAGTCCACCATAGCAACACGGGAAATACTGCATTTTATAGTCCCCAGTTTTGTACTGTATGTTTGTTGTTTGTGACCTGGATTTTATTCTCCACAGAGACAGTGATTTTGTTTTGTAGTGCACGTTTTAGCCAGTGTATGTTAGACCAAATAAATATAAGTTTGATTTTTCGCTGAAGCATTCCTGTCCATGACTTATTTCATTTACACTCTGAATAATAATTCCCGGGTATAGAACTTTCGTAGGGCGGGGCGATTCGAACCGTCCGTCTAGCAATTGGGCTAGGATCAAAAACCACTTACATCTCTTGGCGACTGCGGGCAGGACCTGGGTTAAAGGAATGTGAATTAGTCATGGACAGCGCTTCTGGCGAAAGATCCCAAATGGAGGAAAGGATTTCTTCATATGTGTTTAAGAAGGTTAACGTCACTAAGAAGTGAGTGCTGGGCTTGTTGCGTGGACGCAGCGGCAGAATGGACGGAGGGCCAGGACCACAGGCGCAGCATTGAAAATGCGATATGGCTCGTCTGTCTACAAAGACAAGTCCAACTGCTAGATAAGCAGGTTGCTAAGTTACAGGCAGAGCTCAGGAAGTCCGAGGCACAGTCAGACGCAAGGGCTGTAGTAGGGAGCAGGTTATGCACGGAGCCAAGGGTTGAGAAGCAGGGAAAAATAATCCAGGAGAAAACCTTCTGTAACCATACGTTGTTCCTGCAATGCCAGGTAACTGAGGCAAAGGGGAACGAGACGATGGTTAGGGAGGAGAACGCTCGCTTGTCGAGTGAGGTAAAGGTGCTGGGAGAGCAGTTGAAGGATATTCAGGTGGCATACAGAGTCTCCAGCACTAGAGGGTTTGATACGGGTAACCATGGTCCTTGCCAGGAGAAGATCCGGAATTTGACCGATGCTGTATCTAAGGCCAAAGGGATGGTCTGCTTGGTAACTCCGGGAATGGCCCAGGTAGATGAGGAAGAGCAGGAGGGAGATAAGGAGGACTGTGAGGCAGAGGAGGGCACTCGACCACCGCCCGAAGTGCCGGGACCAGGACCCATGCGCCCTGCCCGGCAGCGGAAATACGGTGCGCCCGTAGACGGTCAAGAGCAAGGACCACTGCAGAGTGACTTCATGGTCCTGTATACGACCCCCCAGCTGCAGGCAATGGTCTCTAACCTGACCAAACTGACCAGCACAGGGGACCCATCTGTCCATTTTACGGATGTAGAGCAGGTGGGGGGGATCAATAATTGTAACCAAGCTGAGACAGACAAATGACTATTATTTTCCCAGGATAGCAGGTTGTACCAGTCGCTCTCAGCGGGCAGCAAGAGGGGGCAGTGTACGTTAGAGGGGATAAAGGATGACAACCTGGAGGCTATGGGCCTCAGTGATGGAAGTCCCTTCTCCCGAGTGGAAAGGACACTGCAGTCAGCTGGGGAGGCACCGCAGGCTTTCGCGGGCAGGCTTTGGCCCGTCTACCGGAGTGCCTGTGCGGGGGTGCCCGACCGGGCGCAGCTGCAGGGGGAGCCGAGGGCTCATTGGCTGAGGACCCTGGTGGCGAACAGTATGCCCAGGATCAAGGCCAAAGCAGAGGGGTGGTTCGATTCCAGGGATTCCCAGACCACAGAATAGAGTGTGATCCGGCAGTTAACTCTCTCTTTTAAGAATGGTAGGGGATAGGATGACAAACCAAAGGGCAGAGTACACGAGTTAAAGCCTAGTGGAGGCAACGTTAGAAGAGAGTGGCGCCAGGAAGGGGGTAGCTCAGAGAAGAAGCAGGGTTGTTATGGGTGCGGGAGTAAAGGGCACTGGAGGAAAGACTGCCCAGTCTCTGACAAAAGGAGCGGGAAAGGGGATCCTCCAGCGCCAGTGCAGAAAGCCGCAGCTGTGGCAGGAAGCAGCACTGATCCGTTCGCGTTATTAGTGGCTGCTCTCCGCGCAGACTTTCCGGCAGGGCAGGGTAGGGTGGATGCAGCAGCGGGCAGCGTACTACCATCCGCCCCAAACAATCCCGACCCATGACTAGGGGCTTCTCAGCCCGTTTACCTGTGCCCGCTAAGTTATGATGCTTCGAAGAGACCGTGCGTGAAGATGGGGGTGGAGAAGGTGCAAGGGACCTATCTGCTGGACACTGGAGCTTCAAGCACCATTGTCTATGCGGATAACCCGACCACAGCACCTCTATCGAGCGGGGTCCGATATAACTTAGTCGGGTTCACCGGGAACGAACAGGCTGGGTCTTTCTCCATCCCGCTAGCCATCGATCTGTGTACACTCCATACGGAGTGGAAATGTGTCCTGATGCGGTGGGAGTGGGAGGGAATAGGCATTTTGGGGGCAGACTTCATACTGGCCCACAAGATATTGGTGGATTTCCGGAATCACTGTGTTTGGGGAGCAGTGTGCACGGGAAAGGAGAAGGAGGTGGTAGTTATAACAGGGAAGCAAGGCAAGGGAACCGTGTGTACGATGAAACCCAAGGGTAGTTATGACTTTGAACTTTTGATCACTTCTACCCCGGCGGAGTACATAGCGGATGTGCGAGCCAACTTCGCGGCATTCGCTACACACAAGCACGACTGTGGGAGGGTAATAGGGGTGGAGGTCAGAGTAGAAGGAGACACCATGGCCCAACCACAGAAACAGTACAACTTCCCCAGAGAGGCAGAGGCGGATTTAGAGACGGCATTGGGATCACTGGTTGAGCAGGGTGTGTTGAGACCCATAGCGACCCATGTGAACTCTCCAATTTGGCCGGTTAGGAAGCTGGACAATTCGTGGAGAGCCACTGTGGACTATCGGGTTCTTAAAGGACACCCCAGCCTGTGCCCCCACCATTGCAGCCGTAGCCGACCTGATCGGGAGTGTCCCAGCATCCGCGAAAACATTCACGGTGCTGGACATTTCGAACGGATTCTGGTCTATCCCTCTCAAAAGGGAGGACCAGTATAAATTCGCATTCACTTTCAAGGGTCAGCAGTACACATGGACCTGCCTCCCCCAAGGGTTTCATAACAGCCCTTCCATTTTCCACCAATGTATGGTCAACTGTTTAAAAGGGTTCAGCAGACCGCAGCGGCTTGTACAGTACGTGGACGATCTGCTTTTGTTCTCCAACGTGAGGGAGGGGAATGGCCCCCTGCTGGCTGAGCTGCTGAGTCCGTTAAAGGAAGCTGGGTTCAAGGTTCATCCCAAGAAAGCACAGATCCACCAGCAGGACTAAAAATTCCTCAGGCTGACCATACGTGCTGGGGAGAGGGCCATCGATGAGGCAAAAAGGAAGGCGGTACAGGAGCTACCTGCCCTGACCACGGTAACGGAGGTAAGATCCTTCCTGGGACTCACAGGATATTACAGGAATTTCGTAGAGGACTATGCCGCTACGGCTGCTCCTCTACTCCGGCTCCTTCACAAGGGAGTGGGCTGGGAGTGGGATGAGGATTGCATGGCAGCTTTTAGTCTTCTGAAGAGTGATCTGCAGACTGCACCGGCTTTAGGAGCGATTGATGGGGGAAACCAGTTCATTTTGGAGGTAGCTGCCACAGGGGAGAGTTTGAGCGCAGTGCTGCTCCAGGAGCGGCATGGCAAGCTGAGGCCTGTGGTATACTCATCAAGAATCCTCACAGATGTAGAGAGGGGGTACTCCAATTGTGAGAGGCACCTGCTTGCCAGACATTGGGCCGTGAGGAGATCACAAATCTTCACGGGAGCGTCACCGTTTACACTCTTAACCCATCATGCGCCCACTCAGATGCTTCTGGATGGGAGGATAAGGGACGGCACAGTGAGCAGTGCACGCATTGCTCGCTGGACTTTATCGCTCTCTCAGACGAATTTGATTGTGAAAGGCCTTTATGGTTCCAAGCTCTCCGCAAATTTGATCTACCCAGGGGTGGACCACAAATGTTCTGTTGAAGGGGTATGGGACGTAGACATAGGGTTTCGGGCTGGGATCCATCCCACGGGCCGCGAGATCTATATAGACGGGTCCAGTACAGTTGTGGCTGGTGAGCAACTCACTGGATGCGGGATTCTTGACCCAAAGGCAGGCATTGCCAAGGCCATTAAACTCCCGAGCACCATGAGTGCCCAGCACGCTGAACTGTCGGCGGTGGTGTATGTGGTTACCCACCCCGAAGAGTTCCCTGCACCCTACACTATTTGCTCGGACAGCATGTTCACTTGCTATTCGTGTACAGAATATTTAGCCATTTGTTCTCGTCGCGGGTTCACATCTGCAGACGGGAAACCCCTAGCAACAAAGCAATTGTTACAACAGATCATAACATCGATAGGAACACAGGGGGATTTCTATATCCACAAAGGCAAGGCCCATTCAAAGGCGGAACCCCGTGCGGAGGGCAATCAGCAGGCCAACGTGATGACCAAAGAGGATGCTCGAACGGGCACGTTTTGGGATCCATATGGGTCGAGTCCGGTAGCAGCGGTCAGGGACAGAGGTGGGGCCCAACGGGGTGCAGGGGTAGCATTGGCCCCGGACCTAAAGATTGTCCAGGCACGGGATCCCTTCCTAAAGACTGTTCTGGAGATGCTGACTAAGGAAGATAAGGTAGAGCGTCCATACGGAGTGGCAGGTATCTCGCTAAATCCGTAGTACCATTATTAAAGAAAGGTAGTAGGGATAAACCAGGGAATTACAGGCCAGTGAGCCTGACATCAGTGGTAGGGATATTATTGGAAAAAATTCTGAGTGACACAATTAGTCTCCATTTGGAGAGGCAAGGATTAATCAAGTATAGTCATCATGGCTTTGTCAGGAGGAGATCAAGTCTGAGCAATTTGATTGAATTTTTCGAGGGGTTAACTCGGTGTGTGGATGAGGGTAGTGCAGTTGATGTGGTCTACATGGACTTCAGTAAGGTTTTTGACAAATTCCCGCATGGGAGACTGGTCAAGAACGTAAAAGTCCATGGGATCCAGTGCAACTTGGCACATTGGATCCAAAATTGGCTTAGTGGCAGGAGGCAGAGGGTGATGGTCGAAGGTTGTTTTTGTGACTGGAAGCCTGTGTCCAATGGTGTACCACTAGGATCGGTGCTGGGTCCTTTGCTGTTTGTAGTGTACATTAATGATTTAGATATGAATGTAGGAGGTATGATCAGTAAGTTCGAAGATGACACGAAAATTGGTGGGGTGGTAAATAGCGAGGAGGGAAGCCTCAGGCTACAGGACGGTATAGACGGGATGGTTAGATAGGCAGAACAGTGGCAAATGGAATTTAACCCTGAAAAGTGTGAGGTGATGCATTTTGGGAGGACTAACAAGGCAAGGGAATACAAAATGAACGGTAGGACCCTAGGAAGGACAGAGGATCAGAGGGACCTTGGTGAGCATGTACATAGATCCCTGAAGGCAGCAGGACTGGTAGATAAGGTGGTTAAAAAGGCATATGGGATACTTGCCTTCATTAGCTGAGGCATAGAATATAAGAGCAGGGAGGTTATGAGGGAGCTGTACAAAACTCTAGTTAGGCCACAGCTGGAATACTGTGTGCAGCTCTGGTCGCCACACTACAGGAAAAATGTGATTGCATTGGAGAGGGTGCAGAGGAGATTCACCAGGATGTTACCTGGGCTGGAGCGTTTCAGCAGTGAAGGGAGACTGGACAGGCTGGGGTTGTTTTCCTTAGAGCAGAGAAGGCTGAGCGGGGACCTGATTGAGGTGTACAAAGTTATGAGGGGCATAGATAGGGTGGATAGAAAGGAACTTTTCCCCTTCTTAGAGGGGTCAATAACCATGGGGCATAGTTTCAAGGTAAGGGGCAGGAGGTTTAGAGGGGATTTGAGGAAAAACCTTTTCACCCAGAGGGTGGTTGGAATCTGGAACTCACTGCCTGAAAGGGTGGTAGAGGCAGGGACCCTCACAACATTCAAGAAGCATTTAGATGAGCACTTGAAACGCCATAGCATACAAGGCTACGGACCAAGTGCTGGAAAATGGGATTAGAATAGATAGGGCTTGAAGGCCGACGCGGACACGAGGGGCCGAAGGGCCTCTTTCTGTGCTGTATAACTTTATGACTCTATGACTCTAAAGGAAGAGATGGTTTTCAGAGGGGAACAGTGGGCAGTTCCGCAGCAGCACCGGAGAGAATTCCTTCAGTTGGCCCACGAGGGTCCAGGAGCGGGGCACCCCGGGCCGGAGACCACCTGGCAACGGGTGGAACAGGCAGGGTGGTGGCCGCAGCTGAGGGAGGACGTCCGCGACTTCTGCGCGGATGGCTTGGTGTGTGCTGCAAACAACCCTGACCCCCAAAAAAGGTAGTTATCCACGGGACACACTAGGAGAATGGAGGGACCATGGCAGTCCATACAGGTCGATAATATCGGACCACTGCCCACCGCACAGGGGGGTTACAAGTACTGCCTGGTCCTGGTGGATGTGCTCTCTCAATGGGTAGAAGCCTTCCCATGCCGAACAGCCACAACTTTGTGGTCCGCAAGGATTCTAGTGAGAGAAGTGTTCTCTCGGCTACCACGGTATGTGGAGTCCGATCAGGGGAGTCACTTCACAGGGGCAGTCATGCAGGCGACTCTGAAGATGCTAGGTATAGAGGGTAAATGGCACGTCGCACACAACACGCAGTCATCGGGGATTGTGGAGCGGATGAATAGGACCATCAAGGAAAGGTTACGGAAGGAGACGGGAGACTCGCCGAGAAAATGGGCGGTTGTCTTGCCGTTAGTTCTGATGGGGGTCCGAGCCAGCCCGTCTAGAAGCACAGGGTATTCCCCGCATGAGCTCGTGACTGGCAGGGTCATGAGAACGCCCAGCCATGTACTGGCCCCGGTTCTCACGGAAGGTCAGTTGAGAGAGGTGAAACGGGACAGGTTTGTTAAGAATTTGTTTGAGCATCTCAGACAGGTCCATTGGCAGGCTGCCAGTAACATGGGGAAGCAACATCGTAGAAATCGTTTATTGCTTGAGCCTCAGAGGCACCACGAGTGGAAGGTCGGTGATCAAGTAATGGTTAGAAACTTCGCCAGGGTAGGGACTTTCGAACCCCTATACATGAGACCGTACAGTATCGTGGATAGGGCTAGTCTGATGGTATGTGCGGTCAAAATGACTCGACGCACTCAGTGGTTCCATATCAATCAGTGCAAGCTTTTCAACCCTGGGGAAAGAGCTGATAAGAGGAGGAAACAGCAGGGAGTGGTGAGCTGCGCTACAGGTGTGGGTCTCCAGCCCATAATCTGGGACTGTGAGGAGCCCACAGAGGGACCAGTCGTTCCGCCTGTGGGGGCAGGAGTGAGAAGGAGTTCCCGGATCCCACGGCCGAGGGAGCCGTGGAACGCCTCCTTACACACCGTTGAACGAAGGAAGCCGGAGTAGTAATAGGCCCAGGGTCGAGGAGACCTAGTGTGGCCACCCGGAGACGGGTGGCGCTGTACATAACTTCTTTCTCTAATGTCTCTGGCCTTAGCTTGTCTGTATAGTTTGGATTTCCATGCATGCTGTGGATACCAAATGTAATCGTGTGTAGCTGCGTCTGGAAAGGTGAGGCATCACCCAAGGACATCGTTGCATTCTGTGTCTTTTCAGGGAACGCCTAAGAACAAGATGAAGTCAGCCATGGTAGTCCTGAGCGTCATGATTGAAGCCAGCACAAGTCAAAGTGGCGACAACAAGGAATCGGTTATCTTCGGCTGCACCTGCGGAGACGGACCGACTGTGACCACTGGAGGTGGCTCGAAGGATGGGGCGATCGTCTATCTCCACGAGGGAAGATTGCCTGAATGGCTGAGCTCGAATTACACCCGGTATTTCAGCCATGACAAGTTCACATATGGTGAAGCGTCCATCCCATGCCCGAGAATAGGGGTTACCACCTCCTGGGTTAGGGTAACAGAGGGTAAACTGGTGTGCCTTAGCTGTAGGGGACACATTCCACTGGGAAGGTGGTGGCGGCTCAGGAAACTGATTGCGGATACAGGGGACCAGACAGCTGACTAGAAAAGACTAAGTAATGAGACGTACCGGACAATCACGGGTTCTCCTGGAGGAGTGAATGTGTGTTGGGATAAGTGGTGGGAATCCGAGGAAGGGATTTATGTGTTTTTGTGGGGCTCTGAAAAGAACTACCCACTGTTCCCCTCTGAAAACCATCCCTTCCTTCAGAGTCATAGAGTCATAGAGTCATAGAGTTATTCAGCACAGAAAGAGGCCCTTCGGCCCATCGTGTTCGTGCCGGCCATCAAGCCCTGTCTATACTAATCCCATTTTCCAGCACTTGGTCCCTAGCCTTGTCTGCTGTGGCGTTTCAAGTGCTCATCTAAATGCTTCTTGAATGTTATGGGGGTTCCTGCCTCTATCACCCTTTCAGGCAGTGAGTTCCAGATTCCAACCACCCTCTGGGTGAAAAAGTTTTTCCTCAAATCCCCTCTAAACCTCCTGCCCCTTACCTTGAAGCTATGCCCCCTGGATATTGACCCGTCTAATAAGGGGAAAAGTTCCTTTCTATCTACCCTATCTATGCCACTCATAATTTTGTACACCTCAAAATGCATCACCTCACACTTTTCAGGGTTAAATTCCATTTGCCACTGTTCTGCCCATCTGACCAAGCCATCTATATCGTCCTGTAGCCTGAGGCTTCCCTCCTCGCTATTTACCACCCCACCAATTTTCGTGTCATCTGCGAACTTACTGATCATAACTCCTACATTCATATCTAAATCATTAATGTACACTACAAACAGCAAAGGACCCAGCACCGATCCCTGCGGTACACCATTGGACACAGGCTTCCAGTCACAAAAACAACATTCGACCATTACCCTCTGCCTCCTGCCACGAAACCAATTTTGGATCCAATATGCCAAGTTGCACTGGATCCCATGGGCTTTTACCTTCTTGACCAGTCTCCCATGCGGGACTTTGTCAAAAGCCTTACTGAAGTCCATGTAGACCACATCAACTGCACTACCCTCATCCATCCACCTAGTCACCCGCTCAAAAAATTTAATCAAATTGGTTAGACCTGATCTCCCCCTGACAAAGCATTAATGACTATACTTGATTAATCCTTGCCTCTCCAAGTGGAGACTAATTCTTTCCCTCAGAATGTTTTCCAATAATTTCCCTACCACTGATGTCAGGCTCACTGGCCTGTAATTCCCTGATTTATCCCTACTACCCTTCTTTAATAATGGTACTACGGATTTAGCGAGATACCTGCCACTCCGTATGGGCGCTCTACCTTATCTCCCTTAGCCAGCGTCTCCAGAACAGTCTTCAGGACGGGATCCCGTGCCTGGACCATATTTAGGTCCGGGGTCAATGCTACCCCTGCACTCCCTTAGGCCCCACCTCTGTCTCTGATCGCTGCTACCGGACTCGACCCATATGGATCCCAAAACGTGCCCGTTCGAGCACCCTATTTGTCATCACGTTGGCCTGCTGATTGCCCTCCGCACTGGGTACCGCCTTTGAATGGGCCTTGATTTGTGGATGTAGAAATCCCCCTGGGTTCCTATCGATGTTATGATCTGTTGCAACAATGGCTTTGTTGCTAGGGGTTTCCCGTCTGCAGATGTGAACCCGCAACGAGACCAAATGGCTAAATATTCTGTACACGAATTGCAAGTGAACATGCTGTCCGAGCAAATCCTGTAGGGTGCAGGGAACTCTTCGGTGTGAGTAACCACATACACCACCACCGACAGTTCAGCGTGCTGGGCGCTCATGGTGCTCGGGAGTTTAATGGCCTTGGCAATGCCTGCTTTTGGGTCAAAAATCCCGCATCCAGTGAGTTGTTCCCCTGCCACCACTGTACTGGACCCGTCTACACAGATTTCACGGCCCGTGGGATGAATCCCAGCACGAAACCTATGTCTATTCCCATGCCCCTTCAACAGCACATTTATGGGCCACCCCTGGGTAGATCAAATTTGCGGTGATCTTAGGCTCACAGAGGCCTTTCACACTCAAATTCTTCTGAGAGAGCAATAAAGTCCAGCGAGCAATGCGTGCACTGCTCACCGTGCCGTGCTTTATCCTCCCATCCAGAAGCATCTGAGTGGGCGTATGATGGGCTAAGAGAGTTAACGGGGACGCTCCCGTGAAGATTTGTGATCTCCTCACGGCCCAATGTGTGGCAAGTAGGTGCCTCTCACAATTGGAGTACCCCCTCTCTACATCTGTGAGGATTCTTGATGAGTATACCACAGGCCTCAGCTTGCCATGCCGCTCCTGGAGCAGCACTGCGCTCAAACTCTCCCCTGTGGCAGCTACCTCCAAAAATAACTCCTTTCCCCCATCAATCGCTCCTAAAGCCGGTGCGGTCTGCAGATCTCTCTACAGACGACTAAAAGCTGCCATGCAATCCTCATCCCACTCCCAGCCCACTCCCTTGTGAAGGAGCCGGGGTAGAGGAGCTGCCGTAGCGGCATAGTCCTCTATGAAATCGCTGCAATACCCTGTGAGTCGCAGGAAGGATCTTATCTCCGTTACCGTGGTCAGGGCAGGTAGCTCCTGTACCGCCTTCCTTTTTGCCTCATCGATGGCCCTCTCCCCAGCACGTATGTTCAGCCTGAGGAATTTTTAGTCCTGCTTGCCGATCTGTGCTTTCTTGGGATGAACCTTGAACCCAGCTTCCTTTAACGGACTCAGCAGCTCAGCCAGCAGGGGGCCATTCTCCTCCCCCTCGTTGGAGAACAAAAGCAGATCGTCCACGTACTGCACAAGCCGCTGCGGTCTACTGAACCCTTTTAAACAGTTGGCCATATATTGGTGGAAAATAGAAGGGCTGTTATGAAACACTTGGGGAAGGCAGGTCCATGTGTACTGCTGACCCTTCAAAGTGAACGTGAATTTATACTGGTCCTCCCTTTTGAGAGGGATAGACCAGAATCCATTCGAAATGTCCAGCACTGTGAATGTTTTCGCTGATGCCGGGATACTCCCGATCAGGTCGGCTACGGCTGTGACGGTGGGGACACAGGCTGGGATGTTCTTTAAGAACCCGATAGTCCACAGTGGCTCTCCACGAATTGTCCAGTTTCCTAACCGGACAAATCGGAGAGTTCACATGGGTCGCTGTGGGTTTCAACACACCCTGCTCAACCAATGATCCCAATGCCATCTCTAAATCCGCCTCTGCCTCTCTGGGGAAGTTGTACTGTTTCTGTGGTCGGGCCATGGGGTCTCCTTCTACTCTGACCTCCACCCCTATTACCCTCCCACAGTCGTGTTTGTGTGTAGCGAATGCCGCGAGGTTGGCTCGCACATCCGCTATGTACTCCGCCGGGGTAGAAGTGACCAAAAGTTCAAGGTCATAACTACCCTTGGGCTTCCCTTGCCTTGCTTCCCTGGTATAACTACCACCTCCTTCTCCTTTCCCATGCATACTGCCCCCCAAAGACAGTGATTCCGGAAATTCACCAATATCTTGTGGGCCAGTGTGAAGTCTGCCCCCAAAATGCCTATTCCCTCCCGCTCCCACCGCATCAGGACACATTTCCACTCGGTACGGAGTGTACCCAGATCGATGGCTAGCGGGATGGAGAAAGATCCAGCCTGTTCGTTCCTGGTGAAACCTACTAAGTTATATGGGTCCCCGCTCGATAGAGGTGCTGTGGTCGTGTTATCCGCATAGACAATGGTGCTTGAAGCTCCGGTGTCCAGCAGCTAGGTCCCTTGCACCTTCTCCACCCCCATCTTCACGCACGGTCTCTTCCAAGCATCATAACTTAGTGGGCACAGGTAAACGGGCTGAGAAGTCCCCAGTCATGGGTCGGGATTATTCGGGGCGGATGGGAGTACGCTGCCCGCTGCTTCATCCACCCTACCCTGCCCTGCCGGAATGACTGCGCGGAGAGCAGCCATTAATACCGCGAACGGATCAATGCTGCTTCCTGCCACAGCTGTGGCTTTCTGCACTGGCGCTGGAGGATCCTCTTTCCCGCTCCTTTTGTCAGAGACTGGGCAGTCTTTCCTCCAGTGCCCTTTACTCCCGCACCCATAACAACCCTGCTTCTTCTCTGAGCTACCCCCTTCCTGGCGCCACTCTCTTCTAACGTTGCCTCCACTAGACTTTAACTCGTGTACTCTGCCCGTTGGTTTGTCATCCTCACACCTACCATTCTTAAAAGAGAGAGTTAACTGCCGGATCACCCTCTCTTCTGTGGTCTGGGGATCCCTGGAATCGAACCACAACTCTGCTTTGGTCTTGATCCTGGGCAGGCTGTTCGCCACCAGGGTCCTCAGCCAATGAGCCCGAGGATCCCCCTGCAGCTGCTCCCGTTCGGGCACCCCCGCACAGGCACTCCGGTAGACGGGCCAAAGCCTGTCCGCGAAAGCCTGCGGTGCCTCCCCAGCTGACTGCAGTGTCCTTTCCACTCGGGAGAAGGGACTTCCATCATTGAGTCCCATAGCATCTAGGATGTCATCCTTTATCCCCTCTAACGTACCCTGCCCCCTCTTGCTACCCGCTGAGAGCGACTGGTACAACCTACTCTCCAGGGAAAATAGAAGTAATTTGTCTGTCTCAGCTTCGTTACAATTATTGATCACCCCACCTGCTCCACATCAGTAAAATGGAGAGATGGGTCCCCTGTGCTGGTCAGTTTGGTCAGGTTAGTGACCATTGCCTGCAGCTGGGGGATCGTATACGGGACCACGAAGTCCCTCTGCAGTGGTCCTTGCTCTTGACCGTCTACGGGCGCACCGTATTTCCGCTGCCGGACAGGCCACATGGGTCCTGGTCCCGGCACTTCGGGCGGTGGTCGAGCGTCCTCCTCTGCCTCACAGTCCTCCTTATCTCCCTCCTGCTCTTCCTCATCTACCCGGACCATTCCCGGAGCTACCAAGCAGACCATCCCTTTGGCCTCAGATACAGCATCGGACAAATTCCGGATCTGTTCCTGGCCAGGACCATGATTACCCGTATCAAACCGTCTAGTGCTGGAGACTCTGTATGCCACCTGAATATCCTTCAACTGCTCTCCCAGCACGTTTACCTCACTCGACAAGCGAGTGTTCTCCTCCCTAACCATCCTCTCGTTCCCCTTTGAATCAGTTACCTGGCATTGCAGGAACTCCTTATGGTTACGGAAGGATTTATCCGGGCTTATTATTCCCTGCTTCTCATCCCTTATCTCCGTGAATAACCTGCTCCCTACTACAGCCCTTGCGTCTGACTGTGCCATTGGACTCCCTGATCTCTTCCTCTAACCTCGCAACCTGCTTATCTAGCAGTTGCACTTGTCTTTGTAGACAGACGAGCCATATCGCCTTTTCAATGCTGCGCCAATGTTCCTTGCCCTCCGTCCATTCAGCCGCTGTGTCCACCGGACGCTCAGACCGCAACACGCCCAGCACCCACTTCTTAGTGACGTTAACCTTCTTAAACACATATGAAGAAATCCTTTCCTACATTTGGGATCTTTCGCCGGAAGCGCTGTCCATGACTGATTCACATTCCTTTAACCCAGGTCCTGCCCGCAGTCGCCAAGAGATGTAAGTGGTTTTTGATCCTAGCCCAATTGCTAGAAGGACGGTTCGAATCGGCCCCGCCTTACGAAAGTTCTATACCCGGGAATTATTATTCAGAGTGTAAATGAAATAAGTCTCGGACAGGAATGCTTCGGTGAGAATTCAAACTTATATTTATTTGGTCTAACATACACTGGCTGAAACATGCACTACTAAACGAAATCACTGTCTCTATGGAGAATAAAATCCAGGTTACAAACAACATACATACAGTACAAAACTGAGGACTATGACAAGCAGTAATTCCCTTGTTGCTATGGTGGACTCTAATTCCACCCCTAACAACGAATTACCCAGTCGCATAAGCCCCTTCGCCTGGCTGAAACAAACGAAGCTCCCACCCTCGGAATAGCCCCAAAACTTCACTTCTGAGAAACTCTGATCCCTCTGGTTACCGGCTTGGGACACTCGAGACCATGCTTACCCCCACACACAGTCCGTCTCCATCGCTCCGCTTAGCTGCTTCTTCCTCTGGTCTTCTTGTTAGGTCGATCTTGGTGCAGCGACAGCGAGAGAGAGAATGTTGGGAAAGGATCTATCTTTATAGGAGTCATGCTAACCCTATCTATCCCGCCAATCTCTAAAATAATTTTGTTTCTAAGCACTTCGGTGATTAATCAGTGATGGGGTCATCCTCAGTCCCATGAGAATTCCATGATTGGACTAATGGCCCTAAGTCTGGGATATATTTCGGTCTTTGTGTTGGGAAAAACTGGCTCCTCTTCGGCTGGCTAGGCCAATGGGTTCATTGCTCTGCTTCTCTTCTCAGATGGAGGTGAGAAGTGCTTTTGCATATTCTGGATGACTGACAGTTATTGTGTCACAAACAACTGCCATGCGTTCTCTGGAGTTTTAACAAACCAGTTTTTCACATATTTACAAAGGGTGATCACATCACAGGGAAAATTCCCTTAGAAAAATCCCATAAAGGCCACAAAATATTCTCGACGGAGTCCATTCTTCAAACAGAGAGTTTGCGATCTCTTCAGATATTAGGTGGATTTGGGAGCAGCTGCCGATATTAGGTGGGGTGGGGAGGAGCTGAGGATTTTAGATGGGGTGGGGAGGAGCTGAGGATATTAGGTGGGGTGCGGAGGAGCTGAGGATATTAGGTGGGGTGGGGAGCAGCTGAGGATTTTAGTTTGGGTATGGAGGAGCTGAGGATATTACGTGGAGTGGGGAGGAGCTGAAGATATTAGGTGGGGTGGGGAGGAGCTGAGGATATTAGATGGGGTGGGGAGGAGCTGAGGATATTAGGTGGGGTGGGAGGAGCTGAGGATATTAGGTGGGGTGGGGAGGAGCTGAGGATATTAGATGGGATGGGGAGGAGCTGAGGATATTAGATGGGGTGGGGAGGAGCTGAGGATATTAGGTGGGGTGGGAGGAGCTGAGGATATTAGGTGGGGTGGGGATTGGCTGATGATAGAAACATAGAATCTAGGAGCAGGAGTAGGCCATTCGGCCCGTCGAGCCAGCTCCACCATTCAAAACGATCATGGCTGATCATCCAAATCCAGTACCCTCTCCCTGCTTTAATCCCCACAGTACACATATCACACCCTACCCATGTAAACCCACGTATTTAATTCCCCCTAACATATCCCATCCTATCCCCATATCCCCACATATTTAATACTCGCCCTAATTCTAAGGGTTAATTTATCATAGCCAAATCAACCTAACCCACACATTTTTGGACTGTGGGAGGAAACCGGAGCACCCGGAGGAAACCCACGCAGACACGGGGAGAATGTGCAGACTCCACACAGACAGTCACCCGAGGCCAGATTCGAACCCGGGTCCCTGGCGCTGTGAGGCACCAGTGCTAACCACTGTGCCACCGTGTTGCCCAGGTTGCCCATGATAATAGGTGGGGAGGGGCGGAGCTGAGGATATTAGGTGGGGAGCGGAGGAGCTGAGGATATTAGGTGGGGTGCGGAGGAGCTGAGGATATTAGGTGGGGTGGGGAGGAGCTGAGGATATTAGGTTGGGTGTGGAGGAGCTGAGGATATTAGGTTGGGTGTGGAGGAGCTGAGGATATTAGGTGGAGTGGGGAGGAGCTGAAGATATTAGGTGGGGTGTGGAGGAGCTGAGGATATTAGGTGAGGTGGGTGGAGTTGAGGATATCAGGTGAGGTGGGGAGGAGCTGAGGATATTAGGTGAGGTGTGGAGGAGCTGAGGATATTAGGTGGGGTGGGGAGGAGCTGAGGATATTAGGTGGGGTGGGGAGGAGCTGAATTATTAGGTGGGATGGGGAGGAGCTGAGGATATTAGATGGGGTGGGGAGGAGTTGAGGATATTAGGTGGGGTGGGAGGAGCTGAGGATATTAGGTGGGGTGGGGATTGGCTGATGATAGAAACATAGAATCTAGGAGCAGGAGTAGGCCATTCGGCCCGTCGAGCCAGCTCCACCATTCAAAACGATCATGGCTGATCATCCAAATCCAGTACCCTCTCCCTGCTTTAATCCCCACAGTACACATATCACAACCTACCCATGTAAACCCACGTATTTAATTCCCCCTAACATATCCCATCCTATCCCCATATCCCCACATATTTAATACTCGCCCTAATTCTAAGGGTTAATTTATCATAGCCAAATCAACCTAACCCACACATTTTTGGACTGTGGGAGGAAACCGGAGCACCCGGAGGAAACCCACGCAGACACGGGGAGAATGTGCAAACTCCACACAGACAGTCACCCGAGGCCAGATTCGAACCCGGGTCCCTGGCGCTGTGAGGCACCAGTGCTAACCACTGTGCCACCGTGTTGCCTAGGTTGCCCATGATAATAGGTGGGGAGGGGCGGAGCTGAGGATATTAGGTGGGGAGCGGAGGAGCTGAGGATATTAGGTGGGGTGCGGAGGAGCTGATGATATTAGGTGGGGTGGGGAGGAGCTGAGGATATTACGTTGGGTGTGGAGGAGCTGAGGATATTAGGTGGAGTGGGGAGGAGCTGAAGATATTAGGTGGGGTGTGGAGGAGCTGAGGATATTAGGTGAGGTGGGTGGAGTTGAGGATATTAGGTGAGGTGGGGAGGAGCTGAGGATATTAGGTGAGGTGTGGAGGAGCTGAGGATATTAGGTGGGGTGGGGAGGAGCTGAGGATATTAGGTGGGGTGGGGAGGAGCTGAATTATTAGGTGGGGTGGGGAGGAGCTGAGGATATTAGTTGGGGTGGGGATGAGCTGAGGATATTAGGTGGGGTGAGGAGGAGCTGAAGATATTAGGTGGGGTGGGGAGGAGCTGAGGATATTAGGTGATGTGGGTCGGAGCTGAGGATATTAGGTGGAGTGGGGAGGAGCTGAGGATATTAGGTTTGGTGGGGAGGAGCTGAGGATATTAGGTGGGGTGGGGAGGAGCTGATGATATTAGGTCTGGTGGGGAGGAGCTGAGGATATTAGGTTTGGTGGGGTGGAGCTCAGGATATTAGGTGGGGTGGGATGAAGCTGAGGATATTAGGTGGGGTGGGCTGGGGAGGAGCTGAGGATATTAGGAGGGGTGGGGTGGTGCTGAGGATATTAGGTGGGGTGGGGAGGAGCTGAGGATATTAGATGGGGTTGGGAGGAGCTGAGGATATTAGGTGGGGTGGGGAGGAGCTGAGGCTATTATGTGGGGTGGGGTGGAGCTGAGGATATTAGGTGGGGTGGGGAGGAGCTGAGGATATTAGGTGCGTTGAGGTGGAGCTGAGGATATTAGGTGGGTGGGGAGGAGCTGAGGATATTAGGTGGGGTTGGGAGGAGCTGAGGGTATTAGGTGGGGTGGGGAGGAGCTGAGGCTATTATGTGGGGTGGGGATGAGCTGAGGATTTTAGGTGGGGTGAGGAGGAGCTGAAGATATTCGGTGGGGTGGGGAGGAGCTGAGGATATAAGGTGGGGTGGGGAGGAGCTGAGGATATTAGGTGAGGTGGGGAGGTGCTGAGGATATTAGGTGGGTGGGGAGGAGCTGAGGATATTAGGTGGGGTTGGGAGGAGCTGAGGATATTAGGTGGGGTGGGGAGGAGCTGAGGCTATTAGGTGGGGTGGGGAGGAGCTGAGGATATTAGGTGGGGTGGAGAGGAGCTGAGGATATTAGGTGGGGTGGGGAGGAGCTGAGGATATTAGGTGGGGTTGGGAGGAGCTGAGGATATTAGGTGGGGTGGGGAGGATCTGAGGATATTAGGTGGGGTGGGGAGAAGCTGAGGATATTTGGTGGGGTGGGGAGGAGCGGAGGATATTAGCTGGGGTGGGGATGAGCTGAGGATTTTAGGTGGGGTGAGGAGGAGCTGAAGATATTAGTTGGGGTGGGGAGGAGCTGAGGATATTAGGTGCTGTTGGTCGGAGCTGAGGATATTAGGTGGGGTGGGGAGGAGCTGAGGATATTAGGTGGGGTGGGGAGGAGCTGAGGATATTTGGTGGGGTGGGGAGGAGCTGAGGATATTAGGTGGGGTGGGGAGGAGCTGAGGATATTAGGTGGGGTGGGGATGAGCTGAGGATTTTAGGTGGGGTGAGGAGGAGCTGGAAGATATTAGGTGGGGTGGGGAGGAGCTGAGGATATTAGGTGCTGTTGGTCGGAGCTGAGGATATTAGGTGGGGTGGGGAGGAGCTGAGCATATTAGGTGGGGTGGGGAGGAGCTGAGGATATTAGGTGGGGTGGGCAAGAGCTGAGGATATTAGGTGGGGTGGGCAGGAGCTGAGGATATTAGGTGGGGTGGGGAGGAGCTGAGCATATTACGTGGTGTGGGGAGGAGCTCAGGATATTAGGTGGTGTGGGGTGGAGCTGAGGATATTAGGTGGGTGGGGAGGAGCTGAGGATATTAGGTGGGGTTGGGAGGAGCTGAGGATATTAGGTGGGGCTGGGAGGAGCTGAGGCTATTAGGTGGGTTGGGGATGAGCTGAGGATTTTAGGTGGGGTGAGGAGGAGCTGAAGATATTAGGTGGGGTGGGGAGGAGCTGAGGATATAAGGTGGGGTGGGGAGGAGCTGAGGATATTAGGTGAGGTGGGGAGGTGCTGAGGATATTAGGTGGGTGGGGAGGAGCTGAGGATATTAGGAGGGGTTGGGGGGAGCTGAGGATATTAGGTGGGGTGGGGAGGAGCTGAGGCTATTAGGTGGGGTGGGGAGGAGCTGAGGATATTATGTGGGGTGGAGAGGAGCTGAGGATATTACGTGGGGTGGGGAGGATCTGAGGATATTAGGTGGGGTGGGGAGGAGCTGAGGATATTAGGTGGGGTGGGGAGGAGCTGAGGATATTAGGTGGGGTGGGGAGGAGCTGAGGATATTAGGTGGGGTGGGGAGAAGCTGAGGATATTTGGTGGGGTGGGGAGGAGCTGAGGATATTACGTGGGGTGGGGATGAGCTGAGTATATTAGGTGGGTGGGGAGGAGCTGAGGATATTAGGTGGGGTGGAGAGGAGCTGAGGATATTAGGTGGGGTGGGGAGGATCTGAGGATATTAGGTGGGGTGGGGAGGAGCTGAGGATAT
This sequence comes from Squalus acanthias, assembly GCA_030390025.1. NCBI lineage: Eukaryota > Metazoa > Chordata > Chondrichthyes > Squaliformes > Squalidae > Squalus > Squalus acanthias. Next base: position 2,414,925 of record JASTWF010000039.1, read on the forward strand.
TAGGTGGGGTGGGGAGGAGCTGAGAACATTAGGTGGGGTGGGGAGGAGCTGAGGATATTAGGTGGGGTAGGGAGAAGCTGAGGATATTTGGTGGGGTGGGGAGGAGCTGAGGATATTAGGTGGGGTGGGGATGAGCTGAGGATATTAGGTGGGGTGTGGAGGAGCTGAGGATATTAGGTGGGGTGGGGAGGAGCTGAGGATTTTAGGTGGGGTGAGGAGGAGCTGAAGATATTAGGTGGGGTGGGGAGGAGCTGAGGATATTAGGTGCTGTTGGTCGGAGCTGAGGATATTAGGTGGGGTGGGGAGGAGCTGAGGATATTAGGTGGGGTGGGGAGGAGCTGAGGATATTTGGTGGGGTGGGGAGGAGCTGAGGATATTAGTTGGGGTGGGGATGAGCTGAGGATTTTAGGTTGGGTGAGGAGGAGTTGAAGATATTAGGTGGGGTGGAGAGGAGCTGAGGATATTAGGTGCTGTTGGTCGGAGCTGAGGATATTAGGTGGGGTGGGGAGGAGCTCAGAATATTAGGTGGGGTGGGGTGAAGCTGAGGATATTATGTGGGGTGTGCTGGGGAGGAGCTGGGAATATTAGGTGGGTGGGGAGGAGCTGAGGATATTAGGTGGGGTGGGGAGGAGCTGAGGCTATTAGGTGGGGTGGGGAGGAGCTGAGGATATTAGGTGGGGTGGGGAGGTGCTGAGGATATTAGGTGGGGTGGGGAGGAGCTGAGGATATTAGTTGGGGTCGGGAGGAGCTGAGGATATTAGGTGGGGTGGGGATGAGCTGAAGATTTTAGGTGGGGTGAGGAGGAGCTGAAGATATTAGGTGGGGTGGAGAGGAGCTGAGGATATTAGGTGCTGTTTGTCGGAGCTGAGGATATTAGGTGGGGTGGGGAGGAGCTCAGGATATTAGGTGGGGTGGGGTGAAGCTGAGGATATTATGTGGGGTGTGCTGGGGAGGAGCTGGGAATATTAGGTGGGTGGGGAGGAGCTGAGGATATTAGGTGGGGTTGGGACGAGCTGAGGCAATTAGGTGGGGTGGGGAGGAGCTGAGGCTATTAGGTGTGGTGGGGAGGAGCTGAGGATATTAGGTGGGGTGGGGAGGAGCTGAGGATATTAGGTGGGGTGGGGAGGAGCTGAGGATATTAGGTGGGGTGGGGAGGAGCTGAGGATATTAGGTGGAGTGGGGAGGAGCTGAGGATATTAGGTGGGGTGTGGAGGAGCTGAGGCTATTAGGTGCTGTGGGTCGGAGCTGAGGATATTTGTTGGGGTGGGGAGGAGCTGTGGATATTAGGTGTGGTGGGGAGGAGCTGAGGACATTAGGTGGGGTGGGGAGGAGCTGAGGATATTAGGTGGGTTGGAGAGGAGCTGAGGATATTAGTTGGGGTGGGGAGGAGCTGAGGATATTAGGTGCGGTGGGGAGGAGCTGAGGATATTAGGTGGGGTCGGGAGGAGCTGAGGATATTAGCTGGGTTGTGGAGGAGCTGAGGATAGTAGGTGGGGTGGGGAAGAGCTGAGAATATTAGGTGGGGTGGGGATGAGCTGAGGATTTTAGGTGGGGTGAGGAGGAGCTGAAGATATTAGGTGGGGTGGGGAGGAGCTGAGGATATTAGGTGCTGTTGGTCGGAGCTGAGGATATTAGGTGGGGTGTGGATGAGCTGAGGATATTTGGTGGGGTGGGGAGGAGCTGTGGATATTAGGTGGGGTGAGGAGGAGCTGAAGATATTAGGTGGGTTGGAGAGGAGCTGAGGATATTAGGTGCTGTTGGTCGGAGCTGAGGATATTAGTTGGGGTGGGGAGGAGCTGAGGATATTAGGTCGGGTGGGGAGGAGCTAGAATATTAGTTGAGGTGGGGAGGAGCTGAGGATATTAGGTGCTGTTGGTCGGAGCTGAGGATATTAGGTGGGGTGGGGAGGAGCTGAGGATATTAGGTGGGGTGGGGAGCAGCTCAGGATATTAGGTGGGGTGGGGTGAAGCTGAGTATATTATGTGGGGTGTGCTGGGGAGGAGCTGGGAATATTAGGTGGGTGGGGAGGAGCTGAGGATATTAGGTGGGGTTGGGACGAGCTGAGGCAATTAGGTGGGGTGGGGAGGATCAGAGGATATTAGGTGGGGTGGGGAGGAGCTGAGGATATTAGGTGGGGTGGGGAGGAGCTGAGGATATTAGGTGGGGTGGGGAGGAGCTGAGGATATTAGGTGCTGTGGGTCGGAGCTGAGGGTATTTGTTGGGGTGGGGAGGAGCTGAGGATATTACATGGGTGGGGAGGAGCTGAGGATATTAGGTGGGGTTGGGAGGAGCTGAGGATATTAGTTGAGGTGGGGAGGAGCTGAGGATATTAGGTGGGGTGGGGAGGAGCTGAGATTATTAGGTGGGTTGGAGAGGAGCTGAGGATATTAGGTGGGGTGGGGAGGAGATGAGGATATTAGGTCGGGTGGGGAGGAGCTGAGGATATTAGTTGGGGTGGGGAGGAGCTGAGGATATTAGGTGGGGTGGAGAGGAGCTTAGAATATTAGGTGCGGTGGGGAAGAGCTGAGGATATTAGGTGGGGTCGGGAGGAGCTGAGGATATTAGCTGGGTTGTGGAGGAGCTGAGGATATCAGGTGGGGTGGAGAGGAGATGAGGATATTAGGTGCGGTGGGGAGGAGCTGAGGATATTAGGTGGGTTGGAGAGGAGCTGAGGATATTAGGTGGGGTGGGGAGGAGCTGAGGATATTAGGTGGGGTCGGGAGGAGCTGAGGATATTAGCTGGGTTGGGGAGGAACTGAGGATATTAGGTGGGGTGCGGAGGATCTGAGGATATTAGGTTGGTTGGGGAGGAGATTCGGGTGTTCGATGCATAAATAAATTTCGAAATTCACAAAGTAAGGCTGAAGCATACAGGAGAGCATTTCTGTTATTTGAAATAAATAATAGCTTCAACAACTTCTTCAAAAAGCAGTGGTACAAAGTGACAAGCCCGGAGTTTACTCTGCAATAAATCCTCAGATATTCAGATTAAATTCCAAAACCACACACAGTTGTAGATTTCTGCCTTTATTCATTATTATTGTTTTATATTCACGGTGGCATAGTGGTTAGCACTGGTGCCTCACAGCGTCAGGGACCTGGGTTCGAATCTGACCTCGAGTGACTGTCTGTGTGGAGTTTGCACATTCTCCCCGTGTCTGCGTGGGTTTCCTCCGGGTGCTCCGGTTTCCTCCCACAGTCCAAAAATGTGCGGGTTAGGTTGATTTGGCTATGATAAATCGACCCTTAATGTTAAGGGGGGATTAAATATGTGGGGTTATGGGGATAGGCTGGGATCTGTTAGGAGGAATTAAATACGGGGGTCGGGTGGGATATGTGTACTGTGGGGATTGAAGCAGGGACAGGGTACTGGATTTGGATGATCAGCCATGATCGTATTGAATGGTGGAGCAGGCTCGACGGGCTGAATGGCCTACTCCTGCTCCTAGATTCTCTGTTTCTGTAATACTGATGCTTTGCTTCCAAAATTGAAAAGACATTTCGATGACATCTCGCAATAGACATTAGCAAACATAGAGACTGCGCAGTTAAGTGAAAAGTGAACTTTAACACAGATGAATGCGAGGTGATGCACTTTGGTAGGAAAATTTAAACATCATGAGGTTAGTGCGGTTGATGTTGTGTATATGGACTTTCAAAAGGCGTTTGACAAAGTACCACGTGACATACCTGGTCATGAAATTGTAGCCCATTTGATTCATGTGACAGGGCAGCATGGATACCAAATTGGCTAATGGTCAGAAAGCAGAAAGTAGTGGTGACGGGTTGTTTTTCAGACTGGAGGGAAGTATACATTGGTGTTCCCCAGGGATCGCTATTAGGACCAGTGCTCTCTTTGATATTTTTTAATGACCTAGAGTTGGGTATACAGGGCATCGAAACTCGGAAATGTAGCACTTGGATCCTGCTCCAACATTCAATACGCTCCTGGCTGACCATCGGTTTAAAAGTCATTCATGCAACACCTTCTCACTGACCCTCATTCCTGCATATAAAGTTATCTCCTTACTCAGTTTACTGGCATATTTTGCAATAACAAAGTAAAATATAATTGGAGCCGAAAGCAAGACACTAAATGCCAAGAACATTTGGCTGGGTATTTACCCTTATAAACTGTTCCTCAGGCTGGAGGGATTGAGAGCTTCAGAGACGTCCCTGACATGATCCTACACTTCTCTGATGGCGTTTCTTTCGGAATCCAATCCCTTTGCTTACAGCATAACCCGAACTCTGATTCAATTAGGCAGACACTGGGCAGATTCTATTTAACACAGAGAATTGTGAATTGAAAAATGAGAAGAGGCAATGTGATCTCAATGGTGTAACTATAAAGGGCGTGCAGGAACAGAGGAATCTAGGCATGTATGTACACTCATCTTTGAAGGTGGCCGGACAATTTGCGAAATATGTTAATAAAGCATTTGGTATCCTTCGCTTTATTAATAAGCAGTAGAGTACAGGAGCAAGGAAGTTATGCAAAAACATTATAAAGCATTGATTAGGCTTCAGGTGGAGCATTGTGTCCAATTCTGGACACCGCACTTTAGGAAAATGTCAAGGCCTTGGAGCGTGTGCAGAAGAGATTTACTAGAATGGTACCAGAGACAAGGGACTTCAGTTATGTGGAGAGACTGGAGAAGCTGGGGTTGTTCTGATTAGAGCAGCGAAGGTTAAGAGGAGATTTAATACAGGTGTTCAAAATCCTACATAGATTTAATAGAGTAATTAAGGAGCAACTGTTTCCAGTGGCAGTGGGGTCGGTAACCAGAGGACACAGATTTAATGTGATTGGCAAAAGAACCAGAGGCAACATGAGGAAGCTTTTGTTTTACACAGCGAGTTGTTGTGATCTGGAATGCGCTGCCTGAAAGGGCGGTGGAAGCAGATTCAATAGTAACTTTCAAAGGGGATTTGGAAAAATGCTTGAGATAAAAAAAAATACTGGGGAAAGAGCAGAGGAGTGGGATTAATTGGACAGCTGTATCAAAGAGCCGGCACAGGTGCAGTGGGCCGAATGGCCTCCTTCTGTGCTGTATCATTCCATGATTCTATAATCACCGATACCTCAGAAAATAAGAAACTGAACGTGGCAGAAGAGAAAAGGGCTCTAGGGCTACAGGTGAACAAATAATTAAAAGCAGTATCTCAGGACAGCAAAGCAATTACAATGCTAAATATGAATTGGGGTTTATTTCGAAGGCGATAGAATTCAAAAGAAGTGAAGTTGGCAAATGGTGGGAAGTGGTGTTTCACAAGGATCGGTGCTGGGAAAACTTTTGTTCACCATTTACTTAAACAATTCGGACTCAGGAATCGGAAGTGCAATTTCAAACATTGTGGATGTCACCCAAATGGGGGTTTGTACTTATTATAGAGGAGGACTGTGACAAAATCCAAGAAGACGTTAATAAACTTGCAGAATGGGTGTGTAACTGGCAAATAAACCTCAATATAGAGAAATGTGAGGTAGTGCATTTTAATAGGAAGAATACGGAGGTCACAGACTCCTTGGAGAATAAGTTCTAAACGGGGTTGAGGGACAGAGCGATGTGAGGGTACAGTTACCTAAATCACTTAAAGTTGCAATGCAGGTTGATAAGGCCATAAAAACAAAGAAAGCACTGGGGTTCATTTCTGGAGGGATAGAATTGTAAAAAATAGAAGTTATGTTAAACTTGTATGGAGCCTTGGTTAGAGCACACTTGGAGTACTGCGAACATGGTCTCCATCTTATAAAAAGGACATAGAGGGACTGGTGAAGGTACAAACAGTATTTACTAGAATGATACCAGAACTGAGAGGTTATACCTGTCAGGAAAGACTGAACAGGCTGGGGCTCTTTCCTTTAGGAAAGTGAAGACTGAGGGATGATCAGATAGTGTTCCTTCAGATTAATGAAAGGGTTTCATAGGGTCGATTAGAGAAGGTGTTTCCACTTTCAGAGAGATCCAGAACTCGGGGCCATAGATTTAAGATAGTCATTAATAAATCTAATAGGGAATTCAGGAGAATTTTTTTTACCAAATGAGTGGTCAGAATGTGGAACTCGCTATCACGAGGAGTAGTTGATGTAGTAGACACATTTAAGGGGTAGCGAGACAAGCACATGAGGGGGAAAGGAATAGAATGATATTTTTACTGGGTTAGATGAAGGAGGGTGGGTGGAGGCTCGTGTGGAGCATGGACACCAACATGGACATTTTGAGTCGAATGGCCTGTCTCTGTACTGTAAATACTTTGTAAATTGTATTAAACATGTATAGGACCCGGGTCACGTCACACTTCGACAACTGTGTATAGTTATGGTCTGCATAATATAAAAAGGTCAAAGAAGAACTGGAGAAAGTGCAAAAAATACTTACAACAACAGCAACTTGTATTTATATAGCGCCTTTAACATAGTAAAGTGACCCAAGCGATTCACGGGAGCGATATTGAACAACACCTGACCCTGAGCCACATAAGGAGATATTAGGAAAGATGACCAAAAGCTTAGTCAAAGAGGTAAGTTTTAAGCAGCATCTTAAAGGAGGAGGGAGATTTAGAGAAGCAGAGAGGTTTAGGGAGGGGATTCCTGAGCTTAGGGCCCAGGCAGCTGAAAGCACAGCCGCCAATGGTGGAGCGGTTACAATCGGGGATGTGCAAGAGGCCAGAATTAGAGGAACACAGAGATCTCGGGAGTGTTGTGGGCATGGTGGAGCTTGCAGAGGTAGGGAGGGCGAGGACATGTAGGGCTTTGAAAGCAAGGATGATAATTTTAATACTGAGGCATTGCTGGAACGGGAGTCAATGTAGGTCAACGAGCACAGGGGTGGTGGTTTACCGGGATTTGGTGTGGGTTAGGTTACGGGCAGCACAGCTTTGGATGAGCTCAAGTTATGGAGGGTGGGAAATGGGAAGCCGGCCAGGAGAGAGTTAGAACATAGAACATAGAACAGTACAGCACATTACAGGCCCTTCGGCCCTCGATGTTGTGCCGAGCATTGTCCGAGACCAGGATCAAGCTAACCCACTCCCTTTCACTCTGGTGTGCTCCATGTGCTTATCCAATAACCGCTTGAAAGTTCCTAAAGTGTCCGCCTCCACTATCACAGCAGGCAGTCCATTCCACACCCCAACCACTCTCTGAGTAAAGACTCTACCTCGGACATCCCTTCTATATCTCCCCCCATGCACCTTATAGTTATGTCCCCTTGTAACAGCTGCCTCTACCCGAGGAAATAGTCTCTGAACATCCACTCTATCTATCCCCCTCATCATCTTATAAACCTCTATTAAGTCGCCTCTCATCCTCCTCCGCTCTAAAGAGAAAAGCCCTAACTCCCTCAATCTTTCCTCATAAGACCTCCCCCCCAAACTAGGCAGCATCCTGGTAAATCTCCTCTGCACTCTTTCCAATGCTTCCACGTCCTTCCTATAGTGAGGTGACCAGAACTGCACACAATATTCCAAATGTGGTCTCACCAAGTCCTGTACAGTTGCAGCATAACCTCACGGTTCTTAAACTCAAACCCTCTGTTAATAAACGCCAACACACCATAGGCCTTCTTTACTGCTCTATCCACTTGAGTGGCAACCTTCAGAGATCTGTGGATATGAACCCCCAGATCCCTCTGTTCCTCCACATTCCTCAGAACCCTGCCGTTGACCCTGTAATCCTTGTTCAAATTACCCCTACCAAAATGAATCACCTCGCACTTATCAGGCTTAAATTCCATCTGCCATTTTTCGGCCCAGCTCTGCATCCTATCAATGTCTCTTTGCAGCCTACAACAGCCCTCCACCTCATCCACTACTCCACCAATCTTGGTGTCATCAGCAAATTTACTGATCCACCCTTCAGTCCCCTCCTCCAAGGCATTGATAAAAATCACAAACAGCAGAGGACCCAGCACCGACCCCTGTGGCACACCGCTGGTAACTGGTCTCCAGTCCGAAAATTGTCCATCCACCACCACCCTCTGCCTTCTTTGAGATAGCCAGTTACTTATCCAATCGGCCAAATTTCCCTCTATCCCACAACTCCTTACTTTCTTCATGAGCCGACCATGGGGAACCTTATCAAACGCCTTACTGAAATCCATGTATACGTCATCAACTGCTCTACCTTCATCTACACACTTAGTTACCTCCTCAAAGAATTCAATCAAATTTGTTAGGCAAGACTTACCCTTCACGAATCCGTGTTGACTATCCCTGATTAAGTTGCCCCTTTCCAAATGGTCATAAATCTTATCCCTCAGGACCTTTTCCATTATCTTACCAACCACCGAAGTAAGACTAACCGGCCTATAATTACCAGGGTCATTCCGATTTCCTTTCTTGAAAAGGGGAACAACATTCGCCACTCTCCAGTCCTCTGGCACCATCCCCGTGGACAGTGAGGACCCAAAGATCAAAGCCAACGGCTCTGCAATCTCCTCCCTTGCCTCCCAAAGAATCCTAGGATATATACCATCTGGCCCAGGGGACTTATCGACCCTCAGGTTCTTCAAAATTTCTAAAACATCTTCCCTCAGAACATCTAACACCTCCAGCCTATCCACCTTTATCACACTGTCATCCTCAGGAACATGGCCCCTCTCCTCGGTGAACACTGACGAAAAGTATTCATTCATCACCTCTCCTATCTCTTCTGACTCCATGCATAAGTTCCCACTACTGTCCTAGACCGGCCCTACCCTCACCCTGGTCATTCTTTTATTTCTCACATAGGAGTAAAAAGCCTTAGGGTTTTCCTTGATCCGACCCGCCAAGGACTTCTCATGCCCCCTCCTAGCTCTCCTGAGCTCTTTTTTTAGCTCATTCCTTGCTACCTTGTACCCCTCAATCGACCCAACTGAACCTTGCTTTCTCATCCTTACATACGCTTCGTTTTTTCCTCTTGACTAGACATTCAACCTCTTTTGTGAACCATGGTTCTCTCACTCGGCCATTTCCTCCCTGCCTGACAGGGACATACCTATCAAGGACACGCAGTAATTGCTCCATGAAAAAGCTCCACTTTTCGTTTGTGCCTTTCCCTGATAGTTTCTGTTCCCATCTTATGCTCCCTAATTCATGCCTAATCGCATCATAATTACCCCTCCCCCCATTATAAACCCTGCCCTGCCGTATGGCCCTATCCCTCTCCATTGCAATAGTGAAAGTTACCGAATTGTGGTCACTATCTCCAAAGTGCTCTCCCACATACAAATCAAACACTTGGCCCGGTTCATTACCCAGTACCAAATCCAACGTGGCCCCACCTCTTGTCGGCTTATCCACATATTGTGTCAGGAAACCCTCCTGCACACACTGTGCAAAAACTATCCCATCCGAACTGTTTGACCTATAAAGGTTCCAATCAATATTTGGAAAGTTGAAGTCTCCCATGACAACTACTCTGTGACCTCCACACCTATTCATAATCTGCTTAGCAATTTCTTCCTCCACATCTCTTTTACTATTTGGGGGCCTGTAGAAAACTCCTAACAACGTGACTGCTCCTTTCCTATTTCTAACTTCAGCCCATATTACCTCAGACGGCAGATCCCCCTCGAACTGCCTTTCTGCCGCTGTTAAACTATCCTTGATTAACAATGCTACTCCTCCACCTTTCTTACCAACTTCCCTACTCTTACTGAAACATCTATACCCCGGAACTTCCAACAACCATTCCTGTCCCTGTTCTAACCATGTCTCCGTAATGGCCACCACATCGTAGTCCCAAGTACCAATCCACGCTCCAAGTTCTCCTACCTTATTCCGGATGCTCCTTGCATTGAAGTAGACACACTTCAAGCCATCTTCCTGTCTGCCGATACATTTCTGCGACCTTGATACCCTCCTGAGAACCTCCCTACACTCACCACTGGCTCCTGGACTACTGCCCTTTTTCCCATCCCCCTGACAAATTAGTTTAAACCCCCCCAAAGAGCCGTAGCGAATTTATCTCCCAGGATATTGGTGCCCCTCTGGTTCAGGTGCAAACCGTCCTGTTTGTACAGGTCCCACCTTCCCCAGAATGTGCTCCAATTATCCACATAACTGAAACCCTCCCCCCTACACCATCCCTGCATAGTTGGTGTTATCAAGTCTAGATCTACCAACGGCATGGATGATGATTTGAACAGCAGATGAGCTGAGCCAGGGGCGAAGTTCGGCGATGTTATGGAGGTGGAAGTAAGCCGTCCTGGTGATGGAGTGAATATGTGGTCGGGAGATCATCCCGTGGTTAAATACGACACCAAGGTTGCAAACAGCAAACTGGTGCTAAGGAGAGGGATGGAGTCGCTGGCTTGGCAACGGAGTTTGTGAATGGGGCCAATAGCTTCGGTTTTACAAATATTGAGTTGGATGGCACCAGAACTGAAAGATTGCGGCTATCGGGAAAGATTGAACAGGTTGGGCCTTTCTGCTATAGAAGAGAGAGGACTTAGATGAGGCCTGATAGAGATCTTGAAAATTATGAATGATTTGGACAGGGTAGATGTGGAGAGAATGTTCACACTTGTGGGAGAATGCAATACTTTGGGTCATAAATACAAGATATTTACTGTTAAACCCAATAGGGAAATAAGGAGCAATTTATTTACTCAGAGAGTTGGTAGAATGTTGAACATATAGCATAGAAAGTGCTTGAGGAATATAGTTTAGATTCATTCAGAAGGAAACTAGACGAGTAAATGAGATGAAATGGAATAGAAAGATATGCTGACAGTCTGAGATGAGGTAGATGCAATGAGAGGAGACTGGTGTGGATCATAAACACCAGCACAGACTGATTGGGCCGAATGGCCTGTTTGTGTGCTGTATATTCCATGTAATATAATCCCCTGAACTGCAGCTCAGCTCTGTCTTCCTACCTATTGACGAGGCTCTTACTCAAGAAGCTGCGAATGAATTGCTGCCCTCAATCGCTGAATGGACTCTTTACAGAAGAGCTCAGAGTGAAAGCAGCAAACTAGTGGTCCTGTTCCGAAAGACAATGTGGGAAATGTCAGTCAGAAACAGCGCCGAGTCCTAAACACAGTGCTCGCCCCGCCGCTGGCTTTATCTTCAGATCTCCAGCGATTGCTGGCGTAATTCCCTGCTGCACAGGACGGGCGGAAAAAATGCGGGAGAGTTATAGGGATAGGGTATTCAATTGAAAGGGGAATAGATAGGCGTTTCTGCGGCCACAAACGGGACTCCAGGATGGTATGTTGCCACCCTGGTGCAAGGGTCAAGGATGTCTCAGAGCGGCTGCAATGCATTCTGGAGGTGGAAGGTGAACAGCCAGTTGTCGTGGTGCAGAAACGTACCAACGATATAGGAAAACACGGGATGAGGTCCTCAAAGCTGAATATAGGGAGTTCGGAGGTAAATTAAAATATAGGACCTCAATGGTAGTAATCTCAGGATTGCTACCAATGCCACCTGCTAGTCATAGTAGAAATAGAAGGATATTTCAGATGAATACGTGGCTAGAGGAATGGTGCAAGGGGGAGGGATTCAAATTCCTTGGACATTGGAACCGGTTCTGGGGGAGGTGAGACCAGTACAAACTGGACGGGTTGCACCTGTGCAGGACCGGGACCGATATCCTTGGGGGAGTTTTTGCTAGTGCTGTTGGGGAGGATTTAAACTAAAATGGCAGGGGGTTGGGAATATTTGTAGGGAGACAGAGGAAAGGGAAGCAAGGATAGAAACATAAGACAGGAAGGGGGAAAGCAAAAGTGGATGGCAGAAAAATCAAGGGTATAAATCAAACAGGGCTACAGTAAATAATAACTCTAAAAGGACTGTGTGTGTTGAAAAATAAAGCGTGAAGGCTTTTTGTCTTAATGCTTGGAGCATTCGTAATAAGGTGGATGAATTAGTTCGAAAATAGATGTAAACGGAATGATATAATTGGGATTATGGAGAAATGGCTCCAGGGTGACCAAGGCTGGTAATTCAACATCCAGGTATATTCAATATACAGGAAGGACAGGAAAAAAATGAAAAGGAGGTGGGGTAGCATTGCTGGTTAAAGAGGAGATTAACACAATAGTAAGGAAGGATATTAGCTCTGATGATTTGGAATCTGTATGGGCAGAGCTGAGAAATACCAAGGGGCAGAAAACGTTAGTGGGAGTTGTATATAGACCCCCAAACAGTAATGCTGAGGTGGGGTATTGCAGCAAATGGGAAATTAGAGACGCGTGCTCTAAGGGCACATCAGTAATCATGGTTGAATTTAATCTACATATAGATTGGGCTAAACAAATTAATAACAATACTGTGGAGGAGGAATTCCGAGAGTGTATACGGGATGGTTTCCTGGACCAATATGTCGAGGAACCAATTTGCGATCAGGCCATGATAGACTGGGTATTATTTATTGAGAAACGATTAATTAGCACTCTTGTTGTGCGAGGCCCTTGGGGAGGAGCGATCATAATATGATAGAATTCTGCATTAAAATGGAGAGTGTAGTAGTTGACTCAGAGACTGGGATCCTGAATTTAAATAAAGCAAACTACGATGGTATGAGGCACGAGTTGGCTATGATGGATTGGGGAACGTTACTTAAAGGGTTGATGGTAGATAGGCAATGGCAAACATTTCTCGATCGCATGAAAGAAATATAGAATTTGTTCATCCCTCTTTGGCATAAAAATAAAACAAAAAAGGTGACTCAACCGTGGCTAACAAGGGAAATTAGGGATAGCATAATATCCAAGGAGAGGACATATAATTTGGCCAGAAAAAGCAGCAAACCTGAGAATTGGGAGCAATTTATGATTCAGCAAAGGAGGGCAAAGGGATTAATTAAGAGGGAGAAAATAGATTACGGGAGTAAGCTTGCAGGGAACATAAAAACTGACTGTAAAAGCTTCTATAGATATGTGAAGAGTAAAGGATTGGTGAAGTCAAGCGTAGGTCCCTTGCAGTCAGAATCAGGGGAATTTATAATGGGGAACAAAGAAATGGCTGACCAATTGAATACATACTTTGGTTCTGTCTTCAAAAAGGAGGACACAAATAACCTGCCAGAGATGTCGGGGAACAATAGGTCTAATGAGACGGAGAAACTGAATGAAATCAGTATTGTAGGCAAATGGTGTTCGGGAAATTGACGGTATTGAAGGCCGATAAATCCCCAGGGCCTGATATTTCTACATCCTAGGGTACTGAAGGAATTGGCCCTAGAAATAGCAGATGCATTGCTTGTCATCTTCCAATATTCTATACACTCTAAAACAGTTCACATGGATTGGAGGATAGCTAATGTAACACCACAATTTTAAAAAGGTGGTAGAGAGAAAACGGGGAATTATAGACTGACATCAGTAGTGGGGAAAATGCTAGAGTCCATTATAAAAGGTGTAATAGCAGAGCACTTGGAAAACAGTGACAGGATCGGACAAAGTCAACAGGGATTTACAAAGGTAAATCATGCATGACAATACACTGGAATTTTTTGTGGATGTAACTGGTGGAAAAGATAAGGGAGAACCAGTGGATGTGGTGTATTTGGTCTTTCTGAAGGCTTTCGATAATTTCCCGCATAAGAGATTAGCGTGCAAAGTTGACGCTCACGGGATTGGGGGTAAGGTACTGTCTTGGATAGAGAACTGGTTGACAGACAGGAAGCAAAGAGTTGGAATAAACGGGTCTTTTACCAAGTGGCAGGCAGTGACTAGTGGGGTAACGCAGGGATCGGTGCTAGGACCCCAGTTATTTACAATATATATAAATGATCTGGACGAGGGAACGAGATGTAATATCTCTAAGTTTGCAGACGACACAAAGCTGTGTGGGCGTGTGGGCTGTGAGGAGGCTGCAGATAATCTCCAGTATGATTTGGATAGGTTGGGTGATTGGGCAGATGCATGGCAGTATAATGTGGATAAATGAGAGGTTAACCACTTTGGTGGCAAAAACAGGAAGACAGATTATTATCTGAACGGCAATAGATTGGGAAAAGGAGAAGTACAACGAGACCTGGGTGTCCTTGTGCATCAGTCGCTGAAGGTAAACATGCAGGTGCAGCAGACGGTTAAGAAGGCAAATGGTATGTTGGCCTTCATAGCGAGAGGATTCGAGCACAGGAGCAAGGATGTCTTGCTGCAGTTGTGCAGCGCCTTGGTGAGACCACACCTTGAGTATTGTGTGCAGTTTTGGTAACCGTATCTGAGGAAGGATGTTCTTGCCATGGAGGGAGTGCAGCGAAGATTTACCAGACTGATACCTGGGATTGCAGGAATGACGTATGAAGAGAGATTGGACGATTGGGCTTCTATTCTCGAGAGTTTAGAGAATGAGAGGGATTCTCATTGAAACTTATAAAATTCTAACAGGACTAGACAGACTAAATGCAGGAAGGATATTCCCGATGGCGGGGGAGTCCAGAACCAGGGATCACAGTCTAAGGATAAGGGGTAAACCATTTAGGGCAGAGGTGAGGAGGAATTTCTTCACCCAGAGAGTGGTGAAGCTGTTGAATTCTCTACTACACAAGGCAGTTGAGGCCAATTCATTAAATATATTCAAGAAGGAGTTAAATATATTTCTTAAGGCTAAAGTTATCAAGGGATATGGGGAGAAAGCAGGGACAGGGTACTGAGTTTGAATGATCAGCAATGATCTCATTAAATGGCGGAGCAGGCTCGAGGGGCCCAATGACCTACTCCTGCTCCTATCTTCTACGTTTCTATATAATTCAGTGAATGGCAGTCTGGGGCTGAATCTTACTTTCCTGGGCTGGAAACACTGGGAGCCGCCTCTGGGCTGCGCTCAGTTATTTCTGATTATTAATTAATTGAATAATTGAGGTAAGCGGATATTTCACCGCCCTCTTCACCTGCTCTCTGAACTTGGACTGGGTCACCCCATAAATAAATGTGTTTGTGCAGCAACTTAAATTCCGCAGCATTAATCCGACTTGTTGAATGATATTTAAAGAATCAGTGTAATCACGGGAATCTGTTCCTGTAATGGTATAATATAAGAATTCTATAAAATAGGTCAGCCACAGCAGTATGAAGCTGCCGGATATGGTGAAGAGTAAAATCACAGACTTCCTTCTGCTCTCCATCTCTGGGTCTCTGCCATTCTCTCCCTTGCTCTCACCCCTCAGTCCCTTACGGACCCGACTGGCCACTAAAATGTGTCTGACTGTCACAGCGTTGATCAACAGAATTAAAGCGAATGGGAGCAATGGGGTTGAAACTGAATCAAACCAGTCAAATCCCACCCACCCGGGCTCAGTATGAGAGCTCGGGATTGTGATACAGAACCACGGCACATTGTAGATTGTGAACCCGGGTTGAAATGTAAAGTAGAATGGAACGTTTTTTAAACAGAGCAGAATTCCGGTTGTTCCCAGAACCACAGCCGCACTTTTCCCGGTGCAATATTTAGTTTTCAGCTTCTGGCAACAAATGGCCACAAATCGATCAAAGGAGAAAGTGACGGTGAACCAGACAGAACAGTCTGTGGCTGCACGAGCCAGGACAAGGAGAACACTACACACAGGGGTGATGTCCAGGAAACACATTGGGTAATAATACAATTTGAACTGCCTCAGTATGACCTCAGTGACAATGACCAGGAGATCCGCCGCTGCCATGCCCACCAGGTATCGAGTGGTGCAGGTGGAGAGCCCGCACTTTCCCCGGGACAGGATCACAATCGCCTGCAAATTCACTGTAAAACACAGAAGGGAAAAGAGACTGGAAATTACTATCACACATTCTCCGTGTCTGAGCCCAGACAGTAAGGGCTGGATTGTAACACCCCAAAAACCGCCGGATTGGGGTCGGGTCAGAGGTGAAAATTGAAAAATATTCTCCCGACTCCAACCCGCCTCCAACCCGCCCGCTTCCGAGTTTAACGGAGACGGGACAGGGGCCGGGCAGCGAACCGCTCCCAGGAGACGGGTTGGCTGGTTAAATATTTTATTGAGGCTGGCAGGCGCTGATTTAACTTATTTTACAGGTTTAACTATGGCTGGCCGGACTTTCTGGACCTCGGGAATGATTCAATCCCCCACCCCCCAAACTCTACCCATCGCCCGAAAACGCCCATGGATAGAAACTTGGTGTCGGGATTGGACATCGCCAAAACTGTGGATTGGACACACACCCGGGACTGTTCAAACCCACCGGGACTGGTCAAACTCCCGGGACTGTTGAAACCCACCGGGACTGGTCAAACTCCCGGGACTGGTCAAACTCCCGGGACTGGTCAAACCCACCGGGGCTGGTCAAACCCCCGGGACTGGTCAAACCCCCAGGACTGATCAAACCCCCGGGACTGGTCAAACCACCGGGACTGGTCAAACCCCCGGGACTTGTCAAACCCCCGGGACTGGTCAAACCCACCGGGACTGTTCAAACCCCCGGGACTGGTCAAACCCCCGGGACTGGTCAAACCCCCGGGACTGTTCAAACTCCCGGGACTGTTCAAACCCACCAGGACTGTTCAAACCCCCGGGACTGGTCAAACCCCCGGGACTGGTCAAACCCCCGGGACTGGTCAAACCCCCGGGACTGGTCAAACCCCCGGGACTGGTCAAACTCCGGGACTGGTCAAACCCCCGGGACTGGTCAAACCCCCGGGACTGGTCAAACCCACCGGGACTGGTCAAACCCCCGGGACTGGTCAAACTCCCGGGACTGGTCAAACCCACCAGGACTGGTCAAACCCCCGGGACTGGTCAAACTCCCGGGACTTTTCAAACCCCCGGGACTGATCAAACCCCCGGGAGTGATCAAACTCCCGGGACTGTTCAAACTCCTGGGACTGGTCAAACCCCCGGGACTGGTAAAACCCCCGGGACTGGTCAAACCCCCAGGACTGGTCAAACCCCCGGGACTGTTCAAACCCACCAGGACTGGTCAAACCCCCGGGACTGTTCAAACCCACCGGGACTGGTCAAACCCCCGGGACTGTTCAAACTCCCGGGACTGGTCAAACCCCCGGGACTGGTCAAACTCCCTGGACTGTTCAAACCCCCGGGACTGTTCAAACCCCCGGGACTGTTCAAACTCCCGGGACTGGTCAAACCCCCGGGACTGGTCAAACCCCCGGGACTGGTCAAACCCCCGGGACTGGTTAAACCCCCGGGACCGGTCAAACCCCCGGGACCGATGAAACCCACCGGGACTGGTCAAACCCCTGGGACTGGTCAAACCCCCGGGACTGTTCAAACTCCCGGGACTGGTCAAACCTCCGGGACTGTTCAAACTCCCGGGGCTGGTCAAACCCCCGGGACTGTTCAAACCCCCGGGACTGGTGAAACCTCCGGGACTGGTCAAACCCACAAGAACTGGTCAAACCCACCAGGACTGTTCAAACTCCCGGGGCTGGTCAAACCCCCGGGACTGATCAAACCCCCGGGACTGGTCAAACCCACCAGGACTGGTCAAACCCACCGGGACTGGTCAAAACCACCTGGACTGGTCAAACCCACGGGACTGTTCAAACCCCCGGGACTGGTCAAACCCCCGGGACTGGTCAAACCCCCGGGACTGTTCAAACCCCCGGGACTGGTCAAACCCCCGGGACTGTTCAAACCCTCGGGACTGGTCAAACCCCCGGGAATGGTCAAACTCCCGGGACTGGTCAAACCCCCGGGACTGGTCAAACCCCCGGGACAAGTCAAACCCACCAGGATTGGTCAAACCCACCAGGACTGGTCAAACCCCCGGGACTGTTCAAACCCACCAGGACCGGTCAAACCTTCGGGACTGATCAAACCCCCGGGACTGGTCAAACCCCCGGGACTGGTCAAAACCCACCAGGACTAGTCAAACCCCCGGGACCGGTCAAACCCCCGGGACAGGTCAAACCCCCGGGACTGGTCAAACCCCCGGGACTGGTCAAAGCCACCAGGACTAGTCAAACCCCCAGGACTGATCAAACCCCCGGGACTGAGCAAACCCACCGGGACTGGTCAAACCCACCAAGACTAGTCAAACCCCCGGGACTGATCAAACCCCCGGGACCGGTCAAACCCCCGGGACTGGTCAAACCCCCGGGACTGGTCAAACACCCGGGACTGGTCAAACCCCCGGGACTGGTCAAACCCCCAGGGCTGGTCAAACTCCCGGGGCTGGTCAAACTCCCGGGACTGGTGAAACCCCCGGGACTGGTCAAACCCCCGGGACTGGTCAAAATCCCGGGACTGGTCAAACCCACCAGGACCGGTCAAACCCCCGGGACTGGTCAAACCCACCAGGACCGGTCAAACCCCCGGGACTGTTCAAACCCCCGGGACTGGTCACACCCCCGGGACTGGTGAAACCCACCAGGACAAGTCAAACCCTCGGGACTGATCAAACCCCCGGGACCGGTCAAACCCCCGGGAATGGTCAAACCCACCAGGACTGGTCAAACCCCCGGGACCGGTCAAACCCCCGGGACTGGTCAAACCCCCGGGACTGGTCAAACCCCCGGGACTGGTCAAACTCCCGGGACTGGTCAAACCTCCGGGACTGTTCAAACCCCCGGGACTGTTCAAACCCCCGTGACTGGTCAAACCCACCAGGACTGGTCAAACCCCCGGGACTGGTCAAACCCACCGGGACTGGTCAAACCCCCGGGACTGGTCAAACCCCCGGGACTGGTCACACCCTCGGGACTGGTCAAACCCCCGGGACTGGTCAAACCCCCGGGACTGGTCAAACTCCCGGGACTGTTCAAACCCCCGGGACTGGTCAAACCCCCGGGACTTGTCAAACCCCCGGGACCGGTCAAACTCCCGGGACTGGTCAAACCCCCGGGACCGGTCAAACGCCCGGGACTGGTCAAACCCACCGGGACTGGTCAAACTCCCGGGACTGGTCACACCCCCGGGACTGGTCAAACCCCCGGGACTTGTCAAACCCACCAGGACTGATCAAACCCCCGGGACTGGTCAAACCCCCGGGACTGGTCAAACTCCCGGGACTGGTCAAACCCACCAGGACTGGTCAAACTCCCGGGACTGGTCAAACCCCCGGGACCGGTCAAACTCCCGGGACTGGTCAAACCCCCGGGACTGGTCAAACCCACCAGGACTGGTCAAACCCACCGGGACTGGTCAAACTCCCGGGACTGTTCAAACCCCCGGGACTGTTCAAACCCCCAGGACTGGTCAATCCCCCGGGACTGTTCAAACCCCCAGGACTGGTCAATCCCCCGGGACTGTTCAAACCCCCAGGTCTGGTCAAATCCCCGGGACTTTTGAAACCCCCGGGACTGATCAAACCCCCGGGACTGGTCAAACTCCCAGGACTGGTCAAACCCTTGGGACTGTTCAAACCCCCGGGACTTGTCAAACCCCCGGGGCTGGTCAAACTCCCGGGACTGGTCAAACCCCCGGGACTGGTCAAACCCCCGGGACTGGTCTAACCCACCAGGACTGATCAAACCCCCGGGACTGGTCAAACCCCCGGGACTGGTCACACCCCCGGGACCGGTCAAACCCACCGGGACTGTTCAAACCCCCGGGACTGGTCAAACCCACCAGGACTGGTCAAACCCCCGGGACTGGTCAAACCCACCAGGACTGGTCAAACCCCCGGGACTGGTCAAACCCACCGGGACTGTTCAAACCCCCGGGACTGGTCAAACCCACCAGGACTGGTCAAACCCCCGGGACTGGTCAAACTCCCGGGACTGTTCAACCTACCAGGACTGGGCAAACCCCCGGGACTGGTCAAACCCCGGAAATGGTCAAACCCACCAGGACTGGTCAAACCCCCGGAAATGGTCAAACCCACCAGGACTGATCAAACCCCCGGGACTGGTTAAACCCCCGGGACTGGTCAAACCCCCGGGACTGGTCAAACCCCCGGAAATGGTCAAACCCACCAGGACTGGTCAAACCCCCGGGACTGGTCAAACCCCCGGGACTAGTCAAACTCCCAGGACTGGTCAAACCCACCAGGACTGGTCAAACCCCCGGGACTGGTCAAACTCCCGGGACTTTTCAAACCCCCGGGACTGATCAAACCCCCGGGAGTGATCAAACTCCCGGGACTGTTCAAACTCCAGGGACTGGTCAAACCCCCGGGACTGGTAAAACCCCCGGGACTGGTCAAACCCCCAGGACTGGTCAAACCCCCGGGACTGTTCAAACCCACCAGGACTGGTCAAACCCCCGGGACTGTTCAAACTCACCGGGACTGGTCAAACCCCCGGGACTGTTCAAACTCCCGGGACTGGTCAAACCCCCGGGACTGGTCAAACTCCCTGGACTGTTCAAACCCCCGGGACTGTTCAAACCCCCGGGACTGTTCAAACTCCCGGGACTGGTCAAACCCCCGGGACTGGTCAAACCCCCGGGACTGGTCAAACCCCCGGGACTGGTTAAACCCCCGGGACCGGTCAAACCCCCGGGACCGATGAAACCCACCGGGACTGGTCAAACCCCTGGGACTGGTCAAACCCCCGGGACTGTTCAAACTCCCGGGACTGGTCAAACCTCCGGGACTGTTCAAACTCCCGGGGCTGGTCAAACCCCCGGGACTGTTCAAACCCCCGGGACTGGTGAAACCTCCGGGACTGGTCAAACCCACAAGAACTGGTCAAACCCACCAGGACTGTTCAAACTCCCGGGGCTGGTCAAACCCCCGGGACTGATCAAACCCCCGGGACTGGTCAAACCCACCAGGACTGGTCAAACCCACCGGGACTGGTCAAAACCACCTGGACTGGTCAAACCCACGGGACTGTTCAAACCCCCGGGACTGGTCAAACCCCCGGGACTGGTCAAACCCCCGGGACTGTTCAAACCCCCGGGACTGGTCAAACCCCCGGGACTGTTCAAACCCTCGGGACTGGTCAAACCCCCGGGAATGGTCAAACTCCCGGGACTGGTCAAACCCCCGGGACTGGTCAAACCCCCGGGACAAGTCAAACCCACCAGGATTGGTCAAACCCACCAGGACTGGTCAAACCCCCGGGACTGTTCAAACCCACCAGGACCGGTCAAACCTTCGGGACTGATCAAACCCCCGGGACTGGTCAAACCCCCGGGACTGGTCAAAACCCACCAGGACTAGTCAAACCCCCGGGACCGGTCAAACCCCCGGGACAGGTCAAACCCCCGGGACTGGTCAAACCCCCGGGACTGGTCAAAGCCACCAGGACTAGTCAAACCCCCAGGACTGATCAAACCCCCGGGACTGAGCAAACCCACCGGGACTGGTCAAACCCACCAAGACTAGTCAAACCCCCGGGACTGATCAAACCCCCGGGACCGGTCAAACCCCCGGGACTGGTCAAACCCCCGGGACTGGTCAAACACCCGGGGCTGGTCAACCTCCCGGGACTGGTCAAACCCCCAGGGCTGGTCAAACTCCCGGGGCTGGTCAAACTCCCGGGACTGGTGAAACCCCCGGGACTGGTCAAACCCCCGGGACTGGTCAAAATCCCGGGACTGGTCAAACCCACCAGGACCGGTCAAACCCCCGGGACTGGTCAAACCCACCAGGACCGGTCAAACCCCCGGGACTGTTCAAACCCCCGGGACTGGTCACACCCCCGGGACTGGTGAAACCCACCAGGACAAGTCAAACCCTCGGGACTGATCAAACCCCCGGGACCGGTCAAACCCCCGGGAATGGTCAAACCCACCAGGACTAGTCAAACCCCCGGGACCGGTCAAACCCCCGGGACTGGTCAAACCCCCGGGACTGGTCAAACCCCCGGGACTGGTCAAACTCCCGGGACTGGTCAAACCTCCGGGACTGTTCAAACCCCCGGGACTGGTCAAACCCCCGGGACTGGTCAAACCCACCGGGACTGGTCAAACCCCCGGGACTGGTCACACCCTCGGGACTGGTCAAACCCCCGGGACTGGTCAAACCCCCGGGACTGGTCAAACTCCCGGGACTGTTCAAACCCCCGGGACTGGTCAAACCCCCGGGACTGGTCACACCCCCGGGACTGGTCAAACCCCCGGGACTGGTCAAACCCCCGGGACTGGTCAAACTCCCGGGACTGGTCAAACCCCCGGGACTGGTCAAACCCCCGGGACTTGTCAAACCCCCGGGACCGGTCAAACTCCCGGGACTGATCAAACCCCCGGGACCGGTCAAACGCCCGGGACTGGTCAAACCCACCGGGACTGGTCAAACTCCCGGGACTGGTCACACCCCCGGGACTGGTCAAACCCCCGGGACTTGTCAAACCCACCAGGACTGATCAAACCCCCGGGACTGGTCAAACCCCCGGGACTGGTCAAACTCCCGGGACTGGTCAAACCCACCAGGACTGGTCAAACTCCCGGGACTGGTCAAACCCCCGGGACCGGTCAAACTCCCGGGACTGGTCAAACCCCCGGGACTGGTCAAACCCACCAGGACTGGTCAAACCCACCGGGACTGGTCAAACTCCCGGGACTGTTCAAACCCCCGGGACTGTTCAAACCCCCAGGACTGGTCAATCCCCCGGGACTGTTCAAACCCCCAGGACTGGTCAATCCCCCGGGACTGTTCAAACCCCCAGGTCTGGTCAAATCCCCGGGACTTTTGAAACCCCCGGGACTGATCAAACCCCCGGGACTGGTCAAACTCCCAGGACTGGTCAAACCCTTGGGACTGTTCAAACCCCCAGGACTGGTCAAACCCCCGGGATTTTCAAACCCCCGGGACTTGTCAAACCCCCGGGGCTGGTCAAACTCCCGGGACTGGTCAAACCCCCGGGACTGGTCAAACCCCCGGGACTGGTCTAACCCACCAGGACTGATCAAACCCCCGGGACTGGTCAAACCCCCGGGACTGGTCACACCCCCGGGACCGGTCAAACCCACCGGGACTTTTCAAACCCCCGGGACTGGTCAAACCCACCAGGACTGGTCAAACCCCCGGGACTGGTCAAACCCACCAGGACTGGTCAAATCCCCGGGACTGGTCAAACCCACCGGGACTGTTCAAACCCCCGGGACTGGTCAAACCCACCAGGACTGGTCAAACCCCCGGGACTGGTCAAACTCCCGGGACTGTTCAAACCTACCAGGACTGGGCAAACCCCCGGGACTGGTCAAACCCCCGGAAATGGTCAAACCCACCAGGACTGGTCAAACCCCCGGAAATGGTCAAACCCACCAGGACTGATCAAACCCCCGGGACTGGTTAAACCCCCGGGACTGGTCAAACCCCCGGGACTGGTCAAACCCCCGGAAATGGTCAAACCCACCAGGACTGGTCAAACCCCCGGGACTGGTCAAACCCCCGGGACTTGTCAAACCCCCGGGACTGTTCAAACTCCCGGGACTAGTCAAACCCCCGGGACTGGTCAAACCCCTGGAACCGGTCAAACTCCCGGGACTGATCAAACCCCCGGGACCGGTCAAACGCCCGGGACTGGTCAAACCCACCGGGACTGGTCAAACTCCCGGGACTGGTCACACCCCCGGGACTGGTCAAACCCCCGGGACTTGTCAAACCCACCAGGACTGATCAAACCCCCGGGACTGATCAAACCCCCGGGACTGGTCAAACTCCCGGGACTGGTCAAACCCACCAGGACTGGTCAAACTCCCGGGACTGGTCAAACCCCCGGGACCGGTCAAACTCCCGGGACTGGTCAAACTCCCGGGACTGTTCAAACCCCCGGGACTGTTCAAACCCCCGGGACTGGTCAATCCCCCGGGACTGTTCAAACCCCCAGGTCTGGTCAAATCCCCGGGACTTTTGAAACCCCCGGGACTGATCAAACCCCCGGGACTGGTCAAACTCCCAGGACTGGTCAAACCCTTGGGACTGTTCAAACCCCCAGGACTGGTCAAACCCCCGGGATTTTCAAACCCCCGGGACTTGTCAAACCCCCGGGGCTGGTCAAACTCCCGGGACTGGTCAAACCCCCGGGACTGGTCAAACCCCCGGGACTGGTCTAACCCACCAGGACTGATCAAACCCCCGGGACTGGTCAAACCCACCAGGACTGGTCAAATCCCCGGGACTGGTCAAACCCACCGGGACTGTTCAAACCCCCGGGACTGGTCAAACCCACCAGGACTGGTCAAACCCCCGGGACTGGTCAAACTCCCGGGACTGTTCAAACCTACCAGGACTGGGCAAACCCCCGGGACTGGTCAATCCCCCGGAAATGGTCAAACCCACCAGGACTGGTCAAACCCCCGGAAATGGTCAAACCCACCAGGACTGATCAAACCCCCGGGACTGGTTAAACCCCCGGGACTGGTCAAACCCCCGGGACTGGTCAAACCCCCGGAAATGGTCAAACCCACCAGGACTGGTCAAACTCCCGGTATTGGTCAAACTCCCGGGACTGGTCAAACTCCCGGGACTGGTCAAACTCCCGGGAATGGTCAAACCCACCAGGACTGGTCAATCTCCCGGGTCTGTTCAAACCCCTGGGACTTTTCAAACCCCCGGGACTGGTCAAACCCCCGGGACTGGTCAAACTCCCGGGAATGGTCAAACCCACCAGGACTGGTCAATCTCCTGGGTCTGTTCAAACCCCTGGGACTTTTCAAACCCCCGGGACTGGTCAAACCCCCGGGACTGGTCAAACTACCGGGACTGGTCAAACCCCCGGGACTGGTCAAACCCCCGGGACGGGTCAAACCCCCGGGACTGGTCACACCCCCCGGGACTGGTAACAAAACCGGGACCAGTCAAACCACCGGGACCGGTTAAATCCACGGGTCTGGTCAAACCCCCGGGTCTGGTCAAACCCCCGGGATGGGTCAAACCCCCGGGACCTGTCAAACCCCCGGGACTGGTCAATCTCACCGGGACTGTTCAAAGCCCCGGGATTGTTCAAACCCACCAGGACTGTTCAAACCCCCGGGACTGGTCAAACCCCCGGGAGTGGTCAAACCCACCAGGACTGTTCAAACCCCCGGGACTGGTCAAACCCCCGGGAGTGGTCAAACCCCCGGGACTGTTCAAACCCCCAGGACTTTTCAAACCCCCCAGGACTGGTCAAACCCCCGGGAGTGGTCAAACCCCCGGGACTGTTCAAACCCCCAGGACTTTTCAAACCCCCCAGGACCGGTCAAACACCCGGGACCAGTCAAAACCCCGGGACTGTTCAAACCTCGGGACTGGTCACACCCCCGGGACTGGTCAAACCCCTAGGACTGGTGAACCTCCCGGGACTGGTCAAACCCCCGGGTCTGGTCAAACGCCCGGGAATGGTCACACCCCCGGGACTGGTAACACAACCGGGACCGGTCAAACCACCGGGACCGGTTAAATCCACGGGTCTGGTCAAACTCCCGGGACTGGTCAAACCCCGGGTCTGGTCAAACCCCCGGGACCTGTCAAACCCCCGGAACTGTTCAAACCCCCGGGACTGGTCAAACCGCCGGGACTGGTCAAACCCCCGGGACTGTTCAAACCCCCGGGACTGGTCAAACCCCCGGGACTGGTCAAACCCCTGGGACTGGTCACACCTCCGAGACTGGTCACAACCCCTGGGACCGGTCAAACCCCCGGGACTGATCAAACTCCTGGGACTGTGCAAACCCCCAGGGCCAGTCAAACTCCCGAGGCTGGATAAACCATCGGGATCGGTCAAACCATCGGGACCGGTCAAACCCCCGGGGCTGGTCAAACTCCCGTGATATGTCAAACCCCCGGGACTGGTCAAACCCCGGGACTGTTCAAACCCCGGGACTGGTCACACCTCCGGGACTGGTCAAACCCCTAGGACTGGTCAAACCCCCGGGTCTGGTCAAACCCCTGGGTCTGGTCAAACCCCCGGGACCTGTCAAACCCCCGGAACTGTTCAAACCCCCGGGACTCGTCAAACCACTGGGACTGGTCACACCATCGGGACTGGTCAAACCCCCGGGACTGGTCAAACTACCGGGACTGGTCAAACCCCCGGGACTGGTCAAACCCCCGGGACGGGTCAAACCCCCGGGACTGGTCACACCCCCCGGGACTGGTAACAAAACCGGGACCAGTCAAACCACCGGGACCGGTTAAATCCACGGGTCTGGTCAAACCCCCGGGTCTGGTCAAACCCCCGGGACGGGTCAAACCCCCGGGACCTGTCAAACCCCCGGGACTGGTCAATCTCACCGGGACTGTTCAAACCCCCGGGATTGTTCAAACCCACCAGGACTGTTCAAACCCCCGGGACTGGTCAAACCCCCGGGAGTGGTCAAACCCACCAGGACTGTTCAAACCCCCGGGACTGGTCAAACCCCCGGGAGTGGTCAAACCCCCGGGACTGTTCAAACCCCCAGGACTTTTCAAACCCCCCAGGACTGGTCAAACCCCCGGGAGTGGTCAAACCCCCGGGACTGTTCAAACCCCCAGGACTTTTCAAACCCCCCAGGACCGGTCAAACACCCGGGACCAGTCAAAACCCCGGGACTGTTCAAACCTCGGGACTGGTCACACCCCCGGGACTGGTCAAACCCCTAGGACTGGTGAACCTCCCGGGACTGGTCAAACCCCCGGGTCTGGTCAAACGCCCGGGAATGGTCACACCCCCGGGACTGGTAACACAACCGGGACCGGTCAAACCACCGGGACCGGTCAAATCCACGGGTCTGGTCAAACTCCCGGGACTGGTCAAACCTCCGGGTCTGGTCAAACCCCCGGGACCTGTCAAACCCCCGGAACTGTTCAAACCCCCGGGACTGGTCAAACCGCCGGGACTGGTCAAACCCCCGGGACTGTTCAAACCCCCGGGACTGGTCAAACCCCCGGGACTGGTCAAACCCCTGGGACTGGTCACACCTCCGAGACTGGTCACAACCCCTGGGACCGGTCAAACCCCCGGGACTGATCAAACTCCTGGGACTGTGCAAACCCCCAGGGCCAGTCAAACTCCCGAGGCTGGATAAACCATCGGGATCGGTCAAACCATCGGGACCGGTCAAACCCCCGGGGCTGGTCAAACCCCGGGACTGTTCAAACCCCGGGACTGGTCACACCTCCGGGACTGGTCAAACCCCTAGGACTGGTCAAACCCCCGGGTCTGGTCAAACCCCCGGGACCTGTCAAACCCCCGGAACTGTTCAAACCCCCGGGACTCGTCAAACCACTGGGACTGGTCACACCATCGGGACTGGTCAAACCCCCGGGACTGGTCACACCCCCGGGATTGGTCAAACCCCCGGGACTGGTCACACCCCCGGGACTGGTCACAACCCCCGGGACAGGTCAAACCCCCGTAACCAGTCAAACACCCGCGAATGGACAAACCCCCGGGACCGGTCAATCCTCCAGGACTGGTCAAACTCCCGGGACTGTGCAAACCCCCGGGACCGGTTAAACTCCCGAGGCTGGATAATCCATCGGGATCGGTCAAACCACCGGGACCGGTCAAACCACCGGGACCGGTCAATCTCCCGGGACCAGTCAAAGTCCCGGGACCGGTCAAACCCCCAGGACTGGTCACACCCCTGGGGACTGGTCACACCTCCCGGGACAGGTCAAATCCCCTTGGACACAGCGCGGGATCAGACGCCCTATCCAACCCAGTTTCATCCATTCGACTGACCTGGTCCTGCACTGGAGTCCCCCCACCCCGTCCGACTGGAAGCCCGACTGTCAATCAGGCTGACTTCCGGGGTGGGGAACCAGTCAAGGACAAAGGACGTATGCTGTGGAGGTAAGACACCCCAACGTCCGGGAATAGCTGGACTTCCTGCAATAATGTCTGATATTCCACATCCACCCCATACCCTCCGGCCATCGTACATAACCCGCCTCTGTTAATATCCAGGCCGAAGTATATGAGCAAATGCAAAATACAGAGACTGCTTTAAATCTGATTAGAATAAAATAACATAAGAAATAGGAGCAGCAGTCGGCCATTTGGCCCTTCGGGCCTGCTTCGCCATTCAATGAGATCATGGCTGATCTTCTGCCTCAATTCCATTCACCGGCCTTATTGCCATATCCCTTGATGCCCTTACTAGTCAGAAATCTATCGACCTGTTTTGAAAATACCCAATGACTGAGCATCCACAGCCCTCTGGGGTAGAGAATTCCAAAGATTCATCACCCTCTGTGTGAAGAAATTTCTTCTTATCCTTGTCCTGAATGGCCTACCCTTTATCCAAAGGCCGTGGCCCCCGGTTCTGGACTCCCCAGCCAAGGGAAACATTCTCCCAGCACCCACCCTATCAAGCCATGTAATAATTTTGTATGCTACAATGAGAACCCCTCTCATTCTTCTGATTTCAAGAGAATACAGTCCTAGTTTACTCAATCTCTTCTCATACGACAGAATCGTCATCCCAGGAATAAATCTCGTAAACCTTCGTTGCACTCCCTCTATGGCAAGTATATCCTTCCTTATGTAAGGAGACCACAATTGTACACAGTACTCCAGGTGTGGTCTCACCAAGGCCCTATAGAATTGGAGGAAGACTTCTTTACTCCTGTACGCAAGTCCTCTTGTAATGAAGGGCAGCATACCATTTGCCTTCCTAATGGCTTGCTGCACCTGCACAATCACTTTCAGTGACTCATGTACAAGGACACCCAGGTACCTTTGAGCATCTGCATTCCCCATACTTTCACCATTTAGGAAATACTCTGCCTTTCCGTTTTTTCGACCAAAGTGGATAACTTCACATTTATCCTCATTGTAATTCATCTGCTATGTTCTCGCCCACTCACTGAGCCTGTCGAGATCCCCTTGAAGCCTCTTCACATCCTCTTCGCAACTGACACTGCCACCTAGCTTTGTGTCATCAGCAATTTTGGAAATGTTACATTTAGTCATATCATCCAAATCATTGATATAGATTGTGAATAGCTGGGGCCCAAGCACCGATCCTTGCAGTACCCCACTAGTCACAGCCTGCCATCCTGAAAAAGACTCGTTTATCCCTACTCTGTTTCCTGTCTGTTAAACAATTCTCAATCCATGTATAATATATTACCCCCCAATTCCATGTGCCCTAATTTTGTTCACCAACCTCTTGTGTGGGAACTTATCGAAGGCCTTCTGAAAATCCAAATGCACCACATCTACCGGTTCCCCTTTGTCTACTCCACTAGCAAAGAACTGCAATAGTTTTGTCAAACAGGCCTTGTTTGACGTAAATCCATGTTGACTCTGCCTAATCTTTCTATTAGTTTCTAAGTGCCCAGTTATTGCATCTTTTATAAAAGATTCCAGCATTTTCCCAACGACCGATGTGAGACGAGCAGGTCTGTAGTTCCCCTTTTCTCTCTCCCTCCTTTCCTAAAAAGCGGGGTTACATTTGCTATCCTCCAATCTGCAGGAACCATTCCGGAATATATAGACACTATTCCAATGGCCACATCTATTAGCACCCGAGGATGTCGGTCATCCGATCTTAGGGATTTATCGACTTTTAGTCCCATTAATTTTGCTCGTACTGTTTTTTTTACTAATAATAATTTCATTATGTTCTTCATTCTCGCCACACCCTTGGTTTTCTCGTATTTCTGGGAGGTTTTTTGTGTCGTCCTCCGTGAAGACAGAAACAAAGTATTTATTTAATTTCTCGGACATTTTTCATTCCCGATTATAAATGATCCTATCTCTGACTGTAAAGGACCTACATTTACCTTCACCAGTCTTTGCCTTTTCACATACCTATAGAATCTTTTACAATCCGTTTTTATATGTTTCGCTAATTTGTGCTCATATTCCATTTTCCCTTTCTTTATCAATTTCTTGGTCCCCCTTTGCTGATTTCTAAAAACATCCCAATCCTCAGGCTGACCGTTTTTTCTGGCAACTTTATAAGCTTACTCCTTTGACTTAATACTAGCTTTAATTTATTAAAAAAGACAATGCTGAAAACACTCAGCGGGTCAGGCAACATCTGTGCAGAGAGAAACAGAGTTAACATTTCAGGTCCATGACCTTTCATCAGAACTGGACGATTCCAGATATTATGAGTATTAAAGCAATGATAGAGTCACAGAAAAGTGCTTTAGCATAAGGATAGAAAAAATAAGAAACTCTGTGATTGGTTGGAGGGCAGGAGTGATTCAATGACTAAAGGGATGATGGTGCAAGGCAAATGGGAGAATTAAAGAAACAGAAGATGGGTCTAGAGGAGCTGTAAATGGTTACAGCAGAATAACAAGGGGGAGGGGTAGTAGGGCACATGTGGCAGAGAAAGTTGGGTAGACCCCAGGTGTTTGGGCCAGCCCGCTGACCGTGTACCGGGATCGCCACCCCAAGCCCCAGCCCAAACCTCCTCCACTCCCAATGGCTCTGGTGGAGCCATCCTCCATTACCAGCACATGTCGTCCGAGAAAACGGGAGCGGAGGTTATGATCTGAAGTTTTTAAACTTAGTGTTGAATCCGGCAGGCAATAAAATGCCGAATTGAAAAATAAGGTGCTGCTCCTCATTGAGTTTAAAATGGGGACAGTGCAGGAGGCCGAGAACAGAGAGTTCAGAGTGGGAGTGGGATGTAGAATTAAAGTGGGAAGTGACCTGAAGCTCTGGATCACACTTGATGACTGAACGGAGGCGTTCAGCAAAGCAATCACCCAATCTGTGCTTAGTTCACCCAATGTACAGGAGACTGGATCGTGGGCAGCGATTATGATTTACTAAATCGGTGGAAGTACAAGTGAATTAGTCTTTCACGTGGATGGAATGTTTGGGGCCTTGGCTGGTGGGATGGAAAGATGGGAAAGGGCAGCTGTTGCATCTCCTGCGCTTGCATAAGAAGGTGCCGGGGAAGGGGAGCAGATGTTAGTGGTGATGGAAGAGTGGACCAGGGTGTTGCGAGGGCCGGGGGGATGGGAGTGCAGGGGAAGATATGTTTGATGTTGGCCTTAGCTGGACATGATGGAAATGGCAGAGGATGATCCTTTGAATGTGAAGGCTGGTGCAGTGGAAGCTGAGGACAAGGGGTGATGGGAGCAATGCAGGTTGACACGGTCGAGGGTCCTGTCATTCACAATGGAGGTGAGTACTCGGCTGAGGAAATATGAAGACATTTCCGAAGCACTGGT
Organism: Squalus acanthias; assembly: GCA_030390025.1. Lineage (NCBI taxonomy): Eukaryota > Metazoa > Chordata > Chondrichthyes > Squaliformes > Squalidae > Squalus > Squalus acanthias. Next base: position 2,445,836 of record JASTWF010000039.1, read on the forward strand.
GTGAAAGGTGGCATCTTCAGAACATATACAACGGTGGCGGAGAAACTTTGAGAATAGAATATCGCCCTTCCAGGAAGCCGGGTGGGAGGAATTCTACTCAAGATTCCTGTGGGAGTTGGAGGGATTATAGTAGATATTGGTGGATGGCCTAGACCCTGAAATGAAGATCGAGAAGTCGAGGAAGGGAATGGAAGATCACTGTGGTTCACCATTTAAATGTTATTCCTGTATTTTAATGGAAGATAGAACAATTCCATGGATCTACAGACCAGTTAGCATAACGTCGATGGTAGTAAAGTTAATGGAATCCTTACTCAAAGATGTAACAGAAAAACATCTGGAAACACAAAATATAATAACGAGTAGTCAGCAGGTTTTCCAAAAGGAAATCATAGAATGGTTACAGCACAGAAGGAGGCCATTCGGCCTGTCGCGCCCGTGCTCACTCTCTGCACATGCACTGCAGCTAATCCCAATCCCCGCCCTTTCACCGTAGCCCTGCAATTCTTTTCCTTCAGGTATTTATCCCATTTCCTTTTGAAAGCCACGATTGAATCTGCCTGCACCACCCTTTCAGGCAGTGCATTACAGATCATAACCCAACGCTGCATTAAAAAGTTTTTCCTCATGTCACCTTTGGATCTTCAGCACATCACCTAAAACATGTGCCCTCTGGTTCTTGACCGTTCTACCAATGGGAACAGCTTCTCCCTATCTGCTCTGTCTACTCTGTCTAGAACCCTCATGATTTTGATCACCTCTATCAAATCTCCTCTCAATCTTCTCTGCTCTACTGAGAACAACCCCAGCTTCTCCAGTATATCTACATAACTGAAGTCCCTCATCCCTGGCTACATTCTTGTGAATCTTTTCTGCACCCTCTCTAAAGCTTTCATGCCCCTTCCTAAAGTGCGGTGTCCAGAATTGGACACAATACTCCAGTTGTAGCCGAACCAATGTTTCATAAATGTTTATCATAATTTATTTCCTTTTGTACTCTATGACTCTATTTATAAAGCTCAGATTCCAGTAAGCATTTTTAACCGCTTTCTCAACCTGCCCTGCCACCTTCAACGATTTTTGTACATGTACCCCCGGGTCCCTCTGTTGCTGTACCCACTTTGGAATGTCTTGCTTGAGTAACCTTAGTGAATTCTTTGAATAAGTATCAGAAAGATTAGATAAGGGTTATGCAGGAGGTATATTTGATTTTTTAAAGCCATTCGATAAGGTACCACATAGCAGACTGAATCACAGAGCAAGTGGAGTTAGGAGACAAGCAGCAGAATGGATAGCAAGATGGCTGCAAGAACAGAAAATAGGGAGTAGTGGATAAAGCTATTTACTCAGATAGGTGGATGGTGAGAAGTGATGTTCCACAAGGATCGACGTTGCGAACCCTGTTGATTACCATTTACATAAACTGTATTGAATCGGGAAGCAGAAGAACAAATTCAAAATTTGCAGATGAATCCAAATTGGAAGTACAGTTAATACAGAGGAAGAATGCAACACAATACCGGCAGACATTAATACACTTGCAGAAAGGGAGTTTAAATGGCAAATTAATTTCAATATAGCTAAGTGAGAGGTACTGCATTTTGGTAGGAAGAATAAGGTTCCCAAGTGCTCCTTGGAAATCAGAGTGGGAATGGGGTAGAGGGGCACCGATTAACAAATCATTTAAAGTAGCAACGCATGTTAACATGACCATAAACATGGAAACAAAGCACTGGGGTTCATTTCTAGAAGAATTGAATCGTAAAGCAAAGAGGTTAGCTTAAACTTATATCGAACCTTGGTTATACCACACTGAGCGTACTGTGTGCAGTTCTGATCTCCATATTACATAAAGGATATTAAGGCTATGATAAATTGACCCTTAGTGTTAGGGGGGGATTAAATATGTGGGGTTATGGGGATAGGATGGGATATGTTAGGGGGAATTAAATACGTGGGGTTACGGGGGTAGGGTGGGATATGTGTACTGTGGGGATTATAGCAGGGACAGGGTACTGGATTTGGATTATCAGCCATGATCGTATTGAATGGTGGAGCAGGCTCGACGGGCCGAATGGCCTACTCCTGCTCCTAGATTCTGTGTTTCTATGTTTCTATGAAAGTGTAATATTTTTACAAGGATGACACCAGAACTGTGACATTGTAACCATCAGGAAAGATTGAACGGGCTGGGGCTCCTTTCTTTACAAAAGAGAAGGCTGAGGGGTGGCCTAATAGAGGCCTTTAAATTTTGAAGGGGTAACATAGGGTAGATGTTTATACTCGTGACGTGAGTGCAAAATTGGAGATTATCGATAAAAGAGAGTCACTAATAAATCCAACACGGAACTGAGGAGAAATGTCTTTACTCAGAGAGTGGTTAGAATGTGGAACTCCCTACAACTTGGAATACTTGAGGCGAATAACAGAGATACATTTCAGGGGAAGCGAGAGAAGTACACGAGGTTGAAAGCAGTAGAAGGTTATGATGATAGGATGAGATGAAGACGGGTGGGAGGAGGCTCCTGTGGAGCATAAACACTGGTATAAACTAGTAGGGCCGAATGGCCTGTTTTGTGCTGTAAATTCGAAGGAGTTCTCCATAACTTGAGTACAAATTAATCACATTCATCAGTTCATTTTCTGGTAGTGTGGAAAATGCTGGAGTCCATTATAAAAGATGTAATGGCAGAGCACTTGGAAAATAGTGACACGATCGGTCAAAGTCAACATGGATTTACAAAAGGCAAATCGTGCTTGTCTAATCTACTGGAATTTTTTGAGGAAGTAACTGGGAAAATAAATAAGGGAGAACCAGTGGATGTGGTGTATTTGGACTTTCAGAAGGCTTTCTATAAGGTCCCGCATAATAGATTGCGTGTAAAGTTAAGGCACATGGGATTGGGGACAAGGTATTGACTTGGATAGAGAACTGGTTGGCAGACAGAAAGCAAAGAGTTGGAATAAATGGGTCTTTTTCTGAGTGGCAGGCGGTGACTAGTGGGGTACTGCAGGGATCAGTCCTAGGACCCCAGCTATTCACAATATACATTAATGATCTGGACGATGGAATTGGATGTGATATCTCCAAGTTTGCAGACGACACAAAGCTGGGTGGGCGTGTGTGCTGTGAGGAGGATGCCGAGAAACTCCAGTACGATTTGGACAGGTTGGGGGATTGGGCAGAAGCATGGCAGATGCAATATAATGTGGATAAATGCGAGGTTATCCACTTTGGTGTCAAAAACAGGAAGGCAGATTATTATCTGAATGGCAATAGATTGGGAGAAGGGGAACTGCAACGAGACCTGGGTGTCCCTGTGCACCAATCGCTGAAGGTAAGCATGCAGGTGCAGCAGGCGGTTAAGAAGGCAAATGGTATGTTGGCCTTCGTAGCGAAAGGGTTCGAGTACAGGAACAAGGATGTCTTGCTGCAGTTGTACAGGGCCTTGGTGAGACCACATCTTCAGTATTTTGAAGCAGTTTTGATCGCCTTATCTGAGGAAGGATGTTCTTCCCATGGAGGGAATGCAGCGAAGATTCACCAGGCTGATACCCGGTATGGCAGGAATGGCGTATGAGGAGAGATTGGGTTGATTGGGCTTATACTGACTGGAGTTTAGAAGAATGAGAGGGGATCTCTTTGAAACTTATAAAATTCTAACAGGACGAGACAGACCAGATGCAGGAAGGATGTTCCCGATGGCTGGGGAGTCCATAACTATGGGTCGCAGTCTAAGGATAAGGGGTGAGCCATTTAGGACTGAGATGAGGAGGAAGTGGGCAACACGGTGGCATAGTGGTTAGCACTGGTGCCTCACAGCGCCAGGGACCCGTGTTCGAATCTGGCCTCGGGTGACTGTCTGTGTGGAGTTTGCACATTCTCCCCGTGTCTGCGTGGGTTTCCTCCGGGTGCTCCGGTTTCCTCCCACAGTCCAAAAATGTGCGGGTTAGGTTGATTTGGCTCTGATAAATTGACCCTTAGTGTTAGGGCGGGATTAAATATGTGGGGTTACGGAGATAGGATGGGAAATGTTAGGGGGAATTAAATACGTGGGGTTACGGGGATAGGGTGGGATATGTGTCGGTGCAGGCTCGATGGGCCGAGATGGATTCTATCTGTACTGTGGGGATTCTGTGTGAGAAAGCAGGGACAGGGTACTGAGTTTAGATGATCAGCCATGGTCTCATTGAATGGCGGAGCAGGCTCGACGGGCCGAATGGCCTACTCCTGCTCCTAGTTTCTATGTTTCTATGAATTTCTTCACCCAGAGAGTGGTGAACCTGTGGAATTCTCTACCACAGAAGGCAGTAGAGGCCAATTCATTAAATATATTCAAGAAGGAGTTAGATATATTTCTTAAAACTAAAGGGATCAAGGGATATGGGGAGAAGGCAGGTACAGGGTACTGAGTTTGGATGATCAGCCATGATCTCATCGAATGGCGGAGCAGGCTCGAGGGGCCGAATGGCCTACTCCTGCTCCTATCTTCTATGTTTCTATTTACTCATTGCGGATATTTGAGTGTTTTATTTATTGAAGCATTATCCGATATATTACATTATTCAATTTATTAATGCTATTATTTACTGCCCCCGGGGCTGATATCTGTATTGTGAAAACCCGATATGCATGTTCTTCAGTTATACGTTTCACTCCTCGCAGGACACACCTCACTGAGCTAAGGCCAGAGATCGTTGCAGGTTACCTGTGTAGAGATTCTGAATCAGAGATAAGAACTGGTTCGCCAAATCTTAATCAGTTACAGAAGTGGAATAATCAATAACCACAGCCTGTCATCCTGTCTAACGGTAACATAATTAAATTCAGGACTCATGACCCGCAGATTCTCAGGAATGTGTTGGCGGAAGGGGATTAATCAGCACCAAAACAATTAAAGTGTTTAAAATAACTATACATAGAGTCAGAATGAGTCATTATAGAGAGGATTTGAATACTGTAACACTGCTTTCCTTCTGTTTACCTGTAAATAATTAGTTAACATCTGTTTCTGTTGGAGCAGTTCAGTAGGAAACAAAGCATTATCAATACATTTCACCTAATATATGAACATAAGTTCATAAGAAACAGTAGCAGGAGTAGGGCATACGGCCCCTCGAGCCAGCTCCGACATTCAGTAAGATCATGGCTGATCATCGACCTCAATAGCCCTTTCCTGCCCGATCTCCATATCACTTGATTCCCCGAGAGTCCAAAAGTCCATCTATCTCAGCCTTGAATATACTCAAAGACTCAGCATTCACAGGCCTCTGGGCAGAGAATTCCAAAGATTCACAACCCTCTGAGTGAAGAATACCCTTCTCATCTCAGTCTCAAATGGCCGACCCCTTATCCTGAGACTATGCACCCTAGTTCTAGATACTCCAGCCAGGGAAAACTACCTCTCAGCATCGAACCCTGGCAATCCCCTTCAGAAACTTGTATGTTTCAATGAGATCACCTCTTATTCTTCTAAACTGCAGAGACTATAGGCCCATTCTACACAATCTCTCATCATAGGACAGCCCTCTCATCCCAGGAATCAATCTCGTGAAACTTCGCTGCTGCGCCTCATATGCTTATAACCAAATTTCTTCAACCAACAGCAAAAATCTTCCTCTTTGCCATAGATTACTTTGGGAAAACACGAATGCAGCTCTATGAAGGGGATAGATCAGTTATCTAAAACAATAATTTCAATTTGGAAACGACTTGTTCCACTCCGGTGAGTGACCCACACTCAGTACAATTCTACAGTGACAGATACTCCCAGTAATACATGGCCACTGGGGTCAGGTGTTCCACTCCGGTTAGTGACCCACACTCAGTAGCTCGACAGTGACAGTCCCTTCCACCAATACCTTCTCTCAGAGAGTTGCTACACTGAGGTCTGATTCAACAGTACACAATATTACACTAAAGGCAATAACTTCATAACACAGCGAGTCCGTGAGTTACAAAAAGAGTTTTAATTTCAGCTGAGGCAATGGAATAAAACCTCAGAAGTAATTCAGGTCAGTTGACTAAACAAAATGTTATCACTGATCGGGTGTCTGTCTAACAGTGACCACTAGATCAGGATGTAACATTATCAGTCTCAGAGAAAAACCAGAGACTAGCTCACACACAGATTTACACAACTTCACTGGTTATAATCACTTACCAGGAACACCAATGACGGCAATGATCATGTAGCATATTTTCAGGATACCTTCAATTGACTGATGCATTTTCTGTGTGAAGCGATGTGTCCCTTCGTGCTGCAGACAATCTCTCGGAATTATACTCTGAGGCGGGACATTCCCAGAGCCTTTCATTTATACCCTGCGGGATCTCCACGAGAACATTGAGGTTGCAACATCGCTGAATATACTACTTAAAAAACATTTGAACAAACAGATGATGACAGCCGAGTTAATTCCCTGTTGTGATGGAATATATTCGTGCTGAGATTGAAATTGAAAACCCCAAAGACCGGAGAATTCTGGTCACATGAATTAACTAATGACAATTGCCAACTGTATTCTGCCAGCAAGAGGGTTGTTGTTTCAAACACGACCAGGCCCATCTCGAGATCTCATCTTGTTTCAGTGATGTCCTTCACTCTGCTGTGGCCATTCAGTAATTAAATTCCAAATGTTAGAGTGTCCTCTCAGGGCTGTTCTACTGCACTCTGGGATGGGGCTGTCAGCCTTAACTGTGGCCATTTAGTTAAACAATTAAAGTGGGAAATTTGTGTCGCTGGATCATCAAACTAATACAGCCCCTCAAAATAATACAGCACCTCAAACTAATACAGAACCTTAAACTAATACAGCCCCTCAAACTAGTATAGCCCCTCAAACTAATGGAGCCCCTCAATCTAACACAGACCGTCAATCTAGAATAGATCCTCAAACTAATACAACCCCTCAAACTAATACAGCCCCTGAAAATAATACAGCCTTTCAAACGAGTATAGCCCCTCAAACTAATACAGCCCCTCAAACTAATACAGTACCTCAAATAATACAGCCCCTCAAACTAATACAGCCCCTCAAACTAATAGGCCCCTCAAACTAATACAGCCCCTCAAACTAATACAGCCCCTCAAAATAATACAGCCACTCAAACTAATACAGCCCCTCAAACTAATACACCCCCTCAAACTAATACAGCCCCTCAAAGTAATACAGACTCTCAAACTAATACACCCACGCAATCTAATACAGTTCCTCAAATTAAATCAGGCCCTCAAACTAATACACCCACTCAAACTAATACAGCCCCTCATACTAATACAGCCTCTCAAACTAATACAGACCCTCAAACTAATACAGCCCCTCAAACTAATACAGCCCCTCATACAAATAGAGCCCCTCAAACTAATACAGCACCTCAAACTAATACAGCCCCTCAAACTAATACAGCCCCTCAAACTAATAAAGACCCTCAAACTATTACACCCACGCAATCTAATACAGCCCCTAAAATTAATACATGCCCTCAAACTAATACAGCCACTCAAACTAATACAGCCCCTCATACTAATACAGCCCCTCAAACTAATACAGCCCCTCAAACTAATACAGCCCCTCAAACTAATACAGCCCCTCAAACCTACACAGCCCCTCAAACTAATACAGCCCCTCAAACGAATACAGCACCTCAAATTAATACAGTACCTCAAACTAATATAGCCCCTCAAACTAATACAGCCCCTCAAACTAATACAGCCCCTCAAACTAATAAAGCCCCTCAAACTAATACTGCCCCTCAATCCTATACAGCCCCTCAAACTAATACAGCCCCTCAAACTAATACAGCCCCTCAAACTAATACAGCCCCTAAAACTAATACAGCCCCTCAAACTAATAAAGCCCCTCAAACTAACACAGGCCCTCAAACTAACACAGCCCATCAAACTAATATAGACCCTCAAACTAATACAGCCCCTCAAACTAATACAGCCCCTCAAACTAATATAGACCCTCAAACTAATACAGCCCCTCAAACTAATACAGCCCCTCAAACTAATACAGCCACTCAAACTAATACAGCCCCTCAAACTAATACAGCCCCTCATACTAATACAGCCCCTCAAAACAATACAGCTCCTCAAACCTATACAGCCCCTCAAACTAATACACCCCCTCAAACTAATACAGCCCTCATACTAATACAGCCCCTCAAACTAATACAGCCCCTCAAACTAATACAGCCGCTCAAACTAATACATCCCCTCAAACTAATACAGACCCTCAAACTAATACAGCCCCTCAATCTAATACAGTCCCTCAAACCTAAACAGCCCCTCAAACAAATACAGCCCCTGGAACTAATGCAGCACCTCAATCTAATACAGCTCCTCAAACTTATGCAGCACATCAAATTAATGCAGCTCCTTAAACTAATACAGCACCTCAAACTAGTAGCCAGTACCGCCCACCACCTCTCTGGTCCAAAATCCTGTAATCTCGTATTCCCACGAACTCACAGTGCATGATATCTCTCTTGCCAGACAAGATTAGTTCGTTACCATGCTAACAAGAACTGATTGTACAGATTATTTGAAGAGTTCAACAATGCAAATTCTAAATACATTTTTAAAAGTCTTGATTTTATTTCAGGAGGTGGTCACACTGTAGCTTAAGGGTGTGCAGGCAGAGAGGGAATGGGTGACCGCCAGACAGTAAATGAGGACAAGGCAGGTAGTGCAGGAGTCCCCTGAGTGCATCCCGCTCTCTAACCGGTATTCAGTTCATAATACTGGAGAGGACGATGCTTCATCTGGCGAGTGCAGCCAGAGCCAAGTCCAGAGCACCACGGGTGGCTCAGCTGTGCAGTGGGAGGGAGAGAAAGATCAGGAAAGCAACAGTGATCGGGGATTCAATAGGTAGGAGAGTAGAGAAGCGTTTCTGCGGCCACAGACGTGAATCCAGCATGGTATGTTGCCTGCCTGGGCCCAGGGTCAAGGATGTCACTGAGCGGCTGAAGAACATTCTGAGAGGCGAGTTTGAACAGCCAGAGGTCATTCTCCCTATCGGTACCAATGAGATAATTAGAAAGAGGGATGATGTTCTGTAAGCAGATTTTAGGGATCTAGGAAAGAGATTAAAATCAGGGCCTCAAAGGTAGTCATCTTCGGATTACTCCCGGTGACTGTACTGGTGAGTATAGAAATATGAGGATGGAGCAGATGAATGCGTGGCTGTGGAAATTGTACAGGAGTGAGTGCTTTAGATTCCTGGGAAATTGGGACCGGTTTATGTGGGGTATTATGTGGGGTCAGACTAAGAGAATACAATACAGGTTTACAGTGCATGTGGGTAAATGCATGAAATGTGGTAAATAAGGTTGGTGAGCTGCAGGCGCAAATAGCCACATGGGAATATGATTTCATGGTGAAAACGGAGACCTGGCTCAAAAAAGGGCAGGATTGGGTACTAAATATTCCTGGGTAGAAGGTGTTCAGGGAAGAAAGGGAATGGAAGAAAGTAGGAGGTGTGGCAGCATTGATTCAGGAGAATGTTACAGTGCTGGAGAGAGAGGATGTCTTGGAGGGGTCAAGGACAGAATCTATTTGTTTAGAATTAAGAACTAATAGAGGTGCCATTACACGACTAGTTGTATTTTATAGAACAGCAACTAATGGGAAAGATATAGAGAAGCAAACATGCTAAACAGCGGAAGCAGCATGCTATAGACAGGGCTAAGGGATCCTACAATCAACGGATCAGAACAAAGCTCTGCAGTCCTGCCACATCCAGTCGTGAATGGTGGTGGACCATTAAACAGCTAACGGGAGGATGAGGCTCCAGGAATATCCCCAAACACAATTACTGCAAAAGACAAGACTGAAACGTTTGCAACCTTCTACAGCCAAACGTGCCAAGTGGATGATCCATATCGGCCTCCTTCTGAGGTTCCCACCATCACAGAAGCCAGTTTTCAGCCAATTGGATTCACTCCACGTGATAACAAGAAAAGGCTGAGCGCACTGGATACAGCAAAGGTTATGGGCCTGACAACATCCCGGCTGTCGTGCTGAAGACTTGTGCTCCAGAACCAGCCGCGACTCTAGCCTAGCTGCTCCAGTACAGCTACAACACTTGCATTTACCCGACAATGTAGAAAACTGCCCAGATATGTCAAGTCGACAAAATGCAGGACAAATCCAATCCGACAAATTACCACCCCATCAGTCCACTCTCAATCATTAGTAAAATGATGGAAGGTATCATCGACAGTGCTATCAATCGGCACTTACTCTGCAATAAGCTGCTCACCAACGCTCAGTTCAGGTTCCGCCAGGATCAATCGGCTCCAGAACTCATTACAACTTTTGTCCAAACATAGCCAATAGAGCTGAATTCCAGAGGTGAGGTGAGAGTGACTGCCCTTGAAATCAAGACAGCACTTGACCGACTATGGTATCAAGGAGCCCCAGTTAAATTGAGGTCAATGGAAATCGGTGGGGGGTGGAACCGTTCCACTGGCCGGAGACATACCGAGCACAAAGGAAAATGGTTGTGGTGGTTGAAGGTCATTCATCACCGCCCCAGAACTTCGCTGCAGGAGTTCTTAACGGAAGAGTTATAAGCCCAACCATCTTCAGCTGCTTCATCAATGGCCTTCCCTCCAACATAAGGTCAGAAATGGGGATGTTCGCTGATGACAGGAAGGAGAAAAACAAAAGTGGAAGGCAGAGAAATCAGGGGTGTAAATCAAACAGGGCCACAGTAAATAATAATTCTAAAAGGACTAAGAGTGTTAATTCAAGGAGCATTCGTAATAAGATGGATTAATTAGCTGCGCAAATAGATGTAAACGGATATGATATAATTGGGATTACGGAGACATGGCTCCAGGATGACCAAGTCTGGGAATTCAACATGCAGGGGTATTCAATATTCAGGAAGGACAGTAAAAAAGGAAAAGGAGGTGAGGTAGCATTGCTGGTTAAAGAGGAGATTAACACAATAGTAAGGAAGGATATTAGCTCTGATGATGTGGAATCTGTATGGGCAGAGCTGAGAAATACCAAGGGGCAGAAAACGTTAGTGGGAGTTGTATACAGACCCCCAAACAGTAATGCAGAGTTTGGGAATGGCATTAAACGGGATATTAGAGACACGTGCAATAAGGGCATAGCAGTTATCATGGGTGACATTAATCTACATATAGATTGTGCTAAACAAATTAGTAACAATACTGTGGAGGAGGAATTCCTAGAGTGTATACGGAATGGTTTCCTGGAACAATATGTCGCAGAACCAACGAGAGATCAGGCCATCTTAGACTGGGTGTTATGTAACGAGAAAGGATTAATTAGCAATCTTGTTGTGCGAGGCCTCTTGGGGAGGAGCGATCATAATATGATAGAATTCCTCATTAAAATGGAGAGTGAAGTAGTTGAAACAGAGACTAGGGTCCTGAATTTAAATAAAGGAAACTACGATGGTATGAGGCACGAGTTGGCTAGGACGGATTGGGAAACGTTAGTTAAAGGGTTGACGCTGGATAGGCAATAGCAAACATTTAAAGATCACATGGATGAATACAGGATTTGTTCATCCCTCTTTGGCATAAAAATAAGACAAAAAAGGTGACTCAACCGTGGCTAACAAGGGAAATTAGGAATAGCTTAAGATCCAAGGACAGGGCATATAATTTGGCCAGATAAAGCAGCAAACCTGAGGATTGGGAGCCGTTTAGGATTCAGCAAAGGAGGACAAAGGGATTAATTAAGAGGGGGAAAATTGATTATGAGAGTAAGCTTGTAGGGAACATAAAACTGACTGTAAAAGCTTCTATAGATATGTTAAGAGAAAAAGATTGGTGAAGTCATGCGTAGGTCCCTTGCAGTCAGAATCAGGGGAATTTATAATGGGGAAAAAAGAAATGTTGAGCAAATAAATACATACTTTGGTTCTGTGTTCACAAAGGAGGACACAAATAACCTCCCAGAGATGTCGGGGAACATAGGGTCCAATGCGATGGAGGGATTGAATGTAATCAGTATTTGAAAGGAAATGGTGTTAGGGACATTGATGGGATTGAAGTCCGATAAATCCCCAGGGCCTGATAATCTACATCCTAGGGAACTTAAGGAAGTGGCCCGAGAAAAAGTAGATGCATTGCCAGTCATCTTCCAATATTCTACATAATCTGGAACAGTTCCCATGGATTGGAGGATAAAAGATGTAATAACGGAGCACTTGGAAAACAGTGACAGGATCGGGCAAGGTCTACATGGATTTACAAAAGGTAAATCGTGCTTGACTAATCAACTGGAAATTTTTGAGGATGTAATTGGTAGAATAGATAAGGGAGAGCCAGTGGATTTGGTGTATTTGGACTTTCAGAAGGATTTCGATAAGGTCCCGCATAAGAGATTAGCGTGGAAAGTTCAAGCACACGGGATTGGGGGTAAGGTACTGTCTTGGATAGAGAACTGGTTGGCAGACAGGAAGCAAAGAGTTGGAATAAACCGGTCTTTTTCTGAGTGGCAGTCAGTGACTAGTGGGGTAAAGCAGGGATCGGTGCTCGGACCCCAGCAATTCACAATATATATAAATGATCTAGACGAGGGAACTAGATGTAATATCTCCAAGTTTGCAGACGACACAAAGCTGGGTGGGCGTGTGTGCTGTGAGGAGGATGCAGAAAAATTCCAGTATGATTTGGACAGGCTAGGTATTGGGCAGAAGCATTGCAAATGCAGTATAATGTGGATAAATGCGAGATTATCCACTTCGGTGGCAAAAACAGGAAGACAGATTATTATCTGAGCAGCAATAGATTGGGAAAAGGGGAAGTGCAACGAGACCTGGGTGTCCTTGTGCACCAGGTGCTGAATGTAAGCATGCAGGTGCAGCATGCGGTTAAGAAGGCAAATGGTAAGTTGGCCTTCATAGCGAGAGGTTTCGAGTACAGGAGCAAGGATGTCTTGCTGCAGTTGTACAGTGCCTTGGTGAGACCACACCTTGAGTATTGTGTGCAGTTTTGGTCAACTTATCTGAGCAAGGATGTTCTTGCCATGGAGGGAGTGCAGCGATGATTCACCAGACTGATACCTGGGATGGCAGGAATGACGTATGAGGAGAGATTGGGTCGATTAGGCTTATATTCAGCAGAGTTTAGAAGAATGAGAGGGGATTTCATTGAAACTTATAATATTCTAACAGTACTAGACAGACTAGATGCAGGAAGTATGCTCCCGATGGCAGGGTAGTCCAGAACCAGGGGACACAGTCTAAGGATATGTGGTAAACCATTTGGACAGAGATGAGGAGGAATTTCTTCACCCAGAGAGTGGTGAACCTGTGGAATTCTCTACTACACAAGGCAGTTGAGGCCAATTCATTACATATATTCAAGAAGGAGTTAAATATATTTCTTAAGGCTAAGGGGATCAAGGAATATGGGGAGAAAGCAGGGACAGGGTACTGAATTTGGATGATCAGCCATGATCTAATTGAATGGTGGAACAGGCTCGAGGGGCCGAATGGCCTACTACTGCTCCTATCTTCTATGTTTCTATATTTCTGAGTTTCTATGTCTGCACAGTGTTCAGCGCCATTCCCAACTCCTCAGATAATGAATCAGTCCATGCCCTCATGCAACAAGACCTGGACAACTTTTGGGCTTTTGCTGATAAGTGGCAGGTAACAATCGCATAACAGAAATGCCAGGCAATGACTATCTCCAACAAGCCAGAGTCTAACTACCTCCCTTTGACATTCAACGGCATTACCATCGCCGAATCCCCCACCATCAAATCCTGGGGCTCACCATTGACCAGAAACTTAAATGGACCAGCCACTTAAATACTTTGGCAACAAGAGCAGGTCAAAGGCTAGGTATTCTGCGGCGAGTGTCTCACCTCCTGACTCCCCAAAGCCTTTCCACCATCTACAAGGCACAAATAAGGGGTGTGATGGAATAGTCTCCACTTGTCTGGATGTGTGCAGCTCCAACAACACTGTAGAACCTCGACACCATCCAGGAAAAAGCAGCCCGCTTGATTGGCTCCCCATCCACCACCTTAAACATTCACTCCCTGCACCACCAGGGTACCGTGGCTGCAGTGTGTACCATCTACAAGATGCACTGCAGCAACTCACCAAGGCTTCTTAGGCAGCACCTCCCAAACCCGCGAACTCTCCCACCTTGAAGGACAAGGGTAGCAGGCGCATGGGAACACCACCATCTCCAAGTTCCCCTCCAAGTCACACATCATTCTGACTGAGAAGAATATCGCCGATCCTTCAACGTCGCTGGGTTCAAATCCTGGAAGCGCCCAGCGAACCCCCTACCCTTCACCAGACGGACTGCAGCGGTACAAGAAGGCCGCTCACCACCACCTTCTCAAGGACATTTAGGGATGGGCACTAAATGCTGGCCTTGTCAGCGACGCCCACATCCCGTAAACGAATAAAAAAAAAATCTGGGCATCACCCCTTAAGAACATAGTATCAGGCTTAAAAAGTGAAATATAGATTTACCAGAGTGCTACACAGAGTCCAAGGGATAAATTACAATGGGAGATTACACAAACTACGGTTGTATTCCCTGGAATTTGAAAGCTTAAGTGGTGATTTGATTGAAGTATTCACGATATTAAGGGGAACTGATAGTGTCGATAGAGAGAGGCTATTTCCGATGATTGTCTAGTCGAGGACTCGGGGACACAGCCTCAACATTAGATCCAAGCCTTTCAGGAGTGAAGTTAGGAAAGACTTCGACAGGGAATGAGTGGTAGAAATTTGTAACTCTCTTCCACAAACAATAGTTAAAGTGGGTCAATTGTCAACTTGAGATTGATAGATTTTTGTTAACCAAAGGACTTAAGGGATCTGGAGCAAAGAGATGGAAACAGAGTTAGGTCACAGATCTAATTGAATGGCAGAAAGGCTCGAGCGGTTAAAAGGCCTGCTCCTGTTACTATTCTCATTGTTAAAGGATCAGAGCACGAATGTACAGATGATTACCGCGATTTAAAAGCAGCGCTTGGAACCCTGAACCCTCAGATTAAAAGTCTGATGCTCTACCGACTAAGCTACCCGGGCTTTTGTTGGCTAAAGCGCAGAAAAGGACCTTCATTTGCTGCCGTGCTTCATTGCAGCCTCGGCAAATTCCATTTCTTGTCCAGT
Organism: Squalus acanthias; assembly: GCA_030390025.1. Taxonomy (NCBI): domain Eukaryota; kingdom Metazoa; phylum Chordata; class Chondrichthyes; order Squaliformes; family Squalidae; genus Squalus; species Squalus acanthias. The sequence goes on from JASTWF010000039.1 coordinate 2,460,974, forward strand.
AATCCAGCCTGTGCAGCGCATTTCTCCCACAAATCCAGACTGACTGCCTCAAACCGGCTTCACTTCAGAAATATTCTCCCTCCCACAAACGACATGCTCTTCAGCAGCAGCGTCAGATGTGACAAGTGCCGTCCCCCAGATATCCGGATTGGATCTTCAACTTTTAACCGTATTTATAATTGACTTGGATGGGACAATAGAGCGCTGTAGATCCAAGTTTGAAGATTGAACTAAGTTAGGAGGCACGGTAGTAGTGCAAATGGGAACGTGGAGGTAACCAAAGGGGCAGAGACTGTTGAAGTAAGCGGGCAAAACAATGGCAAATCGAGTTCAGTGTGCGCAAGTGTGACACCATCCACTTTGGAACAAAGTAAGAGAGTTCGGAGGATTTTCTAAACGCGCGCATACACACACTTTTAGAGATGTCCAAAAGTGCTTCACAGAGGTTTAGTCAAAACTTGGATGCCAAACCCCACAAAGGAGCTATTAATGTTCCCAAAAGTCTGCTCAAAGATCTCGGTTTATGGAGCGTCTGAAAGGAAGCGAGGGAGAAGTCCAGGTGGAGCGCTTTAGGCAGGGAATTACAGAGCATGACGCCTACACTAATATTGTATCATTTTCTCATGTGCTTGTTATCGGGCCGCAGTGTTTCACCAAATTTACATTAACTGATATGAAGTTATTAGATGCGGGTAAATTATCATTAAAATGGACCAACATGTTCTGAATTGTTACCCGAATCCCAGCCACAAAGTAAATGTAGCCTCACACGGTTGCAGTTCTCTATATGTATACATGGAATCAATTTCCATTAGTTCATTTTAATGGAGGAACATGATCCATCTACAATGTTTTTTTAAATCATTTTATTTGAAATGAGTATTCGTGAAAGTGTTTGAGTGGGAATGAACTGGATAACAGCACAGCTGCCAATGGTTGCGGAATATTTATGTGCACCCAAAGCGCACATTGACAACCAGGAACTGTTTGGAACTGAATCCTTAAGGGAAATAAAACAGTTCAAGGTTCTGTCCATGGGTGGGTTCCAATCGCCAGTATTTACGGTTAAAGACGCTATCCTGGTGCACTGCAGAGACTAGTGCCAGCTAATATAAGACGCCCTAAATCAGGGTGTCAGTGAATTAAAGCTTCAGATTGCTCGGATCAGGATGGAACTTGTCCACTATCAGTTTGACTGTTAAAATAAAGGGTGGGATATTGATTGTGGATAATTGGCAGCAGTCTGGTCCCGCACACAGCAGACACATCCATGTCACCGCCAACCAGCTCTCCCGCAACTGGCGCGGTCTCACTTCCAGTCTTGTCTGTGACGAAGTATTCTGATTGTCTCGAAGCCGGTATTAGGTTTAAGCCCTGTTTTCTCCCCTTCTCCAGTTACTTCCCACCTACATCCGCGACTCTTCCGACGCGCTCCGCCATTTTAACAGTTTCCAGTTTCCTGGCCCCAACCGCCTCCTTTTCGCTATGGACGTTCAATCCCTCTACACCTCCATCCCCCACCAGGATGCCCTGAGGGCGCTCCGCTTCTTCCTTGAACAGAGACCCAACCAGTCCCCATCCACCACCACCCTCCTCCGCCTGGCTGAACTTGTTCTCACATTGAACAACTTCTCCTTTGACTCCACTCACTTCTTCCAAATCAATGGTGTTGCTATGGGAACCCGCATGGGTCCCAGCTATGCCTGCCTTTTCGTGGGATATGTGGAACATTATTTGTTCCAGTCCTACTCAAGTCCCCTCCCTCACCTCTTTTTCCGGTAAATTGATGACTGTATTGGTGCCGTTTCCTGCTCTCGCCCTGAACTTTCATTCACTTTGCTTCCAATTTCCACCATTCCCTCACCTTCACATGGTCCATCTCCGACTCTTCCCTTCTCTTCCTAGACTTCTTCGTCTCCATCTCTGTGGATAGGTTATTGACAAACATTCACCACAAGCCCACTCAATCCCACAGCTACCTGGACTACACTTCCTCCCACCCCGCCTCCTGTATGGACTCTATTCCCTTCTCCCAGTTTCTCCGTCTCCGCCGCATCTGCTCTGACGATGCCACCTTCCATACCAGTGCTTCCGACATGTCTTCCTTTTTCCCAACCGAGGATTCCCCTCTACTGTGGTTGACACGGCCTTTGACCGTGTCCGTTCTGTGTCCCGCACTTCTGCCCTCAACACTGCCCCTCCCTCCCTGAACCACGATAGGGTTCCCCTTGTCCTCACCTTTTACCCCACCAGCCTCCACATTTAACGGATCACCCTCTGCCATTTTCGCCACCTCCAGCGTGATCCCACTACCAAACACATTTTCCCCTCACCTCCCCTTTCAGCATTCTGTAGGGACCACTACCTCCGCGGCACCCTAGACCACTCCTCTACCACCGCCAGCACCCCTTCCACTTCGACCGGCACCTTCCCGTGCAAGCGCAGGAGATGCAGCACATGCCCTTATACCTCCCCCTTCCCACTGTCCAGGGCCCCAAACACCCCTTCCAGGTGAAACAGCGATTTACTTGTACTTCCTGCAATTTAGTATACTGTATTCGCTGCTGACGATGTGGTCTCCTCTACATTGGGGAGATCAAACGCAGATTGGGTGACCGCTGTGCGGAACATCTCCGTTCAGTCCGTAAGGGGGAGCCCAAGCTCCCAGTCGCCTGTCACTTTCATTCTTCGCACCACTCCCACTCAGACCTCACCGTCCTCGGCCTCTTGCATTGTTCAACTGAAGCTCAATGTAAGCTCGAGGAACAGCACCTCATCTTTCGATTAGGCACTTTACAGCCATCTGGACTCAAATAGAGTTCAACAATCACAGATCATAACCTCGGCCCCTATCATATATATATTTTTCATCCACACGTTTTGTCTGTGTGTTATTTTCTTCTCTCCCACATTGCAGCTGTCTTTCATTCTGCCAGCGCAATTCACACTTCATCTGGAGCCATCCTTTGTTTCTTAACCTGTCCCATTACCATCTCCTTTTGCCTTGAATATCGCTTAATGTCTCTTAACCTCTCCTGCCTTCTATCCTATCACAGACCTTCCCTTTTGTTCTTTCATCCCCTCCCCCCTTTCCCAACCCCTGCATTTGCTTAAAAATCTGTTCCAATTCCTGCTTTTTTTCCAGTTCTGACGAAGGGTCATCGACCTGAAACGTTAACTCTGTTTCTCTCTTCACAGATGCTGATTGACCTGCTGAGTATCTCCAGCATTTTCTGCTTTTAATTTATATTAGTTTTTAATTCCTGATCTGCAGTCGCGAGAATCTTTTAAATGGCTCCGTTCAGTTAACTTCCCCAATAACATCAGGGTAAATGTTCCAGCACCTTAAACCTGGGAAATGTGCTTTGACCGCCTCTGGTCAGTCGGGCAGTTCAGCCCTTCATTCTCCGCTCATTCCGTTTCCAAAAGCTTTTCTATTGATTCACAAAACTGCTAAATGTGTTTTCTTGTTTGGTTCTTTTCGATGTTTCCCGCTCCCAATAGTCAATATTTCCAAATGTCGTCGCAATCCTCCGCCTTCCATCATGTCCAGGGATGAGGGACCTCAGTTATGTGGAGAGGCTGGAGAAGCTGCGATATTCTCCTTCTGCCACAGTAGGTTAATGGGAGATTTAATAGATGTGTTCACAATGATGGGGCGGGTGGGGGGCGTTGATAGAACAGACAGGGAGAAACTGTTTCCACTGACAGCAGGGTCGGTTATAAGAGGACACAGATTTAAGATAATCGGTAAAACAAGAAGCCAGGGGGGAGGCGAGGCGAATTTATTTAGGCAGCGAGTTGTTATGATCTGGAATGCACTGGTTGAAAGGCCGGTGGAAGCTGATTCAACAGTATCTTTCAAAAGGGAAAGTGAAAAAGAAAAAGAAAAGCATTGCAGGGCTAAGAGTAAAGAGCAGAGGAGTGGGACTAATTGGAAAGCTCTTTCAAAGAGGCGGCACAGGCACGATGGGCCAATGGCCTCCTTTAGTGCTGTATGATTCCTTAATCTGCATGGTGGCCGTCAGTAAGAAGTCTTTTCTGTCTGGATTCGGGATTCGAGCTGGTTTCAGGCCTCTACAGTCGATAGAATTGTGTTGGGTAAGGGTATTAAGGGCTAGAGAAACTAAGCGGGTAGATGGAGTTAAGATACAGATCAGCCAAGATTTAACTGAATGGCGTACAGGCTCCTGGGGCTGAATGGACTCCTCCTGTTCCTATTGAGTCGCTGCAGTACAATGCACCCCAGTGCTGAGGGTTTCCGGTGTGTCGTGGTTATCGCTAGTCCGCTAACACACGAAATCTCAACGGTTCGATAGTGGGTAGAGACAATCTGATGCCTTTTCTCCATTCAAGTTTAGTAAATATGAAAACTACAATAATTTACATGTTTGCTTAAGTATAAATAAAATACGCATTGACAGGCGGATTATGCCACTCAAATGGCAAAGCTACAGTGAGTGAAATAATTCTCAATGATATTTCCCATATAGGACACAGTTTTGGTTGTGGACTATGAGTTCTTTATCGGGAAAGTTAGCGCGGATTGAGGGAATCTCGCCCTCGCGTGTCGCTACTGAAGAGGTGGACTTATTTTAGGTAAAAAATGAGGCATGGAACCTTCTCATTGAGAATTTGGGAGCAGAACAACACAGATTTATAGGAAAACACAGGGTCAGCGACAGGATTCGAATTACAATTGGAATCGGTCTGGGTTTCCTGTTAGAAAGTTGGTCGAGGGACGTGATTCTCGTTTCGGGAATGTTGGTTGAATTTTACGAGGTGCCGGGTTCAAATCCCGGACGAGCCCGAGTTTTGAACTTGCAGTTGAAACTTTTAACATTAAAGATTTACCTTTCTACAGCGCCTTGAACCCACTCAGGATGTCACAAAGCTCTTTACAGCCATTGAAGTACCTTTGAAGTGTTGTAATGTGGGGAAAGATGTGCCCAATTCATCTCACACCAATCTCAACTCTTCGGGCAAGAGTTCGGTGCAAATAATCAGGCGCCTCAATGATGTGGAATTTCTTTGAATGAGCTCTGCTTGTAACTGCACTCGACCTTGACACAGCACCTGGGCTTCCATCTCACGATGCACAGTGTGGTCGCTGTGTAGCGGTTCGCGAGTAGGTGAAGAGGTTGGGTTCAGATTCGTCGCTTTCAATCTTTGAAATTTCACCAAGGACCAGAGGAAAGAAACGTGAATGGAACTGTCTCTGTGAGCGATGGATTGAAGGGGACGGCGCTCCAAGCACAGCTGGAAAACGGGCAGTGCAGTGATAGAGTTCGCAACATTAAATGTCAGAGTTAATAATCATACAGTAATTAAACATACACTTAACACCAGTATTTACGACAAAACCCTGCGAGTTTTAGCCGGAGAACTCTAACATGTTATAGTTCCGAGCTCTATATGGAGGTGGGATTTCGAAATATCGCCTCCAAAAGAGCGGGCACTCGTACGATGGGCCGAATGGTTTGCTCTGCTTACACAGAACGCATGCGCAGGATAACCGGAAAACTATTTATTCTCGACCCGAAATCTTCTCCCAGCATTTACGGAGGACAAGAATGAGTGAAACTTTCTTTGGGCCTCTGGGGAAATGCAGGCACATTGAAGGCCTGTCCCATGGGTGAGGGTGGCCGAGAGGATTCAGGTGCTGCGCTTCGATCGCAATATTCCCTGACGGCCTGGCTTCGAAAATCATTTCTGACATACAGTTCTTCTCATTTTTACGAGCAATTATATCTTGTGGAAATAGCAGAAGCTGATTTTTCAGCCCAGGTCATTCGTTCCTGTCATAAAACTCACCCCACCTCCATCCACCGCATGTTATGACGTCATTCAGCTCATCCCAAAACCAAGCTTTCAACAAAAATTAACAGATCCTGAAACAAACAGTCATTCAACATCTGTGCAAACTCGACTATTCTAATGTTCTCCTGACCGATATTTCATCCTCCGCCCTCCATTAACATCATCCCAGCCAAAAGTCTACTGCCGGTGTCGGGAGCGGAGAGAGCAGCAGCACAGTGATTATTTAAACTCACTTTCCCGGGCTTTTTTCCAGAGGACAGTGCCGGGAGCGGAGAGAGCAGCAGCACAGTGAGTATTTAAACTCACTTTCCCGGGCTTTTTTCCAGAGGACAGTGCCGGGAGCGGAGAGAGCGGCAGCACAGTGAGTATTTAAACTCACTTTCCCGGGCTTTTTTCCAGAGGACAGTGCCGGGAGCGGAGAGAGCAGCAGCACAGTGACTATTCAAACTCACTTTCGCGGGCTTGTTTTCAGAGACTCACCAATCTCTCAGACCAGCGGCGGCCTTCCAGAGACACGTCACAATTCAAAAAGTGACGCAACAAGAGGAAGCAGCTGATTGGGTGAGTATGTATAATACTCTCTCGTTTGACAGTTAAGTTTAATAGTTTATCAAGTTTAGAAGTCCCTAATTTTTGTGGTTTTTATTTCTAAGGTCTCTGTTGTGCAGCAGGGAGTGCCAGTATACAATGGCCCTTCAGTATATCATTTAATTTTAGTGCAATTTGTGGTATTGATTTGAGTTAATTTAAATTAATTAAAGGATAAGTCATGGCAGCACAGTTCAGCCCCATGGCATGCTCCTCCTGCACTATGTGGGAAATCGGGGACACTTCATGTGTCCCTGTTGACCATTTGTGCGGGAAGTGTGTTCGGCTGCAGCTACTGGCAGACCGCATTTGCGGCGCTGGAGCTGTGAATGGATTCATACTGGAGCATTCTTAAAGCTAAAGGTATCAAGGGATATGGGGAGAAGGCAGGTACACGGTACTGAGTTTAGATGATCAGCCATGAGCTCATCGAATGGCGGAGCAGGCTCGAGGGGCCGAATGGCCTACTCCTGCTCCTATCTTCTATGTTTCTATTCGCGATGCTGAGGACATCGTGGATAGCACGTTTAGGGAGTTGGTCACACCGCAGGTAAAGGCTGCACAGGCAGGAAGTGAATGGGTGACCACCAGGCAGAGTAGTAGGCGCACGCAGGCAGTGCAGGGGTCCCCTGTGGACATCCCCCTCTCAAACAGATATACCACTTTGGATATTGTTGCGGGAGATGGTTTATCGGGCGAAGGCAGCAGCAGTCAAATTCTTGTCACCATGGGTGGTTCTGCTGCACAGGACGGGAAGAAAAAGAGAGGGAGATCCTAGGGGGAGAGTTTGCTGGTGCTGTTGGGGAGGGTTTAAACAAAAATGGCAGGGGGTTGGGAACATGTGCAGGGAAACAGAGGAAAAGGAAGCAAGGATAGAAGCAAAAGACAGGAAGGAGTAAAGCAAAAGTGGAAGTTCAGCCATGATCTCATTAAATGGCGGAGCAGGCTCAACGGGCCCAATGGCCTACTCCTGCTCCTATCTTCTATGCTTCTATCCCGCACCAAGAGCCGCTCACACATCTCCTGAATGCACTAACCTACAATGACACGCTGGCCTCTCAATGCCCCAAAATTCAAATTCACATCCTGGGATTTAAATCTCTTCATGATATCCTCCCTCCCTATATCTTTTACCGTGAGCGGCGCTACAATACCCCACCCACGCTCTCAGTTACTAGCTTGCTGAGGGAAGCTAGGGAGCAGATAGCAGAGGCTCTGACCACAATCTTTGACTACTCCTTGGATCGAAGTGTGGAGTGGTGCCAGATTGCAAATGTTACACACTAATTCATAAAATGGGAGAGGGATAAGCCTTAAACCACAGGACAATCAGTCAGATGTCAGCGGTGGGAAAACTATTCGAGTCCATTGTCAAGTTTTGCATCTGTTGCACACTTCGAAATTCTACTCCCTAAAGCCAAGTCCAGACCACGTATACTTAACAAGTAAAGTAATGATCCTAATTAATTGACAAATTAATTCTCACTTGGAGAAGCATACCGGAGAGCCAGCATGGATTTGTTAAAGGGAAATCGTGCAGGACCTATCTGATTGAGTTATTTGAAGACCTAACATAAAGTGTTGATGAAGGGGTGGGGGAGTGGATGTTGAATCTATGGACTTTCAAAAGGCACTTGATTAAAATACCACGAGCAGACTTACTCGGAGACTAGAAGTACATTGATGAAAGGCACGGTGGTAACTTGGGTTTGTAATTGGCAAAGGGATAGAAGGCAGATGTCGTTGTGAACGGATGTTTTTTTCTGACTGGAGCGATGTGGGCTCCCCCAAGGGCTGCTATTAGTATTTAGGACCATTGCTTTCCTTGTCACTTTTGGTAACATATCTTAATAGCTCACTCTTTGGATTTGGCTTTCATATTTTTGATTCCACCTCTATTGGGAGATCCCCTGGAACTGGGGAGCGGGGCATGGTTTATCGAGCTGTGTGGAACACTTCACAGAATATGTGTGTTCGTGTCTTCTTGTTGCATTAAGTAAATGAGGACATCAGACGATTCTCTGCCTGACACTGGGGAACTAGTGAGACAGACTTTAGGGCAAGGTTCTGGTTATTGTGAAAAGACAAAACAAACATGGGCCTTGAAATTGCAATCGGAGGGTTGCCGCCCGTATACGGCTCCGAACCGCAAGAAAACTACATACGTACCTTGTGTCTCCGGAGCTTTGGGATATAAAGGTTCTGAATCCCCATAAGCATCAAGGAATCCCCCTTTGTCATTGGTTGGCCTGGCCCACGTGATCCCAGAGACGCTTCTAATCCGGGACCTGTGGGCCTTCACGCAGTCGGACGCCTGCAGTCCCAGGACCGGAAGTGTCCGAAGTTCCGGAGGCACCAGGTCACTTCTTATTTTTTTTTGTTTCGGAGGCATAAGACTTGCATTTCTACAGCAGCTTTCCCCACTACTGGACATCTCAAAGCGGTTTACAGCCAATGAAGTACTTTTTGAAGTGGAGTCACTGTTGTAATGTGGGAAAAGCGGCAGCCAATTTATGCACAGCAAGCTCCCACAAACAGCAATGTGACAATGATCAGATCATCTGTTTTTCTTATGTTGTTTGAGCGATAAATATTGGCCCAGGACACCGGGGGTAAATCCCCATGTCTTCTTTTAAATAATACCATGGAATCTTTTACATCCCTCTGAGAGAGCAGACCGCACCGCGGTTTAACGTCTCATTCAAAGCGGCACCTCCGACACTGCAGCGTTCCCTCAGTACTTCACTGGAGTGTCTGCCTAGATGTGTGTGCTCAAGCCAACAATTAAATGTAGCGTCACACGGTAAAACGACGTGTTCCCGTTCAATATATGCATTCATAGAACGAATTTTCATTTGTTTCTTTAAATCCCATAAAATTACAATTATTTCCAAAGAATTGGAAACAGGAATATGATCCATCTACATTTTGTTATCATTTTACGTGAAATAAATACTCGTAAAAGTATTGGAGTGGGAACTCAGTGGCTAACAGCACCCCTGGCAATGTTTGTGGAATACTTTATTGTAGCCAAAGCGCACATAGACAACCTGGAAGTGAGTGGGACTGAATCCGCAGGGGGAAAAGAAACAGTTACAGACTTCGTCCCTGGGTGGAGTCGAACCACCAAACTTTCGAGTTAACAGCCGAACGCGCTAAATAACTGCGCCACAGAAAAAGATGCAAACCCCTTTTGCAACGCATCCGAAACCAGGGTGTCAGTGAGTTAAAGATTCAGATTGCTCCGATCAGGATGGAACTTGTCCACTATCAGTTTTACTTTTCCAAAATAAAGGGTGGGACATTGATTGTGGATACCTGGCAGCAATCTGGTCCCGGATATTGCAGACACATTCATGTCACCGCCAACCAGCTTTCCCGCAACTGGCGCCGTCTCCCTTCGAGCCTTTCGGTGCCTTGTCTGTGACGAAATATTCTGACTGTCCAGATGCCGGTATTAGGTATTAATTCCTGATCTGCAGTAACGAGAATCTTTTAAATTGCTCTGATAAGTTAACTTCCCCGCTAACATCAGAGTAAATGTTCCAATATCTTAAACCAGGGAAAGGTGCATTGACCGCTTCTGGTCAGTCAGGCAATTCAGCCCTTCATTCTCCTCTCATTCCATTTCCCAAAGCGTTTCCAAAGATTCACAAAACTGTTAACTGTTTCGTTTTTTGGTTCATTCTGATTTCCTGCTTCAGGCTGGTGGAGCGGTCTGAGGCGCTGGATTTAGATTAAAGATTGCTCTGGGCGTGGGTTAGAATTCCACTTCTGACGTACGGTCCTTTTCACTTTTAGTGCAATTATATCTTGTGGAATTAGCTCCAACTTCTTTTTCAGCCCAGTTTATTTGTCATTCGGTAAAGCGATACAAACTACATTTCCTGGCCTTCTGTAAAATGCCAGCTGTTTCAACAAAGCCAGCAGGAAATGACGAGCACTTTCTGTCAACATGTAGAACGAGACACTTTCAATGTTTGCATGCCCACATTTAACGCAGCTCACAGTGTCAGAACAGTCACGCTTATCTTTAGCCTTCCATGTATCTTGTTGAACTGCTTCTCCCGAACAACCTTAGCTTATCACAGCACGGCTATCAATCAATTCATTGCCAGTGTGAAAAATGCACCATTTGAAACTTAGCAACGTGTGCAAAACTGGAATCAGAGCGTGTCTGGGCCGTGGGCAGTGATAACTTATCCTGAGTATTAAGATATTCATTAGTCCTGAGCTCTTCCTGTATTGCTCAGTAGCCCACTGAGTGAGGAACTAAGAGACCACAGGCCGGGGATGGAGCCTGGGCATTTTCAGTTCTGTGTGGGGCTCAACACCTTACCTGCTGCTGAAGATTGAACTTGACATAATTTCAGCTGCTCGGGATCAGTGCGGCTTAGTCAGAGTTCAACCAGTCGCACCCTTCACAGCCCATCAGTGCCGAGAAAACAACGGGGAATGTAACACATGTGTTGTGTTCTGTAACTTTATCTGAACATTTCAGTTTATTTCACGCTGTGTCCAACACTGTGAGGATCCCACTGGTGTATCATCTTCGTATCTTTATCAACACTCCAGCTTTACATTAACACAACCTGAGCTCCGCGATCTGGTCGGGTCCAATGCTCTGAAGTGAGGAATGAGCGGGAGTGGCAATTCCACCCGGAGTTAGAAAATCCCCCAAAATCATGACAACATCTTTAGTTTACTGCGCAGCCGCAATAGCTCAGTTGGGACAACGTTAGACTGATAGATCTAAAGGTCCTTGTTTAAATCCCAGGTTTTGGTTACTTTGTGTCTCCTTCATTATAAGAGGAGAGAATCAGGAGAGATTTTCCGCTCCTAAACCCGCATCTCCGAATCGAATGGGTGTGAAACCGCATCTGATCCTCTGGAACCGGCTCCAGCCGCCCGCTGCGGGTTTGAAGCCGGCTCATTTTATACCGGGACAGTGTTTGATGGAGGTGCTGTTCAGCGGTGGTGCAATAATAAATTTCCGAATGAAGTTTGTTAAATTAAAGAGCTCTTTTTTCTGTTACTTTCAATTTAAACTCTGCCCAGTTGTATATATGAACAGTTAACAATGTTTAAGCGATGTGCTGTGTTCAATGTTTTTACAGTAAATCTGTCACCCAGTGTGAGCCTGAATTACAATCCCCCAGCCTGGGCTCGAACCCATCCACAGGGCACTTTGTGGTCGGTTACCTCTGTTGATGCGAACGGGGTGATACTTCTACCAATGGTCGCGGGTTCGATCCTAAACAGGCCCGACTGTGTCTTAGTTTCCGAAATCGGGCGTTTTCAGACTAGTATGGCCGTAGGCATCCGCTATCTGACATTCTCTTTACTTAAAGGCACATCGGGCTGTCGTCCATTCTTTTTCTTCATACAAGCATACAGCATTCAATTTATATTGCTTTATTTTACTCCCCCGTCCCTAACTTTTCTTCGTTCACTCAGTCCCACACAAACAAACTACAAGCCCTGCCCTTCATTGCCTTCTAATAAGCTGCATAACTGTCTTCCTTTCACCATTCACTCACTCACCCCAAATTACCGACTCACTAATCAGCCCCTCCTCCGGAGCGCAAATTCACTCGCTCAAACAAATTACTCTCTTGAGCAAAAATGCTGTTTTTCATGTCTCAAAATACAGATAATCGGGCGCAGTCTTTTCTCGCAAGTTGTGTGACCAATTCGGCCTGGAGGGATTCCTGGATGTGGGGTTGTGTCACCATCCCACAACATGACAGCTGACCATGTGCTGCCTGATCATGTGACATCTGCTTACGACTTCTACAAATGTTATTGCATTGTAGCCAGGATTGTTCAGAGAGTCATACAGACATTCAGGCACAGAAGGAGGCCATTGGGCCCATCGAGCCCATGCCGGTTCTCTGTAGAGCAATCCAGTCAGTTCCATTCCCCCGCGTGTTCGTCGTGGCACTGCAAGTTTATTTCCCTCAAGTGCGAATCCAATTTCCTTTTGAAATGATTGATTTTCTCCGCTTCCACCACCCACGGCGGCAGCGAGTTCCTGGTCATTACCACTCGCTGCGTAATCAAGTTCTTTCTCACATCACCCCCGTTTCTCTTGCACAAAACTTTCAATCTGTTTCCCCTCGTAGTTGTACCATCAGCCAATGGGAACAGCCTTCCTCTGTCTACAATGAAGGGTGGGGTGTGTAGTGTGTCTGTGTGGGACTAAGTGCATCAGGCAATGGGAACAGCCTTCCTCTGTCTACAATGAAGGGTCGGGTGTGTAGTGTGTTTGTGTGGGACTAAGTGCATCAGCCAATAGGAACAGCCTTCCTCTGTCTGCAATGAAGGGTAGGGTGTGTAGTTTGTTTGTGTGGGACTAAGTGAATCAGCTAATGGGAACAGCCTTCCTCTGTCTACAATGAAGGGTCGGGTGTGTAGTGTGTTTGTGTGGAACTAAGTGCATCAGCTAATGGGAACAGCCTTCCTCTGTCTACAATGAAGGGTCGGGTGTGTAGTGTGTTTGTGTGGGACTAAGTGCATCAGCCAATGGGAACAGCCTTCCTCTGTCTACAATGAAGGGTCGGGTGTGTAGTTTGTTTGTGTGGGACTAAGTGCACTAAGAAGAGTTGGGGGCGGGGGAGTAAAATAAAGCAATATAAATTGAGTGCTGTATGCTTGCATGAACGCATAAATGAAGAAACAAGAATGGACGACAGCCCTATGTGCCTTTAAGTAAAGAGAATGGCAGATAGCGGATACCTACGGCCACACTAGTCTGAAAACACCAGATCTCGTCTGATCTCTGGAAGTCTAAGCAGAGTTCAGGCCTGGGTAGTAGTTAGGTGGGAGATCGCCTGGTAATATCAGGTGAAGTAGGTTTCTGCTGCCGCGACAGGCAGCTCACGATCTGCACACACACTGCTGTTAATGAATCAATCACCTGTTTTGTTGCTCTCTCGCATTCCTTAGACCATTTCTTCGCTGCACATTCTCCTGCTGCTACACAAACACAAGGGGCTCGAGACACAGGGCGGGAAAAGCAGAAAAAGAAAATAAGATAGCCAAAAAACACACTGACGGAGGGGCTCCCCGACACAGCAGTAGAGAGGAGAGACAAGGTGCATAGAAATCTAGGAGGGACAAACATAAACAGATTAAATAATAATCTAGAAAGAGCAGCAGTTAAAATGACGAAACAATCAAAACCAACTAGCATGCTGTTGGAATGCATGTGTGTTAATGCGAGGAGTTTACAGGTAAGATTCACGAGCCGCAGGCGCAAGATGCCACATAAGGTTATGAAATAGAGGCTATAACGGAGACCTGGCTTAAAAATGGGCACAATTGGATACTGTCTTGCATCTCAGGTTACAAGGGGAAGTTGGGGTGGAGAAAGCAGAAGGGTTTGCCTTAATCTTCCAATCTTCCCTAGATGCTAGGGAGGTGCCAGAGGATTGGAAAGTAGTAGATGTGACATTCTTGTTCAATATGTGGAGAAGCCGGTGTTGGACTGGGGTGGACAAATCCTTGTTCAAGACAGGGTGTAAGGACAAACCTAGTAACTACAGGCCGGTCAGTTTAACATCAGTACTGGGTAAGATTTTAGAAACAATATTCAGGGAAAAATTAACAGGCATTTGGAGAGGTTTAAGTTAATTAAGGAGAACCAGCACGAATTTGTAAAATACAGATTGTGTTTGACTAATTTAATTGAATTTTTTGATGAAGGAACAGAGAAGGTTGATATCGGGATTGTAGCGGATGTTGTCTATATGGATTTTAAGAAAGTGTGTGAGACAAAATACCACATAAAACGCTGGTTAACAAAATTGAGACTCATGGAATAGGAGGGTCGGTGACAGATTGGATAAGAAATGGGCTTATGGACAGAAAACAGCGAGTCGAGGTAAATGGTTGTTTTTCAGACTGGAGGTTTGTAGACAGTAGTGTTCTCCAAGTGTCAATGCTAGGGCCCCTGCTTTTTTGAAAAATATAAATGAATTGGATATTGGAACACAGAGTAATATTTGGAAATTTGCCGATGATACCCAACTTGGAGGTGTGGAGGATACCAATCGACTGCAAAAAGACATAGATAAAGCTAGCAGAATGGGCAGACAAGCGTCACATGGAATTTAATACAGAGAAGTATGAGGCGATGCGTTTTGTCTGAAGGGATAGGGAGAGGCAATATAGACTGAATGGAACACTTGTAAAGAGTGTGCAGGGAGAGTGGAACCTCGTGGATCATGTGCTTAGATCTTTGAAGGTGGCAGGACATATTGAGAGATTAGTGATCAAAGCATATGGGATCTTGGGCTTCATAAATAGAGGTATTGAGTACAAAAGCAGGGAAGATATGCTGAACCATTATACAACTCTGGTTAGGCTACAACTAGAGCATTGCGAGCATTTCTGATCACCCCACTTTAGGCAGGATGTGAAGGACCTTGAGAGTGTGAGGAGGAGGTTTACAAGAATGTTTCCAGGGATGAGGGATTTTAGCCACAATGCGAGGTTGGAGAAACTGGAGTTGTTCTCCTTGGAGCAAAGGAAATTGAGGGGAGGTTTGATACAGGTGTACAAGATTATGACGGGTTTCGATAAGGTAGACAGAGAAAGGCTGTTCCCATTAGCTGATGTTACAAGGACTAGGTGACACAGACTTAAAATTTTGGGCAAGAGATAAAGTGGGAATGTGAGGAAGAACTTTATTAAGCAGCGAGTGATAATGACCTGGAACTTGCTGCCGACGAGGGTGGTGGAAGCGGAGATGATCAAACATAGAAACATAGAAAAATAGGAGCAGGAGTCGGCCCTTCGAGCCAACTCCACCATTCAATATTATCATGGCTGATCCTCTATCTCAATATTCCCGCTCTCTCCCCATACTGCATGATGCCTTTTGTGTCTAGAAATCTATCTATCTCCTTCTAAAATATATTCAGTGACTTGGCCTTCACAGCCTTCTGTGGTAGAGAATTCCACAGGTTCACCACCCCCTGAGTGAAGAAATTTCTCCTCATCTCAGTCATAAATGTCCTACCCCGTATCCTGAGACTGTGGCCCCTCGTGCTAGAACCCCCAGCCAGGGGAAACATCCTCCCTATATCCAGTCTGTCTAGCCCTGTCAGCATTTTATACGTTTCAATGAGATCCCCTCTCATTCACCTGAACTCTAGTGAATACAGGCCTAGTCGACCTAATTTCTCCTCGTACGACAGTCCTGCCATCCCAGGAATCAGTCTGGTGAACCTTCTCTGCACTCCCTCTTTGGCAAGTATATCCTTTCTTAGGTAAGGAGGCCAAAACTGCACACAGTACTCCAGGTGTGGTCTCACCAAGCCCCTGAACAACTGTAGTAAGACATCTTTGCTCCTTTACTCAAATCCTCTTGCAATGAAGGCCATCATGCCATTTGCCTTCTTAAATGCTTGCAGCACCTGATGGTTTCGTTCAGTGACTGGTGTACAAGGACACCCAGGTCCCTTTGTACATCAACATTTCCCAATCTATCACCATTTAAATAATACTCTACATTTCTGTTTTTCCTACCGAAGTGGATAACATCACATTTATCCACGTTATACTGCATCTGCCATGCATTTGGCCACTCACTCAACTTGTCTAAATCGCCTTGAAGCCTCTTTGTATCCCCTCACAAATCACAAGCACATCTAGTTTCGTGTCGTCAGCAAACTTGGAAATATTACATTTGGTTCCCTCATCCAAATCATTGATATATATTGTGAATAGCTGGGGCCCAAGCACTGATCCCTGCGGTACCCTACTAGTTACCGTCTGCCACCCCGAAAAAGACACATTTATACTTACTCTCTGTTTCCCGTCTGTTAACCAATTTTCAATCCATGCCAGTATATTACCCCCAATCCCATATGCTTTAATTTTGCACACTAACCTCTTATCTGGGACTTTATCAAACGCCTTCTGAAAATCCAAATACACCACATCCACTGGTTCTCCCTTATCTATTCTACCAGTTACATCCTCAAAAAACTCCATTCGGTTTGTCAAACACGATTTCCGTTTCATAAATCCATGTTGATTTTGTCTAATCCCGTTGATATTTTCTAAGTGTCCTGTTATCGCTTCCTTTATAATAGACATTATAGCACTTTCCCTACTACTGATGTTAGGCTAAGTAGTCTGTAGTACCCAGTTTTCTCTCTCCCACCTTTTTCAATTGTGATGTTACATTTGCCCCCCTCCAAACTGCAGGAACTGTTCCATATTCTATAGAATTTTGGAAGACGATAATCCATGCATCCACTCCTTCCATGCCTACCTCTTTCAGTACCCTGGGATGCATATTATCAGGCCCTGGGGATTTATCAGCTTTCAGTCGCATTAATTTCTCCAGCACTATTTTTTTACTAATACAAATTTCCTTTAATTCCTCAATAATTTCTAAAGGATATTGGATGGACACTTGAGGGAAATAAACTTGCAGGGTCACGGGAATAGAGCGGGGGAATGGGACTGATTCGATTTCTCTACAGAGAGCCGGCAAGGATTCGATGGGCCCAATGGCCTCCTTCTGTGCTGTAATGCCTGAATGACTCTATAAACAACCCTGGCTGCAAGGTAATAACATTTGTAGAAGTTGTGTGGTTACTTGTCACTTGATCAGGCAGCACATGGTCAGATGTCATGTTGTGGGATGGTGACACGACCATACATCCAGGAATCCCTCCAAGCAGAGTTGGCAACACGACTTGCGAGAAAAGACTGCGGCCCGATTGTCTCTATTTTGAGGCCTGAGGGAGCAGCATTTTTGCACAAGTGAGTGATTTGGTTGAGCGAGTGAATTTGCGGTGGGGTGGAGTGGGGTGATTCCTGAGTCGGTAATTTGGGTGTGAGTGAGTGAATGGTGAAAGGGAGGTAGTTGTGCAGCTTAATAGAAGACAATGAAGGGTAAGTCTTGTAGTTTGTTTGTGTGGGAGTAGGAGCACCAATAAGAGTTGGGGGGAGGGGGAGTAAAATAAAGCAATAGAAATTGTGTTCTGTATGCTTGTATGAACCAATAGACGAAGAATAAAATAATGACGACAGCCCTATGTGCATTTAAGTAAAGTAAAGCCAGACATGCGATGCCTACGGCCATACTAGTCTGAAAACTCCCGATCCCCTCTGATTTCAGAAACTAAGCAGAGTCAGGCCTGGTTAGTTACTTGTTTGGGAGACCGCCTGGTAATGTCAAGTGCAGTCCGCTTTTGCTGCCGCCACAGGCTGCTCACGGTTCTGCACACGCACTGCTGTTAACCCTTCCATTGCATTTTTGCTGCTCTCTCTCGCTGTCCTTTGACCAAATCTTCGCTGCACATTCTCCTGCTGCTACACAAACACAAGGGGGTCGAGACAGAGGGCTGGAAAAGCAGAAGAAGAAAATAAGATAGCCTAAAAACACACACTGCGGAGGGGCTCCCCGACACAGCAATTGAGAGGAGAGACAAGGTGCATAGAAAACTAGCAGAGACAAACCGAAACAGAACAAAGAATAATGTAGAAAGCGCAGCAGTTAAAGTGAGGAAAACAGCAAAGCCAACTAGCATGCTGTTGCAATGCATGTGTGTTAATGCGAGGAGTGTTACAAATAAGATTGACGAGTCGCAGGCGCAAGATGCCACATAAGGTTATGAAATAGAGGCTATAACGGAGACCTGGCTTTAAAATGGGCACAATTGGAAACTGTTATTCATTTCAGGTTACTAAGGGAATTTGGGGTGGAGAAAGCGGAAGGGCTTGCCTTAAGCTTCCAATCATTCCCGAGATGCGGGGGAGGTGCCAGCGAATTGGAAAGTGGTAAATGTGTCATCCTTTTACAAAAAAGTGTGTAAGGACAATCCTATTAACTACAGGCCGGTCAGTTTATCATCGGTGATGTGGCAGGTTTTAGAAACAAAAATCAGGGAAACAATTAACCGGCACTTGGAGAGGTTGAAGTTAATTAAGTAGAGCCAGCACGGATTTGTAAACGGCAGATTGTGTTTGACTAAACTAATTTAATTTGTTGATGAAGTAACAGAGAAGGTTGATGTATGGAATGTAGCGGATGTTGTGTATATGGATTTTAAGAAGCTGCGATTGCTTTCCACACAGGTTTAAGAGGACATTAAATCGAGGTTTTCAAATTTACAAGGGGCATTGATAGAGGAAATAAGGAGCAACCGTCTCCAGTGACAGTAAGATCGGTAACCATTGGACACCGATTGAAGATAACCGACAAAAGAATCAGAGGGGAAATGAGGAGAATTTTCTTACACAGCAAAGGCTCAGGCCTAACCTATATCTTAATGCTCAGGATAAGTTATCACTGCCCACGGCCCTCTCTCATTCCAGTTTTGCACACGTTGCTAAGTTTCAAATGTCGTATTTTTGACACTGGCAATGAATTAATTGATAGCTGTGCTGTGATAAGCTAAGGTTGTTAGAGAGATGCAGTTCAGGAAGATACATGGAAGGCGAATGATAAGCGGGACTGTTCTGAAACTGTGATCTGCAGTTAAATGTGGGCATGTAAACATTTAAAGTGTTTCGTTCCAAATGTCATTTCCTGCTGACATGAGGCATTTCACAGAAGGCCAGGAAGTGTATTTTGTATCAGCTGTACCGAATGATGCGCTGCCGACTGTTGAGGCAGAGGCAGCGGTGTGGAAAGTTAGATCAGGAGCGAGCATAGCTTCGCGCGGTGCTCTGATTGGTGGCATTTCAAACAACCCCAAAACACACTTTTCCCTGAAAGGGAATCGAACCCGGCCCGCGAAAGGGCCGAATCCTAACCACCAGCTCAGCAGGGAAGCTGCAGCAAGCAGAGCAACGCAGTCCTTCCGCCTTGCTGCTTTGTAATTCAGATCGCCTTCACGCCAGGCAAATTTTTCGTACAAAATGACATGTTCTAGAAACCACAGCACCAAGTGCGGGCAGGCATCCATTTGAAATCTATTTCCTTCTGTGCTTTTCTCAGAGACACACAGAGACAGACAGTCAGAGAGAAGCTGCCGGGGAATTGAACACTCACCACTATAATATCAAGGACATTGTAGAGGAGATGGTTATGCAGTGCATGAGACAAAGACTCAAACACAGACACTTATGTGCGCGCTCTTTGTGTGTGTATGTCCCACACTCCCGATTTTTCTGTGAATCCCTGTTAATCTCATTTTCTCTTTCACTCCTCCGTGCAGCACACAAAAGGGAGAGGCTGAGCACTATACTAACGAGGAACTGGTGCAGGAAGTTGTTATACAGTTCTTTTTATGCCGGTTTATCTTTTCAAATTATTTTAGTTGATTTTTTTCTATTCATCTTTTCCAACGAGCATTTTAAGGAGCTGCTCATAGGATTAAAATTGGGGATTAAAAAAAATCCCCCTGTTGGGGAACGAAACCCCGGTCTCCCGCGTGACAGGCGGGGAGATTCACCACTATACTAACAAGGAACTGGCAGCTGGCGGGTCTGTTAGAACAAGAATCGACCTGTGAACAGAGTGAGAAAGATGCAAGAGACAGACATAAGAATAAGAACAGAAGAAATAGGAGCAGGGGTAGGCAATTCGGCCCCTCGACCATGCTCCGCCATTCAATAACTTCATGGCTGATCAGATCTTAGCCACACTACAATGCCACTTTCCCGCCCGCTCCCCATAACACTTGACTCCCCTGTAGCGCAAATATACATATGGAATATATTCAATGTCTCCACCCCCACACCTCTCTGGGGTCGAGAATTCCAAAGATTCAAGACAATCTAAGAGAAGAAATTCCTCTGCATCTCCGTTTTAAATGGGCGACCCCTTATCCTGAAACAGTGCCCCCTAGTTCTAGATTCCCCAACAGGGGAAACATCCTTCCGACATCTACCCTGCCAAGCCCCCTCAGAATCTAATACAGAGAGAGAGAGAATCAGGGACAAAGAGAGACACACAGAGCGAGAGCCTCGGTTTGACGTCTCACAGATTGGTCATCATGGATGAGGGACTTCAGTTATGTTGAGAGAAAGGCGAAGCTGGGATTACTTTCCTCAGAAGTTTAAGAGGAAATTTAATAGAGGTTTTCAAAATCACAAGGGGTTTCGATAGAGTAAATAAGGAGAAACCATTTCCAGGGGGGTCGGTAACCAGAGGTCACCGATTGAAGATAATCAGCAAAATACCCAGAGGGGAGTTGAAGAGATTTTTCTTACGCAGCAAGGGCTCAGGCCTAAAGAATATCTTAATGCTCAGGGTAAGTTATCACTGCCCAAGGCACTCTCTCATTCCAGTTTTGCACACGTTGCTAAGTTTCAAATGTTATATTTTTGAAACTAGCAATTAATTGATTGATAGCCGTGCTGTGATAAGCTAAGGTTGTTAGAGAGATGCAGTTCAGGAAGATACATGGAAGACTAATGATAAGCGTGACTGTTCTGAAACTGTGAGCTGCAGTTAAATGTAGGCATGTAAACATTTAAAGTGTTTCGTTCCAAATGTCATTTCCTGCTGACATGAGGCATTTCACAGAAGGCAAGGAAGTGCATTTTGTATCGCTGTACCGAATGATGCGCTGCCGACTGTCGAGGCAGCAGCAGCGGTGTGGAAAGTTAGATCAGGAGCGAGCATTGCTTCGCCCGCGGGTGATTTGATTGGTGTCATTTCAAACAACCCCAAAACACACTTTTCCCTGGCCGGGAATCTAACCTGGCCCCGCGTGAAAGCGTCGAATCCTAACCACTAGACCACCAGGGAATCTGCAGCAGGCTTCCTGCCAGCAAGCAGAGCAACGCAGTCCTTCCTCTTTGCTGCTTTGAAATTCAGTCGCTTTCACGGCATGCACATTTTTCGTACAAAATGACATGTTCTAGAAACCACAGCACCAAGTGCGGTCAGGCATCCATTTGAAATCTATTTCCTTCTCTGCTTTTCTCAGAGACACACAGAGACAGACAGTCAGAGAGAAGCTGTCGGGGAATTGAATACTCACCACTATAATATCAAGCACATTGTAGAGGAAATGGTTATAGAAACATCATTATAAGATAGGAGCAGGAGTAGGCCATTCGGCCCCTCGAGCCTGATCCGCCATTCGATGAGATCATGGCTGATCATCCAAACTCAGTACCCTGTACCTGCCTTCTCCCCATATCCCTTGATACCTTTAACTTTAAGAAATATATCTAACTCATCCTTGAATATATTTAATGACTTGGCCTCAACTACCTTCTGCGGTAGAGAATTCCACAGGTTCACCACTCTCTGGGTGAAGAAATTCTTCCTCATTTCTGTCCTAAATGGTTTACCCGTTATCCGTAGATTATGACCCCTGGTTCTGGACTCTCCGACCATCGGGAACAATCTTCCTGCATCTAGTTTGTCCAGACCTGTCAGAATTTTATATGTTTCGATGAGATCCCCTCTCAATCTTCTATACTCCAGTGAGTATAAGCCCAATCGACCCAATCTCTCCTCATATGTCATTCCTGCCATCCCAGGTATCAGCCTGGTGAATCTTCGCTGAACTCCTTCCATGGCAAGAACATCCTTCCTCAGATAAGGCGACCAAAACTGCACACAGTACTCAAGGTGTGGTCTCACCAAGGCCCTGTACAACTGCAGCAGGACATCCCTGTTCCTATACTCAAACCCTTTCGCTATGAAGGCCAACATACCATTTGCCTTCATCACCGCCTGCTGCACCTGCATGCTCACTTTCAGCGTCTGGTGCACAAGGACACCCAGGTCTCGTTGCACTTCCCCTTCTCCCAATCTATTGCCATTCAGATAATAGTCTGCCTTTCTGTTTTTGACACCAAAGCGGATAACCTCGCACTTATCCACGTTATATTGCATCTGCCACGCTTCTGCCCACTCACCCAACCTGTCCAGATCATCCTGGAGTTTCTCGCTATCCTCCTCGCTGCACACACTCCCACCCAGCTTTGTGTCATCTGCAAACTTGGAGATATTACATTTAATTCCCTTATCTAGATCATTAATGTATATTGTGAATAGCTGGGGTCCAAGGACCGATCCCTGCGGTACCCCACTAGTCACTGCTTGCCACTCGGAAAAAGACCCATTAATTCCTACTCTCTGCTTTCTGTCTGCCAACCAGTTCTCTATCCAAGTCAATACCTTGCCCCCAATCCCATGTGCCTTAACTTTACCCGCTAATCTCATATGCGGGACCTTATCGAAAGCCGTTTGAAAGTCCAAATACACCACATCTACTGGTTCTCCCTTATCTATTTTCCCAGTTACATCCTCATGCAGTGCATGAGACAAAGACACAAACACAAACACGTGTGTGTGCTCTCTTTGTGTGTAGATGTCTCAGTTATATATCTGAGTTTCATAGATTCATGGAGGCTGGCAGCACAGTGGGAGGCGTATCCCTGTTATCTCATTTTCTCTGTCCTCTGTCCCTACTCAGTGCCCCACACAAAAGGGAGAGGGAAGCAGAGCACTATACTAACGATGAACTGGTGCAGGAAGTTGTTATACAGTTCTTCATATGCCAGTATATTTTGAAAATGATTGTATATCATCTTTTGCTGTTCAACTTTTCCAAGGAGCAATTTAAGGAGCCGCCCAAAGGTTAAAGATTGAGGATGTTAAAAATCCTCCGCGTGAGGGAATTGAACCCCTGGTTCCCGCTTGAGAGGCTGGGATACTCACGACTATACTAACGAGGAACAGAACGCTGCAGCATCTGTCAGAGCAAGAATCGACCTGTGAACAGAGTGACAAGGAAGCAGAAGGGACAGACAGAAGAATAAGAACAGAATGACTGGGAGCAGGAGTGGGCCATTCGGCCCCTCGAGTCTGCCCCGCCATTCAATAAGAGCGTGGCTGTTTGGATCTTCAACTCAACGCCACTGTTCCGCCCGCTCCCCATAACCATTGATTCCCCTGTAGCTCAAATATATGTCCATCTCCGCCTTGAATATATTCAATGACTCCGCCTCCACAGCTCTCTGGGGTAGAGAATTCCAAAGATTCACGACTGACGTGGAGTATTTATTCAACACTCGACACAAGTCTGTCAGGTACAAATCAAAAGTCTTTATTACACCGGTGGGTAGACAAATCTCTTACTGGCGCACCAGCAGACTTCTGCAAATTGATACAGTAAGCGTTACATATTTATGCTTTCAAAAGTCGTGGTAACCTCGTACATAATCCGTTACACTGTTTTAATTGGCTTAACGCCCGCGTGCACATTTGCTGATTGGCTAATTCCCTATCTCGCGTCACATGACTGTTCGCCTATATTTATTGTCACATGATCTTTCTGATCTCACCTGTTGTTATAAGTTTGCGACCTTCAGTAAAACCACATGTCTGTATTTCTGTCTTGCTGTGCCCCGTGTGGTTTTACTTATCTCTAGGTTCAATAGTTTGTGTTTGGTGCTTCTGAGCTGTTTACATCTAATTTTGCAAAAGCTTCGAGACCTCTGGTCAACATGTCTGACCTGTCTTCGCTGGTCTCGTGTGCAAGCTGCATTGTTAACCCCTTAATTCCTGAAGGGCGCCGCTGCTCCACTTCAGTCCCCCCTTTTGGTCCTTGGCGAACATTCCCAAGATGACCAATTACTGCTTCTACTGCCTTAGGCGTACCGCCCCGCTTGCAGTGGCCAGCTGCTAGGTTGTGAGCACCTAGTGTGTTTAGAGCTAAATAATTCCTTCGTCTTGCACACGTTTGAGCAGCTTACTCTGTTCCTTAACTTCGCCTTTGCCCTGGTTTAGTTTCTACATTTCGACCAAGCAGCACAAGTCATTCTAAGCCAACCTAATGCTAATATTAATTGTAGCGCTACCAGTACATGAGAGATGATGCGGATCCAAGGGTGGATATCTACCTTCAAGCCCCAGTTCCAGGCTGTTTCATACCACGGGATCTTACGGAGTTCGGTTTCGATCAGCTTGTCTAGTTAACTCTTGTTTTAGGAGATGGGACCGTTTTATGTTCTCGCGTGGACGGTGCCGAAGCTTCTTTAGATCTTCTGGGAGATGCGAGGTGTTCCTCGTATAGCCCCAGGCCGCTCTTAACTGGCAGGCTGAGGGTGAAACAGAATTTAGGGTTCATGATATTACATGTCAGGCCACCATAGTCGTACATCCGTTGGTTTGTCGTCACGCAGTACTCGTCCTTTCCCCGGTAGGCAGCGTGGGTCGGTTCAGATTCCGCTGGGCTTATTTCCAGCACACATCCCACAGTCTGATTGAACCCGCACCCATCCTCACTACCTTGCCCCAGCGGGTGTGAGCAGATCGTGAGGCTTCCTTCCCTGCGGCACCCAATCAATGAGACCCTTCTCATGGTTCCGTTTCTTTTGATCGTGTATTGATCCATTGGGTAATACCGCAGGTAATCCCTTCCCCTGATCAGTCCCATGTTCTCCAACTCGTACTGCGCGTATGGTTTCGCGTCTCCAGTCATTACCGGGATCATTAGCACCAACCCTATCAGCGAGGTGTGAGAGTCAGTGCACCCAACCGGCACAGGGTAGACCCTTGTCATGCCCTTTAATGTACAGCCATCCAGTGATCCTGGGTGCTGTGCCATCTGCAATAGGTGGGTACTATTGATCCAATCGGGGGCCCTGCCTGTCTGCATCTGGTCCAGGTTGTGTCGGACTTGTCCTATCATCCATCGCCCATATGCTGCCCCAAGTCCACTCCCGTCCGGCCGTCCCCCGTGTCCCTCTGGAGCACAATCCGCACAGTCTCTGTGAGACTCTCGGAGCTTGCTTTCACGGATTGGACATTCAGGGCATTTATAAGGGACGTGCCGGTATTTACGCCAGTCAACACATCATTGACTAAACCTTGCTTATGCTGGAGGAACCCGGTGTGTCGAGGCAGCGCATATAGTTAACGCGCGGCCACATGTTTCTATAGGCATGTAGTATCTGTGGCATCCCTGAATGTAATCCACACACATCACTGATATGTCCGACCACACCATTTCCCTACCACATTCAATACACAAGGTCCTATTGTACTTTAACTCAACGCCCAATATCCTGGGTTGGGTTCCCTTACACCCGCTAAATGTTCGGACCGTTCCGGGACTTGGTGCCCTTCCGCCGGAGTATACCCATCAGATATACTCTCATCTGACGAGGACCTGTCGGTAAATCGGGTCTCCCTGGTGCTCTGTATGTTCGCGATTTCTCAGAAGTTGTCCTGTTCCTACGACGTCTAGTAGTGTCCCCAGTACTGTCAGGATCGTGGTGTATAGAGGCAACATTCTGTGGGTAGAACTTAGGGTGGGTGCCTCGAGTGTCTGTCGTCCAAGGCCAAAGTTATATAGAAACATAGAATCTAGGAGCAGGAGTAGGCCATTCGGCCCGTCGAGCCTGCTCCACCATTCAATACGATCATGGCTGATCATCCAAATCCAGTACCCTGTCCCTGCTTTAATCCCCACAGTACACATATCCCACCCTACCCCCGTAACCCCACGTATTTAATTCCCCCTAACATATCCCGTCCTATCCCCATAACCCCACATATTTAATCCCCCCCTAACACTAAGGGTCAATTTATCATAGCCAAATCAATCTAACCCGCACCTTTTTTGGACTGTGGGAGGAAACCGGAGCACCCGGAGGAAACCCACGCAGACACGGGGAGAATGTGCAAACTCCACACAGACAGTCACCCGTGGCCGGATTCGAACCTGGGTCCCTGGCGCTGTGAGGCACCAGTGCTAACCACTATGCCACCGTGTTACCTGTAACTTAAGCAGAAATCTGGTCGTCACCAGATGTTAGTTTATGTCCGATGTTTATTCCATTTTTCCTGTGGGATTTAAAGTCAGATGCGTTATTGTTGTATCGTTTTAATTGGGTTCCATGTTTCCACCGACCCTTTCCCCTCTTATCTATGCATGCGCACGTGACCCGCTTTATAAGACCTCGTACGTCCCGTCCACGGAGTGGCGGACCCCGTTCGGCCGGGCAGACCCTGAACCATAACCGTCTCTCCTACTGGTGGCTCGCTGCCGGACACCCCGTATCCTGGTTTTGGTCTGCACACTCTTGTTGTTCCCTTACCTCCTGTCGTAATCCTTTTAGTAGTTTACTCAATTCCATTACATACCGTCGGATCTGGTCCCTCAGTGGGCCAAGATCTGATCCCCCCGTTACTATTCATTCCGGTAATTTCACAGCTCGCCCTGTCATCAGCTCATAGGGGGTTAGCCCCGTGGTCCCTATAGGGGTTGCACGCAACCTCATGAGGATGGTGGGCAGCAATTCCGACCAGGATTGACCTGTCTCCTGGATGGCTTTGGCCAATGATGTTTTGAACGTACGATTCATCCTCTCTACCATTCCCGAACTCTGGGGGTGGTAGGGGAGGTGGAACTTCTGTTTGATAACCATCATTGTAGACAATTCTTTGATTCCCTTTCCGGTAAAGTCTGTGCCTTGATCCGAGTCAATTTGTGCAGGGATTCCCCAACGGGGATTCACCTCGTCTGCCAATATTTTTGCCACAGTGATGACGGTGAAATTGCGGGTAGCAAATGTTTCCACCCGCCGTGTGAACTGAACAATCATCACTGGGCATTATTTCTTCCCCCGAGAGCTGGGTAATTGCCCAGTAAAATCGATCTGTAAATTCTCCCACGGGCCCCTAGGACGTGTTTGATGCGACAGTCGTATCTTCACTGCTTCCCCCGGATTATGCTGGGCACATTTCACACATCGGTGACAGTACGCGGCAATCCACCGGCCACCACCAGGCCCGGACAAAACTTGTGGTAACGGCAGTTCTTCCCCGATGATCGACTCCGTGGTGTAGCACCATTAGCATAAGCAGTATGCATTCGGGGGCTATTACACGGCCGTCCTTTCGCCACACAGAGTTCGGACCCTGGGTCCCGCCCTTCTCTGTCCACTCTTTCTTCTCCCTTTGGTTGGCATCGGCTTGCAATTTCGCAACGTCTATACTATCTTCTCCGAGGGTCAAATCACCCACGGCCTCATCCATGGGAGTCTGGGTCTCCGCCGCACCACGTGCGGGGATGTCTGCTGCCTCATTTCCGTTCTGCATCTCGTTTTCCACCTTCTGGTGAGCCTTTAGTTTGATGACTGCTGCTTGGGCAGGTTTACTAGCAGCATCCAATAGCAGCCTAATTCGGCCTTCATGTTTGATAGCCTCCCCTCCTGAGGTGACAAATCCTCGTCTGTTCCAGGCGGTCATGTGATCGTGTTCTACCAACATTTTTTAACGGGTTGCTCAACGCCGTTTATACTGCCTGTTTAAAATCATTATAAGCGGTTGTTCGATCGGCCAGCGTGGCTCCAAGTTCCGGGACCCTGGCCTGGTTCTTAACGTCATCCGCCAATGTGTTCCAGAGGTCCCGGGGGCACTTGGCTCGGACGATTTGTCTGAGTCTGTGAATGGAGTTGTCTGGATCAGTGAATGGAGCTGTCTGGGTCTGTGACTGGCGCTGTCTGTGTTTGTGAATGGAGCTTCCAGTGTCTGTAAATGGAGATGTCTGCGTCTGTGAATGGAGCTGTCTGGGTCTGTGAATGGAGCTGTCTGGGTCTGTGAATGGCGCTGTCTGGGTCTGTGAATGGAGCTGCCAGTGTCTGTAAATGGAGCTGTCTCGGTCTGTGAATGGAACTGTCTGGGTCAGTGAATTGAGCTGTCTGGGTCTGTGAATGCAGCTTTCTCTATCTGTGAATGGAGCTCTCTGGGTCTGTGAATGGAGCTGTCTGGGTCTGTGAATGGAGCTGTCTGGGTCTGTGAATGGAGCTGTCTGTGTCTGTGAATGGAGCTGTCTGGGTCTGTGAATGGAGCTTTCTCTGTCTGTGAATGGAACTGTCTGGGTCTGTGAATGGAGCTGTCTGGGATGTGAATGGAACTGTCTGGGTCTGTGTATGGAGCTGTCTGGGTCTGTGAATGGAGCTGTCTGGGTCTATGAATGGAGCTGTCTGGGTCTGTCAATGGAGCTGCCAGAGTCTGTAACTGGAGCTGTCTGTGTCTGTGAATGGATCAGTCTGTGTCTGTGAATTGACCAGTCTGGTTCTGTGAATGGAGCTGTCTGTGTCTTTGAAGTAAGTTATCTGTGTCTGTGATTGGAGCTGTCTGTGTCTGTGAATGGAACTGTCTGGGTCTGTGAATGGTGATGTCTGGGTCTGTGAATGGAGCTGTCTGGGTCTGTGAAGAGACCAGCATGGGTGTATGAATGGAGCTCACTTGTTCTGTGAATGGAACTGTCTGGGTCTGTGAATCGAGCTGTCTGAGTCTGTGAAGTGAGTTGTCTGTGTCTCTGAATGGAGCTGTTTGTGTCTGTGAATGGAGCTGTCTGGGTCTGTGAATTGAGCTGTCTGAGTCTGTGAATGGGGCTGTCTGTGTCTGTGAATGGAGTTGTCTGGGTCTGTGAATGGAGTTGTCTGGGTCTGTGAATGGAGCTGTCTGGGTCTGTGAATGCACCTGCCAGAGTCTGTGAATGGACCTGTCTGGGTCTGTGACTGGAGCTGTCTGAGTCTGTGAAGTAAGTTGCCTGGGTCTGTGAATGAAGTTGTCTGGGTCTGTGAATGGAGCTGTCTGAGTCTGTATATGGAACTGTCTGGGTCTTTGAATGGAGCTCGCTGGGTCTGTGAATGGAGCTGCCGGGGTCTCTGAATGGAGCTTCTTGGTTCTGTGAATGGAGCTGTCTGGGTCTGTGAATGGAGCTGTCTGTGTCTGTGAATGAAGTTCTCTAGGTCTGTGAATGGAGCTGTCTGGGTCTGTGAATGGAGCTGCCAGAGTCTGTAAATCGAGCTGTCTGGGTCTGTGGATGGAGCTGTCTTGGTCTGTGAATTGAACAGTCTGGGTCTGTGAGTGGATCTGTCTGAGTCTGTTTAGTAAGTTGTCTGGGTCTGTGAATGGAGTTGTCTGGGTCTGTGAATGGAGCTGTCTGGGTCTGTGAATGGAGCTATCTAATCCCTATATTATTCTAAAAGCAACAATCATATCTCTCTCAGCCTTACCTTTAAATGTCCAATTGGCATCACTGTGGAAAGTACTTTAAGTGGGGTCACACCAATGATTTGTAAAGTGCCAGGATTAACAGACTATTTCAGCCCAATTTTGTCCTTTTAATACATCCCAGTATCTGATTGGTTTTACTCACTGCCACCGAGCAATGTTGTGATAGGTGCAATTTATTGTCAGTCAGGACCTGCAGGTCTATTTCATTCCCCATGCACATTATTATCGGTCCATGAAGTAATCGTCACTTCCTTGATGTCTTTGTCCCCACCAAGTGCTTTGCGCTTCTCTCCATTGAATTTCCTCTGCCGCATGTCTGCTCAATGACCACATATCGTCACCTCCTGCTGTAGCTGATCCTGTTCAGCATTCCAGATACCACATTGATTCGTTTTGTATTAGCTGAAGATTTAGCCATCTTGATTGTGACTTCTAGCGCCTGATAATTAATAAAGACATTCAACAAAAGAGCGGCCAAAACAGACCCGGGCGGGATCCCCTGGTACATTCTCCCAGGCTGGTGATAATCTGGGTACCACTACTTTCTGGGATCTATCAGCCAACCGATTACGTACACATTGTAAAATATTCCCACTGATTCCCACTTCCCTTATTTTCAGTGCCAACCTTTCCAGCCTAATTGTGTCAAAGGCCTTACTGAAATCAAAGTTCGCCTCACCCTCTGCCTGACCACCATCAAGCTCCTTTGTCACACCCTCAATTCAAACCAGTAAGTTAGATTGGCACCAACACCACACAGTGGAGTCTGTATTCTCTGAATCAACAGGCACATCAACAAGTTGAATTCATGCAGCAATTATTTCACCCACAAATACCGTCCGCTGATGAGTGAAGGAGTTACAATGATCTGAGAAATGTTGCTGGGGTGGGAATAGGTGGTTCAGGTGGCGGATGGACACATTTTAAGATTAATTTGTAGTTTAACAAGACAGCAAACTGCCTAATAGAAAGAACCATATTGACCAGACACAACTTTCAACATGGGTGGGGATGGGATTCAGCGTGTGTCTAACGGGGGGCCGAATGAACCAATGCCAGTGAGGTGGGAGATCAAAGCGGGAAGAGAGTCTTCGCGGATTCCCCGTGGTTATTGCCGCAGTAAATGGTTGTTAGTCCAGCAACAATAACTTCCACGTGGTTTAGATCCCAGCGGTTTTAAACAATAAGCTTTAATATACAGTGACCAGTAACAGCATGTTTTTATACAACTGTCCTACAGTATTACATTAACTGACTAGCAAGTAATACAACCTGTTCCCTCCATGAAATTAAAGATGATCAGAATTGTACCTTTGTGGGCTACTGTTAAGGAAAACGAAATTCCGACTGTCACAAGAGATCTACTTTATGGAGAGACCAGGCTCTAACTTTATGCTATAGCAAAATACTGCGGATGCTGGAAATCTGAAATAACAACAGAAAACGCTGGAAAAACTCAGCAGGCCAGACAACATCCGTGGAGAGAGAAACAGAGTTAACGTTTCAGGTCGATGACCTTTCGTCAGAACTGGGAAGAGCCGGAAATCAAATAGATCTAACTTTATACTATTCGGCTGCACGAACTCATAATAGTTTTATTCTTATTATCCCAACAAGCTGGAGCCACGCTACCAACTCCAACTCCTCGACCTCCATCTCTGTCTTTCAGGCTTGTTATTGCGCTCTCCTCTTATCTGTACCTGTCTGTTTCTTCACAGTTTGTTTCAAAACAAATCCTGTTATCTGTAAGCTCAGCTACAACATGGCAAGGACATTTTAACTTCCTGTGCACAAGGATGGACTGATGGGAAGATGGTCATCCAGTAATGGTCAATATTCTAAATTTCCCTCCGGATGAACCTGACTGGAACCACCGTGGATAAATGTTCACCTTAACATTTAACTTTATTTCCAGCCATACCATGGATCACCTTGCAGTTTACAATTGGTTAATGTTACACTTCCACGAACACACGTGACATTTACTTATTGCTCCAACGATGCCTTTGGTCTTATTTGGTTTGTTGATAATCATCTGTGAGTTCCCCTGTATTCCCGGAGCTCGCTGCAGACCAGCCTGCTTTTTTCCTCTGTCATGGTGTAAGGGCTTGTCCTAGCCATATGTACAT
This sequence comes from Squalus acanthias, assembly GCA_030390025.1. Taxonomy (NCBI): domain Eukaryota; kingdom Metazoa; phylum Chordata; class Chondrichthyes; order Squaliformes; family Squalidae; genus Squalus; species Squalus acanthias. The sequence continues at coordinate 2,492,480 of JASTWF010000039.1, forward strand.
GATAACTGGTCTAACTTTCATTTGGCCAATACTGCAGATCATGATACAGAGTAAATCATCACACATTGTACAGATAGCTGCAGTGTACCATTTTACTGAGAAATTATGGTCATAAAAGATTCTCTAGCTCTACCCTTACCGTTATCCATCTTGTGGGAAATTCTTCCTAAGTATTATTCCCCCAGCCCTCAATTGTTCCAATTTCATAGTTAATGCAACGGAAACCTAATATAAATGTATTCAAATCCAAATCACATGACCATCTTTAATTTCCATCCAACAGATAGGTACAAGTGTGTATAACTCTCTCCTGATTGTTTCATAAAAGGTTCGGTTTCTCCACGGAACATGTGTCAATGTATTGATTTAAAATGTTTTTCTCCCTCATGTAATGCTGTTGTCAAGTAACTGAGCATGTCGGAGGCCCGTTCCTCATGCT
>JASTWF010000039.1:2497918-2718219 GCA_030390025.1 Squalus acanthias
AAGGGAGAACCAGTAGATGTGGTGAATTTGGACTTTCAAAAGGCTTTCGATAAGGTCCCACATAAGAGATTAGCGTGTACATTGGATTGGGGGCAAGGGGGCAAGGTATTGACTTGGATAGCGAACTGGTTGGCGGACAGAAAGCAGAGAGTAGGAATTAATGGGTCTTTTTCCGAGTAGCAAGCAGTGACTAGTGGGGTACCGCAGGGATCGGTCCTTGGACCTCATCTATTCACAATATTCATAAATGACCTAGATAAGGGAAGTAAATGTAATATATCCAAGTTTGCAGATGACACAAAGCTGGGTGTGAGTGTGTGCTGCGAGGAGGATACCGATAAACTCCAGGATGATTTGGACAGGTTGGGTGAGTGGGCAGAAGCGTGGCAGATGCAATATAACGTGATAAATGCGAGGTTTTCCACTTTGGTGTCAAAAACAGAAAGGCAGATTATTATCGGAATGGCAATAGATTGGGAGAAGGGGAAGTGCAACGAGACCTGGGTGTCTTTGTGCACCAGTCGCTGAAAGTAAGCATAAGAACATAAGTACATAAGAAATAGGAGCAGGAGTAGACCAATCGGCCCCTCGAGCCTGCTCCGCCATTCAATGAGATCATGGCTGATCTGATCCAACCTCAACTCTAAAGAACACAAGAAGCAGGAGCAGGACCCGGCCACTCGGCCCCTGGGCCAGATCCGCCACCCACGGGGCCTTGACCGATCTGAACTCCATCTCATGTCCAATTTCCAGCCCGCTCCCCGTAACCCCTGATTCCCTTTACTTCTAGGAAACGGTCTATTTCTGTTTTAAATTTATTTAATGAAGTATCTTCCACAGCTTCCTGGGGGAGCAAATTCCACAGACCCACTACCCTCTGAGTGAAAAAGTTTCTCCTCATCTCAGTTTTGAAAGAGGAGCTCCTTATTCTAAGATTATGTCCCCTAGTTCTAGTATCACCCATCATTGGGAATATCCTCACCGCGTCAACCCAATCAAGCCCCTTCACAATCTTATATGTTTCAATAAGATCGCCTCTCATTCTTCTGAACTCCAATGAGTAGAGTCCCAATCTAATCAACCTCTCCTCGTATGTCCACCCCCTCATCCCCGGAATTAACCGAGTGAACGTTCTTTGTACTGCTTCGAGAGCAAGTATGTCTTTTCTTAAGTATGGACACCAAAACTGTATGCAGTACTCCAGCTGCGGTCTCACCAATACCCTAAGCATGCCGGTGCAGCAGGCGGTGAAGAAGGCAAATGGTATGTTGGCCTTCATAGCGAGAGGGTTTGAGCATAGGAACACGGATGTCCTGCTGCAGTTGTACAGGGCCTTGGTGAGACCACATCTTGAGTACTGTGTGCAGTTTTGGTCGGCTTATCTGAGGAAGGATGTTCTTGCCATGGAAGGAGTTCAGCGAAGATTCACAAGGCTGATACCTGGGATGGCAGGAAAGACATATGAGGAGAGATTGGGTCGATTGGGCTTATACTCGCTGGAGTATAGAAGAATGAGAGGGGATCTCATTGAACCATATAAAATTCTGACAGGTCTGGACAGACTGGATGCAGGAAGAATGTTCCTGATTGTCGGAGAGTCCAGAACCAGGGTTCATAATCTAAGGATAACGGGTAAGCCATTTAGGACAGAAATGAGGAAGAATTTCTTCACCCAGAGAGTGGTGAACCTGTGGAATTCTCTACCACAGAAGGTAGTTGAGGCCATTCATTAAATATATTCAAGTATGAGTTAGATATATTTTTTAAAGCTAAAGGTATCAAGGGATATGGGGAGAAGGCATGTACAGGATACTGAGTTTGGATAATCAGCCATGATCTCATCGAATGGGGGAGCGGGCTCGAGGTCCGAATGGCCTACTCCTGCTCCTATCTTCTATGTTTCTATGTTAGAATGCTGAGAAGTGTTGAGGAATAGAGAGACCTTGGAGTGCCTGTCCACAGATCCCTGAAGGCAGCAGGAGAGGTAGATAAGATGGTTAAGGTGCCATACTGGATACTTGAATTTATTAGTCGAGGCATATAATACAAAGACAGGGAGTTTATGCTTGAACTGTATAAAACAATAGTTAGGCCACAGCTAGAGTACAGCATACAGTTCTGGTAACCACATTATAGGAAAGATGTGATTGCCCTCGAGAGTGGAGAGAGGAGATTTTCCAGGATGTTGCCAGGACTGGATAATTTTCGCTGTGAGTAATTATTTGCTAGGCTGTGATAGCAATCTTTAGAACAGTGGATGTTTCGGGGAGAGTTAATTGTGGCCTATCAATTATGAGGAGCCGAGAGAGAGTGGAAACGAAGGATCAATTTCCCCAGCAGCGTGATCAATGACCAGTGGTCAGAGATTTATAGTAATTGGTAGAAGGATAACAAGGGACTTGAGGAGAACTATCTTCACGCAGATGGTGGTGGAAGTTTGGAACTCACAGCCAGAAGTTTAAATTAAAACACCTTATTCAGGGTGAACCATTGCTTTTGTTCCCAAAAGTCAGCCTGTCGGAGCCATGCACCTTCTGTTTCAGTAAGGTTATTTATTCAGGGACAACAACTGTATTATCTCACCAGCCAGAATTCTTTCATAGGATAGCGTATTTTTCTAAATAGGTTATTTGGCTGATTCCTTCACACCCACCTCTTGACCAAAAAATGAGCTCGAGCATCAAGGGCAGGGTTTGCTCAATGTTTCAAATAAGGTTACAATAGTAATTTCACGAGATTCACAAGAGCTAATCATGTGCTACATTAACATTCCTTTAATTCATCCCAGGACAATGTTTTGCCTTATTTTATATTGAACAGAAATTAAAAGAATTAGAGGTGCATTGTGATGCAATCAGCGAAACAACATGTAATTAGAATGTCCAGGAGGCAGTTGTACGTTCCGTAGAGGCGAGTTATTCATCCGAGTCAAGGAGACGTTGTTTGGCGCTGGCTGTAACTTGACACACTGTTCCATTGATCCAGCGTGAGGACAGATTCTTGTTTTCTTACAGGCCTTGCCAGAAGCTCAGTTGATTCATTCTCCATCCACAATGTTTTCCTCCTTCATTGAAGTAACGTGTTAGTCTTTACTTGTTTTGTTAGCGGCTTTTCGCGAATCCAATTTCTGAGGCGTTGCCAAGCATCGTGTGGAGGAGTCGGCGACACCGCCTGGCTGACCGTCAAATGTAGTTCGATCGCATCGATTTCCTGTGTCGTGCTCCAAGCTGGGTCTTGGATGACAGTTTACGACTACACCTTGTATCGTTCCTCGATTCCTTTATCCCGCGGGACATCTTTTTAGATTGTCTTTGGAGACGGTTTTAAGAATGTGCTTGGAAATCGGCTGATTAATATGTATTTCAACAGTTCTTTCGTTAATATCGGAACGTATTTGAACAGGTTTTTTCCACTTCGGTCTTAAACCAGGTTATTGCTCGAACTTATGTTCTTGTACCCATTCTCCTGCTAGTGGTTGTCATGCTTTGTTTCTCATTTTTTTCTGCCTATTTGTCTCCCATATCCTCTGGTCAATTTGCTGTAACTCTTCTGTTACTTCTCTTTTTAATCTAACTGCCGATGACGGGTCAAGGAATCAGAACGTGTAGAGGCAATAAAAGAAACAATGGGTAAGCGGTGTATGCATCTCAATCCCATACATTACATAATATGGAGTTTTAGGGGACACTGTCCCTGATGGAGATGCGGGCACATTGTTATGTGATATCTGCACTTCCGGTATGATGGTGGTCCACTTATTTCCACTGATTCTCAACAGTTTGAACAATAGCTTTTTACTTCCTGTTTTTTACGTTCAACAAGCCCCGCTGATTGCGGATGACGTGGTGTGCTGTGCTCTAACCCAAACCCGCTTTGATCGGAGTAATCTTTGAAGACCTTGGAGACAAACGCTCCGCCTTGATCGGAGTGTAAGATTTTGGGTGCACCAGTTACAGTAATTATGTCAGTAATAGCATTGGCGAGTGCGTTTTCCGAAACATTTTTTGTGGGGACCAAACAGCAGAAGGAAGTGCATTCATCAACGCAAACGAGAAAATGTCTGTATCCCAAAGACGGGGGAGTGGTCCAAAGAAGACAATAAAGAATTTTCCCTTGGTTACTCAGCTTTCCCAGGACCCAATGATGGTGGCTTAATTAGTGATGACTTATTGGTTAAATTGCATGGCTCACAATTTGCCACGTATGTTTTACCGGCCTTAAGCATGCCTGGCCACCAATATCAGGGAGTCAATTTGCAGAATGTTGTTCTGGCACCACAATGTGCTTCACCAATGTCCTTGTGAGCTTCTTTTACAAGCTCTTCTCGTTTGTGTCTCGGGGGTACTTCTGGATTCCCTTGGGCAACTTAACTGCCACAATACCTGTGGGGGTTTCCGAGTAAATGTATTTTTGATGGATATGCTGGTGCATTCTCCTCTGTTGGCTCTAATAGCTGAATCATCCTGATTAGCTGTCCTTTCTGCCCTAGTGATAACACTAATATTGGCAGACCCCTCTCGTCTGCAAGACTGTTGCCTTTTGACTGAACTGTCCCAGTGGTATGCCCGTTTACAGGAATCACCTGATAATTCTGTTTCTCCATTCTCGAACGGAGAATAGCTTCTCAGAATGACTTTTGTTTTATGGGTTTACCCTTATGATTGGTAATGTTTGTTTGTTCCCAGAAAACTAGGTCTTGGTTATATCCTCTTTTACAATAGTCCCTGACAACAAATTAATGTTGCCTTTTCTACAGCATACCACAGTGCTGAGGCTTCAACATATTGCGCTGTCTTATGGCCAAGGGATATGGACAGTAATTCTTCTGGATAAATAGAATAGGAATCTCGAAAAGTTCCTACTACTCTCCCCATCCCAGCTGAGGTTTTTTGGGATGTCCCTTTTTAATCGTCATTGACGATCCATCACAGTAAATGACTTGATGGTACTCTGTAAGCGGTCTAATGGGCATATGTCTGAATCCCTCCTCTGTATCATCATCCTCCATGATGGGGAAATGCTCTCAGTCCATTTCCGGGGATACGAAATTAATAATCAGTGTAGAATCATTCAAGAACGGTGCCCATTTATCATATCGGATCTGGGTGGCTCTTTTTTCATCAGAGGCCATCCTCAATACTGATCTTAAATTGGGAATTTCATTATAGATGGGGTATTTCCCTTGAAGTGTTCGTGCATTGATGAGGCATTGGACTACCATAATCATGACCTTTTCCTTTTTAATGTACCTCCTTTCAACATTGGAAAAGTTATAAGAATGGAACTGAATGGGCACTATGCTCTTTTCATTATAGAAAACTGCAACTGCCACTTTAGGTGATGAGTTGAGGTGAATATTGAGGGGAACTTTTAAGTGCCTCTGTTCCAGGTCTATGGCTTTTTGTACCTCTCGCATAATTGTTGCAATTTTGAGTAATCGTCTGGTGAAAATATGAATGATACTTTTGCCATTTCGCATACTCCAGCATCCAGGGGGGCTGAGAGCTCGGCAAAGGATGGTGTAAAGGATCGAGCAACATTCAGGAGTCCTAATCTTGCTTACTGGTTATTGAGAGTTTTAGGATATTGAATGGTGGCTATTTTTCTTTATAGGATTGAGTTAATCCTCCACTGTTTCCAGTTATTCGTAGGCCTGGAAAATCTACATCTTCCCTAAATGGTTGACTCTTTTTTATTTTGATTAAGTACCCGGCAGTAGTATGTCTGGATAAAACACTTTCAATGGCTTTAAAGTGCTCTTGGAGATTGCCATGTGGCAGATATATATCGTCCACATAGGAATTGACGTTAGGTTAGTCTTTTCAAAGATGAATAATGTCGGCTAAAAAGAGAACGGGGCTGTTTTGAAATCCCTGGGGCAATCTGGTGCAGCAATACTGATTTTCATCGGTCCAGTCATGGCTGTTTTTGGCCAATCAGCTTTTTCGATTGGATGGGACCACAAGCCGTTTGCTAGAGCAAAGCAAGATTTATATTTTTCCCTTGTGATTCCCGAGAGTAGGGCTGTGGAATGTTGCTGTTGTGCTGTAAGAGGGGCCGTTACTCTATTTAAGGCTCCATAATCGACCACGAATCTCCACCTCCCATCTGGTTTAGCAACACCAAACAATGGTGAAGTAGCTCTACATGACATTTTTATAAAGACACCTTGTTCTGTTAGTTCTTTGAGGGTTGTTAAGAGATCTGTGTAAGAGTAAAAAAAAAATAATTGTAATTATATAAGGGAAAATCAGTTGTAATGTTTAAGATTAGTTGAACTGCTTAAAGGACGAGAGTAAAGTTCAAAGTATCTCCCGAATGCATGGAGACAGGGGTATAATTAGATAAAAGACCAACTTGCTTCGGCTGCAGTATAGATAATGCAGACACTGCAGAACAAAAATGTGAGTCATTGTTTTTTATAATAAACTAGCCTCGAAAAGACTAAGAATGAAACTTGCACTGCAGGTGGCTGACCACTATTAAACAAAAGCAAAAGTAAAAAAATAATTTTCGCTAACAGTGTAAAATTCTAATCAAGTTGTTTTTAGAGTCCCTAAGACCCTTATGATGTAATAACTGAGAAGTCGCACAACACCAGGTTATAGTCCAACAGATTTATTTAAAACTACAAGCTTTCGAGGCTTCTTGCCTCTTCCTCAGGTAGAATACCTGAGGAAGAGGCAAGAAGCCTCGAAAGCTTGTAGTTTTAAATAAATCTGTTGGACTATAACCTGGTGTTGTGCGACTTCTCATTTTTGTCCACCCCAGTCCAACGCCGGCACCTCCACATCATGTAATAACTGTGCAGAGGTTTGTATTTTCTGGCTTCTGGAAGTGTATAAAGAAGCTTGGGTGACCATTGTTAAATTGAGAAGCGGGTCATGAGACCGCAGGCTGTGACCCTTCTCCCAGAGCGCTCTGAATAATAAACTGTGATCTTTTGCTTTAAGACAGACTCGAGTGAATTAATTTTTCACCAACAATTGGCGTAGTCGGCAGGATGCTCTGGGACTGAAAGACCGCCTGTACCAGTGAAACCGGACGAGAAGTCAAATTTTGACCGTCCAGAAATTGAATCGCTTGGGACGGCGGACAGACAATGCCATAGCATCACGAATCAAGTGAAAGTCTGTTGGAGGTAGGAGAACACAGTTGTGTGAGTGTAGATCACGTGTACTGAGGGAACACTGTGCAGCGATAAATGTCGCGAAGGTATGAGTAATTGACTGATCGACACGGACAAGGAGGGCGCCTGTCTCACACACCTAGCCTGAGCCGGAATTAAGAGGGCGATTGGGCCCCACGTAATGGCCAGGATCAAGTAGGCATAGAGAACCAAAGTACACTGGGATCGTGAAGTCAATTAAAATATGTGTGTGTGCTGTGACTATGTAACCGCTTGAAAGTCTTTAAAGTATCAACAAAAGTCCGGGTAGAGGAACTCAGCATTTGATAAGACTGTAAGTTGGACTATATTTTGCGTCGGGGAAACAAATAAAATAGGGACGATTGGTGCCCTTACTAGTTTCTATATAGATGAGCAGACGGGTTTAGTTGATAAGATGATGAAGGAGGGGTGTGACCCGCTCCAGAAGCGAAAGGTAGAAGAGAGTGGTAGAAGGTCAATAACAGTAAAGACAAAAAGGCGAGGGTAATACTAGTAAACCAATTAGTCGCATTGACTAACAAGGTACAACGACTCCACACTGAACTTGCAAGTAAAAATGAAAGAATTCTTGAATTAGAACAAGAGCTACTATTATACAAAGGAGGTTGCAAGTCCGGTCTCACTCTGCGGGAATAAGGAAGAGACGTACCCCTGACAACAATTAAACAAGGGATGATGATTAAGAAATGGTATGAGTCAGGAAACAAACCAACATGGAAGTTATTAATATTTGTACCGAGACAAATAAAACTCAAGATTTGCTAAGTGACAGGAACCTTAAAAAATTAAAAAATGCTGGGATTTCAGTTATATGAAAGAGTGTGTTAAAGAATGAAAGTTATCCTGACTGAATGTTTAAGAAGTTACAATATTACTTTGTCTAAAAGTCTGTCTTTAAAAAGGGAAAATCATTTTTGTTTTAGCTGCACTCACTCTTTTGTACAGAGAGCTAAAAGCTGTTTAACCCTTTGAAGACCTGTCTTGAATGACGGACAAGTGTGCACTGTTTTAAGTTTGTTAATTGTTTTACAAAAGATAAGCTTCAGCCTTGAAGTCACAGTTGACAATGTGCCTGAAAGAAAATGAATTTGAAATTTTACAAGGCATGAGTAATTGTTTATTTCTTAATGTGGTTTCTTTCTTTTCCAAGTGATACAGGTTAGTTAAAAAAATGATCTGGATTGAATTGGAGTTAGAGGTGAATTAACCTATTAAAACCAGACTTTCATTGTGGCCACGGTGAAATTCTGGTTGTTGTAAATTTGTGTAGACCGCATTGAATAAGATTGTGCACCCAAAATTGAAACAAAACTTCAAACTACAATGTAAGTTAAGCTGGTGTGTAAAAACTAGGAAGACAAACAAAAAGTTTGTTTAACAAAAGATTAAGTTTCAGTCTGAGATTTAAACTTGGAGTCACGGTTGCTATGGGGGAATCCTCCAAAGCAATTTGTTTAAATGTGAAAAACTAATTTTTCTCCAGTTGTAAGCAACAACTTTAGTATGGCTGAACGAAATTTAAAGATATTGGACATTATTAAATTTAATTGTCTTAATTTTAAGTTAGTATTTCCCCACAGTGATGGAAGTAAAATTAAGATTTGATAAATTAACCCCTTGGGCTCTTAAACAGAACTATATCAGATAGCCGAAAAGCAAAGTGGGAAACAATCCTCTGACCAAGAGATGGATCAGTATTAATACAAAAACATACTGGAATAAACCCAGCATCATAAATATTAACAGAAGGAGTTATATGACATCCACTGGAAAGTTCTAAAACATGGAAAGCTAATAGAAAGGTTAGTTAAGGCGACACAATCACCTTTAGAAACCATGGTAATTAAAATAAAGGCCCACACGAAGATAGACATGGACTCATAGGAGCCCCAGGATCAGGCTCCCGAAGGAAATCGGTATGCAGATTTGGCCACAAAGCTAGCCGCGGAGGAACTTAAACCAGAAGCTGCGTTTAAACACGAGATAAATATGGTCATGACAGCCAGTGGGGTGCAGGAAGTGAATATAGTGGAGGTACAAGAATATACTAGTAAAGAGGAAAAGGAGAGATGGAAACAAGCTGGCGCACAATTACGAGATGGAATTTGGAGATGGGGCCCACGAAACCAGGTGGTGGCACCGGAATGTTGCAGACAACAACTGATGGGGCTGTACCATGGTGTAACACATAACGGCAGAAGTAACATGTTGCACCTACTGACACAGCACTGGTGGTGGCCAAAGATGGGTCGAGAGGTGGCGAAGTATTGTCACCGTTGTATAATATGCGCTAAGAATAATGTAGGACAGAGATGCAGAGTTAGAATAGCAAACCAACTGTGATGACAGGGGATATCGTCTTACACACTCGGCAGACACTGCTAGAGATGTAAAATACCGGGAAACTACGGTCAGTTTCCAATGGGAAGCAGTCCTACTGCCGAGAGACCAGACAGTTAAGGTAATTCGGGATACAGGGGAAAACCCCGCGGAAGGCATCCTGAGTGAGGGAAGCCCCCATCAGTGCTCAGAGACGGAGAGGGAACTAGTGGAAACCCTCGTGCAGGACGAACCGCTGGAGGAAGCTCAGATGACATTGTACGTAGACGGGTCAAGGAAATATGTAGAGGGATCTCCCCGGACAGGATGGGCAGTAATAAATGATCAGTTGGAAACAGAAATGTCGGGAAGGTTAGACGGAGGCTTGTCGGCACAAGTAGCCGAGATAGTAGCGTTAACAAATGAGCTAGAATTAGCAAGGGGAAAGACAGTAAACATCGACACGGATAGTAGATATGCAGTCGGAGTGTTACACGATTACATGACAGCTTGTGGGAGAAGGGGGTTTGTGACAACCGGAGGGGATCACATAAAACACCAGCAGCGAATAAGAACATAATAACAAAAGAAATAGGAGCAGGAGTAGACCAATCGGCCCCTCGAGCCTGCTCCGCCATTCAATGAGATCATGGCTGATCTGATCCAACCTCAACTCTAAAGAACACAAGAAGTAGGAGCAGGACGCGGCCACTCGGCCCCTGGGCCCACTCCGCCACCCACAGGGCCTTGACCGATCCGAACTCAAACTCATGTCCAATTTCCAGCCCGCTCCCCGTAACCCCTAATTCCCTTTACTTCTAGGAAACGTTATATTTCTGTTTTAAATTTATTTAATGAAGTAGCTTCCACAGCTTCCTGGGGTAGCAAATTCCACAGGCCCACTGCCCTCTGAGTGAAGAAGTTTCTCCTCATCTCAGTTTTGAAAGAGGAGCCCCTTATTCTAAGATTATGTCCCCTAGTTCTAGTTTCACCCATCATTGGGAACATCCTCACCGCGTCCACCCGATCAAGCCCCTTCACAATCTTATATGTTTCAATAAGATCGCCTCTCATTCTTCTGAACTCCAATGAGTAGAGCCCCAATCTACTCAACCTCTCCTCGTATGTCCACCCCCTCATCCCCGGAATTAACCGAGTGAACCTTCTATATACTGCCTCTAGAGCAAGTATGTCTTTTCTTAACTATGGACATCAAAACTGAATAGAGGCCCTCTTGGAAGCCACAAAAGCCCCAGCACAAGCTGCAGTAATAAAAATCAAAGCGCACCAGAAAATAGAGAATCAGGAGCAAAAAGGGAGCCTGGCCGCTGATCTAGCAACACAGCGAGCTCTTGAACAAGAAATGGTTGAAGGGAACGTAGCTGGTGCACAGATGGCGGAAGTAGATATCAGTAAATTGCATGCAGACGCCCCAGAAGACGAAAGACAGGAATGGTACCGTGTAGGGGGTAGACCAGTTGAAGAGGCAATATGGCGAAAGAATGGAAAGGTGATAGACCCCGCGTACATCAGACAGATACTTTTAGAACTACATCATGGAAGCGCCCATACATGAAGGGGGGTCAATAAAACAGAAATTCCACATCCCATACCATCCTCAAAGTTCTGGAATGGTAGAAAGAATGAATCGCTCCTTAAAAACAGCGGTAGCCAAAGCATTGTGGGGAAAAACAGCAAAGGTGGGTGGATATGCTAACACAGTATTAATGAAACTAAGAGCCACCCCAAATCGAACCACGGGTCTATCACCATATGAGCAAATGACGGGGAGGGCAATGCAGCTCCCCCATGGTATAATGACTGGAGGACAAGACGTGGGTCCCCTAAAGGATAAAATCCGCAGATATGTCCTGGAAATGAGTAACCAATTAAAATGAATGAAACAGCAAACTGGGGAAAGACAGGAAGAAAGAGATAAAGATTTGGAATTGACCGCATTTCCATATATCGCTCCAGCGGGGACCAAGGTAATGGTTAAGAATCTACCAGGAAAACCCGCGTTCGCCCCAAAAATGGTCGGGACCATATCAGATTTTAATTAGTCGGGATACGTGTGCTTGCATTAATATAAAGGGCATGGGACGATGGAAGCACTGGACACAGCTGAAAGCCTATGACCCATTACCAATTGAAGAATGGCTACACCAGAACAAGTACCTTTTGTAGAAAGTGAAGAATATGCTAGACAATATGACGAATGGGAATGGATGCTGACACAAACACTGGTTTGGATAATATGTATTATCTTGATAGGATATACCTTGGGATATATCCTGAAATATGTGTGGGAACGGTCCCGTCAACTCCAACCTGTCGAGCAGGAGGAGGGAATCCAAATAATTATGATCAAGGAACCAGCTTAATAACAATATTCTATTCACCCCCACAGGAACATAGAATTTACAAGCAACAAAGTGTTTAGGTTGGCGATATAGCCTTTGGGACATTGTTAACATAAAGTGATAAGATGAACGTGTTACGCGATATCATGTGCAGTTTGCTTGTTTGTGTAAACATAATACGTAGCCTCGGGAGGACTCAAGCAAGAGTACCCCCACGGGCCAAAAGAGAGTTACGGGTAAATTTGCAAGGGAATCCATTAACATGGCCCTTGACTATGAGTTGGCAGAAAAAGGGGGAACCTGTGCCCTAATCGGTACAGAATGTTGTACCTACATACCAGACAGCTCAGAAGAAATAACTAACTTGGCAGAACACATAAAAGAAGAAGTAAAAAAAAGTTAAAACAACCTCCGGCATCCACCCTTTGGGGCTGGACAACTGGATGGTTGGGATCACTCGGGACATCAGTAGTACAAGGATTGATTTTGTTCTTTGTTATAATATTATTGATGTATGGTTTGGTTTTATTGTTGAAATGTTGCTGCGCCCAAATGTCAAAAGATGTTGTTCAAGCCGCACCAGTGGGGCAGGTGTATCGTAACATAAAAGATAGATCTCTGTTTATCTAAGAAAGGAAAATGCTTACGCGCAGGTAACGTTTGTATTAATGCATGTGTAAAACTTTAGAGATAGAGTAGAATGGGGACAAACCATTGGTTGCGGCATATGACACAAGAAGAAACAGACAAACAGATGAAGAAGGGAACAACTTTCATGACAAGTCAGGCGAAGGACGGAGGATAGAGAAAACAAACCGGAAGAGGAGTGGAAGAACCTAACCTAAATGGGACGAATAGCGCAACAGTCATGATGTGACTGGACTGTGCAGCTCAACCTCTTCCGGGGTGTCTTTCTCTCTCGTTCTCCCGAGCGCGTTCTCATTTACATTGGACTGTGAAACAACAATAACATCGTCAAAAGATCTCACCAACAGAGCATAAGAAACTGTGTGCCGCCGTTATAACCATGGTATGATGGTCCCCAGGACAAATCAAGCTTTGTCCAGGGACCAATAGGAGGGACTGTAAGAGTAAAACAATAATTGTAATAATGTAAGGGCAAATCGGTTGAAATTTTTAAGATTAGTAGAACTGCTTAAAGGACTATAGTAAAGGTCAAAGTATCTTCTGATGGCTACAAGCCGATGGAGACAGGGGTATAATTAGATAAAAGCCCAACTTGCTTAGTCTGCAGTATCGATAATGCAAACATTGCAGAACAAAAATGTGAATCATTGTTTTTCTATAAACTAACCTGGAATAGGTGTAAGAATGAAACCTCGCAGCGCAGAAGGTTGACAAAAAGCAGAAGGAGAAAATAAGTTTCGCTAACAGTGTAAAATTCTAATCAAGTTGTTTTTAGAGACCCTAAGACCCTGATGATGTAATAGCTGTGCTGAGGTTTGTATTTTCTGGCTTCTTGAGGTGTATGAAGAAGCGTGGCTGCCATTACTAAATTGAGAAGCGGGTCATGAGACCGCAGGCTGTGACCCTTCTCCCAGAGCGCTCTGAATATTAAACTGTGAGCTTTTGCTTTAAGACAGACTCGAGTGAATTATTTTTTCACCAACACACAGCGCAGGCCGAAAATAGAGCATGGGATAATCCTACTCTGTGTGTGGAGCTCAGTACCTCACTGGGTGAGAGAGGGCAGCGCACTCAGCGCAGGCCGGGGATGGAACCTGGAATCTTCCTGCTGTGTGTGTGGGGCTCAGTCCCACAGTGGGTATGAGAGGGCAGCTCACCCAGCACGGGCCAGGCATGGAACCTGGAATCTTCCTGCTGTGTGTGTGGGGCTCAGTCCCACAGTGGGTATGAAAGGGCAGCTCACCCAGCACGGGCCAAGCATGGAGCCTGGGATCTTCCTGCTCTGTGTGTGGGGCTGAGCACCACATTGGGTATGAGAGGGCAGCTCAATCAGCACATGTCGAACAAGGAGACTGGGTTCTTCCTCTGCTCTGTGTGTGTGGTGCTCAGTAACACACCGGATGAGAGAGGGCAGCTCACCGAGCACAGGCCAAGCATGTAGCTTGTGATCTTCCTGCTCTTTGTGTGTGGTGCTCAGTACCACACCAGATGAGAGAGAGCAGCTCTCTCAACACAGCCCGAGCATGTAGCCTGGGATCTTCCTGCTCTGTGTGTGTGGCTCAAGACCAAAGCGGGTGTGAGAGGTCAGCTCAATGTGCACAGGCCGGGCAGGGTGCCTGGGAACTTCCTGCTCTGTGTGTGGAGCTCAGTACCACACCGGGTGAGAGAGGGCTGCTCAGTTAGCACATGTCGGTCATGGAGCCTGGGATATTCCTGCTCTGTGTGTGGGGCTCAGTACCACACCGGGGGTAACAGGGCAGCTCACATGGCAGAGGCCGGTCAAGGAGCCAGGGATCATCCTGCTCTGTGTGTGGTGCTCAGTACCACACTGGTTGAGAGAGGTCAGCTCACTTTGCAAGGGGACGGGGAAGTAACCTGGAGCTCTCTGAGTTGTGAATGGTGCTGTCTGGGTCTGTGACATGAGCTTGCTGAGTCTGTGGATAGAGTTGTCTGGGTCTGAGAATGGAGCTGTCTGGGTCTGTGAATGGAGCTGCCTTTTTCTGTGAATGGACCTGTCTGGGTCTGTGAATGGAGCTGTCTGGGTCTGTGAAATGAGCTGTTTCAGTCTCTGAAGTGAGTTATCTAGGTCGGAGAATGGAGATGTCTGTGTCTGTGAATGGAGATGTCTGGGTCTGTGAAAAGAACTGTCTGATTCTGTGAATGGCGTTTTCTGGGTCTGTGAATGTAGCTGTCTGTGTCTGTGAATGGAGCTGCCTCGGTCTGGGAATGGCGCTGTCTGGGTCTGTGAATGGAGATGTCTGGGTCTGTGAATGGAGATGTTTGGGACTGTGACAGGAGCTCTCTGGGTCTGTGAATGGAGCTGTCTGGGTCTGTGAATGGAGGTGTCTGGTTGTTTGAATCGAGCTGTCTGTGTCTGTGAATGGAGCTTACTGAGTCTGAATGGAGCTTTCTCGGTCTTTTAATGGAACTGTATGTGTCTGTGAATTGAGCTGTCGGAGTCCGTGAATGGATCTGACTGAGTCTGTGAAATGAGTTGTCTGGGTCTGTGAATTGAGCTGACTGTGTCTGTGAAATGAGTTGTCTGGGTCTGTGAATGGAGCTGACTGAGTCTGTGAAATGAGTTGTCTGGGTCTGTGAATAGAGCTGCCTGGGTCTTTGAATGGAACTGACTGTCTGATTCTGTGAAGTGATTTGTCTCGGTCTGTGAATAGAGATGTCTGGGTCTGTGAATGGAGATGTCTAGGTCTGTGAATGGAGCTCACTGGGTCTGTGAATGGTGTTGTCTGGGTCTGAGGATGGAGCTTTCTGAGTCTGTGAAATGAGTTGTCTGGGTCTGTGAATGTTGCTGTCTGGGTCTGTGAATGGAAATGTCTGTGTCTGTTAATAAGAACATAGGAACATAAGAAATAGGAGCAGGGGTATGCCAATTGGCACCTCGAGCCTGCTCCGCCTTTCAATAAGATCATGGCTGATCTGATACTAACGGCCAATCTACTATCTACTATCACAGAACCATCTCCTGCATCTAACAGAATTGCACACACGAAATAGGAGCAGAATCAGGCTACACGGTCCCTGGGCCCGCTCCACTACCCACAGGGCCATGACCGATCCGAACCTAGACTCATGTCCAAATTCCTGCCCGCTCCCCGTAACGCTTAATTCCCTTTACTTCTAGGAAACTGTCTATTTCTGTTTTAAATTTATGTAATGATGCAGCTTCTACAGCTTTTTGCGGCAGCATATTCCATGGACCTACCACCCTCTGAGTGAAGTAGTTCCTTCCCATCTCAGATTTGAAAGAGCAGCCCGTTATTCTAAGACTATGCCCCCTAGTTCTAGTTTCACCCATCATCGGGAACATCCTCCTCGCATCCACCCGATCCAACCCCTTCACAATATAATATGCTTCAATAAGATCGCCTCTCATTCTTCTGAACTCCAATGAGTATAGTCCCAATCTACCCAACCTCTCCTCATCTGTCCATCCCCTCATCCCCGGGATTAACCGAGTGAACCTTCTTTGTACTGCCTCGAGAGCAAGTACGTATTTTCTTAAGTATGGACACCAAAACTGTATGCAGTATTCCAGGTGCGGTCTCACCAATACCTTGTACAACTGCAGCAATACCTCCCTATTTTTATATTCTATCCCCCTCGCAATGAAAGCCAACATTCGATTGGCCTTCTTAATCACTTGCTGCACCTCCATACTAACCTTTTCAGTTTCGAGCACCAGGACCCCCAGATCCCTTTGTACTTCAGTACTTTCCAATTTCTTGCCATTAAGATAATAACTTGCTCTACTATTTGGCCTGCCAAAGTGCATAACCTCACACTTTCCAGTATTGTATTCCCTCTGCCAAATCTCTGCCCACTTACTTAGCTTGTCTATGTCCCCTTGCAGATTTTTTATGTCCTCCTCACTCACTACTTTCCCTCCCATCTTACTATCATCTGCAAACGTTGATATGTTACACTCGGTCCCCTCTTCCAAATCGTTAATATAGATTGTAAAGAGTTGGGGACCCAGCACTGACCCCTGCGGAACACCACTAGTTACTGATTGCCAGTCTGAGAATGAACCATTTATCCCAACTCTCTGCCTTCTGTTAAATAGCCAATCCTCTATCCATGCCAGAATATTACCCACAATCTCATGATTTTTTATCTTAAGCAATAATCTTTTGTGTGGCACCTTGTCAAATGCCTTTTGGAACTCTGAATGCACCACATCCACTGGTTCCCCTTTAACCACCCTGTATGTTACTTCCTTTAAGAACTGCAGCAAATTTGTCAAACATGACTTCCCTTTCATAAAACCATGCTGACTTTGTCCTATTAAATTATGATTATCCAAATGTCCCGTTACTGTCTCCTTAATAATGGACTCCAAAATTTTACCTACCACAGATGTTAGGCTAACCGGTCTATAGTTTCCAGCCTTCTGTCTACTGCCCTTTTTAAATAAGGGTGTTACATTAGCAGTTTTCCAGTCTGCCGGGTCTTTGCTGAGTCCAGGGAGTTTTGGAAAATTATTACCAATGCATCCACAATCCCTACTGCCACTTCCCTCAAGACCCTAGGATGTAAGCCATCAGGTCCAGGTGATTTATCCGCCTTGAGTCCCATTATTTTACTGAGTACCACTTCCTTAGTGATTTTGACCGTGTTTAGCTCCTCCCCCCTATAACCCCCTGTTTGTCCAGTGTTGGGATATTCTTAGTGCCCTCTACTGTAAAGACTGATACAAAATATTCATTCAGTGTATTTGCCATCTACATATTTCCCACCATTAATTTCCCGGTCTCATCCTCAAAGGGACCAACATTTACTTTAGCCACCCTTTTTCTTTGTATATAAATATAAAAACTCTTGCCATCTGTTTTATATTTTTTGCTCATTTACTTTCATAATCTATCTTCTCTTTCTTAATCAATCTTTTTGTTATTTTTTTGCTGTCTTTTAATGTTTTCCGAATCTCTGTCCTCCCACTAGATTTGGCTACCTAAAAAGCCCATATTTTTAGTCGAATACTATCCTTAATTTCTTTACTTAGCCTCGGATGACTGTCTTTTCTTTTACACCCTTTTCTTGTCAGTGGAATATATATTTTTTGGAAGTTGTAAAATAACTCCTTAAATGTACACCACTGATCATGTATCGTCTTACCCTTTAATCTATTTTCCCAATCCACTCTACTCAATTCCTCTCACAAACCTTCATAGTCTCATTTATTCAAGCTTAACACGCTTGTTTGAGATCCAACCTTCTCACTCTCTAATTGAATATGGAATTCAACCATGTTATGGTCACTCATTCCAAGGGGATCATTTACTAGGACATTTTTAATTAATCCTGTCTCGTTACACAGGACCAGATCTAAGGTTGCTTGGCCCCTGGTCGGTTCAGTTACATACTGCTCAAGAAACCCATCCCTAATACACTCAATGAACTCATCCTCAAGACAGCCCTGCCCAATTTGATTTGTCCAATTAATATGATAGTTAAAATCCCCCAGAATTACAGATGTTCCCTTATTACAAGACTCAACTAGTTCCTGATTGATACTCCGTCCAACAGAGTTGCAACTGTTCGGAGGCCTATAGACTACGCCCACTAGTGTTTTTCCCCCTTATTATTCCTTATCTCAACCCAAACTGTTTCATTATCCTGATCTTTTGACCCAATATCATGTCTCTGAATTACAGTGATTCATTCATTTATTAACATAGCCACCCCACCTCCCCTTCCTTCCTGCCTGTTCTTCCTGATCGTTAAATGACCTGGTATGTTTAATTCCCAGGCATTGCCACCCTGCAGCCATGTTTCTGTAATGGCCACACGATCATGCCCATATGTAGTTATTTGTGCCATTAACTCATCTATTTTGTTACGAATGCTACGTGCATTCAGATAGAGAACTTTCAAACATGTTTTGTGACACTTAGTTCCTGCTTTTGCCCTTTTTATTACTTTACCTTTTACTCCATACCTTCTGCCCCTTCCTGACACACTCTGGTTTTTAATTTCCCCACTGCTACCTAAGCCTATGACCTTCTCTGTTGTCATTTTTATTATTTGCTCTCTAGGAACCTCCCCCGCACTAGTTAGTTTAAAGCCCCCTCTACAGCCCTAGTTATATGGTCCGCCAGGACTCTAGTCCCAGCACTGGCCAAGTGAATCCCGTCCCAACGGAACAGCTCCCTCCTGGCCCAGTACTGGTGCCAGTGTCCCAGGAAGCAAAACCCATTTCTCCCACACCAGTCTTTGAGCCACTCATTTAACTATCTAATTTTATTTGTCCTAGCGAAATTCGCTCGTGGCTCAGGTAATAATCCAGAGATTATTACCCTTGAGGTTCTGTTTTTTAATTTGACCCATAGCTGCTCATACTCCTTTAACAGAACCGGCTTCCTTGTCCTATCTACGTCGTTTGTACCAACATGGACCACGACAACTGGATCCACCACCTCCCACTGCAAGTTTCTTTCCAGCCCAGAGGAGATGCCCTTAACCCTGGCACCAGGCAGGCAACACAGCCTACGGGACTCTCGCTCTCGGCTGCAGAGAACTCTATCTATCCCCCTAATAATACTATCCCCTATCACTACAACATTTCTATTTACTTCCCCCTCTTGAATGGCCCCCCGTTCCACGGTGCTGTGGCTAGGTTGCTCATCCTCCCTGCAGTCCCTGCTCCTGTCCCCACAGGGAGTATGAACCTCGAACCTGTTGGACAAGAGCAAGGGCTGCGGCTCCTCCAACACTACCTCCTGGATCCCCGTACCTGCCTCACTCGTAGTCACACCGTCCTGTCCCTGACTATGGGCTACATCTGAATTAATTAACTTCATAGGTGTGACCACCTCCTGAAACACAAAGTCCAGGTACTTCTCCCCCACCCTGATGTGTCGCAGTGTCTGAAGCTCAGATTCCAGCTCATCAACACGGAGCTGGAGTTCCTGTAGCAGCAGACACTTGTCACAGATGTAATCACCATGAGCCTCAATGGGGTCCACCGGCTCCCACATCTCGCAACAGTAACAAATCACCTGCTCCATTCTATGTAATTAATATTTTTTTTAGTTTTAGTTATGGACACTCTCTGCCCGATTATAGATGTTGTATCCCCTCTGATGAATTGGATTTAAATTAAATCAATCCCTCTAAATTACACCAGTTAAATGGTTTACCAACAGTCACTCTGCACCAGAAAGGCCTTATTAACTATAACCCACAGAGTTAAGTTTAAAAAGAGAGTAATACTCAGCATCCAATTACGTACATGCTTTCTGGTGACTTCACACCTCGATTATTTTTACCTCTCTCCCTCCCTCCGAGTTCGGAGACGGGTCCCGCCTTCCCGGGTATCTGGAGCCTTTTAAACCCTCTGCCGCCGCCTTGCCTCACGCAGGTCCGCCGCCGCACCAGGAAGCTGACAAAGATGGAAAAAAGAAGGCACACCGCCCTCCCCGAACTCACTCACTCACCAAACTCGCAACTTAGCACTCTGTTCCAATCTGCACTCCGTGTCAAACTGTGCTCACTGTGTCTGTGAAATGAGCTTTCTGAGTCTGTGAATGGTGCTGTCTGGATCTCTGAAGGGAGATGTCTGGGTCAGCGAAATTGAGCTTTCTGAGTCTGTGAATGGAAGTGCCAGAGTCTGTAATTGGAGCTGTCTGGGTCTGTGAATGGAACTGCTTGGGTCTGTGAATGGAGCTGGCAGAATCTGTGAATGGATCTGTCTGGGTCTGTGAATGGAGCTGTCTGGGTCTGTGAACAGAGCTCTCTGTGTCTGTGAAATGAGCTTTCTGAGTCTGTGAATGTGCTGTCTGGGTCTGTGAATGGAGATGTCTGGGTCAGTGAATTGAGCTTTCTGAGTCTGTGAATGGAGCTGTCTGGGTTTGTGAATGGAGATGTCTGGGTCTGTGAAATGAGCTTTCTGAGTCTGTGAATGGTGCTGTCTGGGTCTGTGAATGGAGATGTTTGGGTCAGTGAATTGAGCTTTTTGAGTCTGTGACTGGAGCTGTCTGGGTCTGTGAATGGAACTGCCTGGGTCTGTGAATGGAGCTGTCTGGGTCTGTGAAATGAGCTTTCTGAGTCTGTGAATGGAGCTGTCTGGGTCTGTGAATGGAGCTGTTTGTTTCTGTGAATTTAGCTGTCTGGGTCTGTGAATTGAGCTGTCTGGGTCTGTGAATGGAGCTGTCTGGGTCTGTGAATTGAGCTGTCTGAGTCTGAATGGAGCTGTCTATGTCTGTGATTGGAGATGTCTGTGTCTGTGAATTGAGTTGTCTGAATCTGTGAAATTATTTGTCTGAGTCTTTCAATTGAGCTGTCTGAGTCTCTGATTGAAGCTGTCTGGGTCTGTGAAATGACTTGTCTGGGTCTGTGAATGGATATGTTTTGGTCTGTGAAATGAACTTTCTGAGTTTGTGAAAAGAGCTATCTGTGTTTTTCAAATCAGTTTTCCATATCTGTGAATATTGCTGTCAGTTTCTGTGAAAGGAGCCGTCCGGGTCTGTGAATGGAGCTGTCTGGGTCTGTGAAATGAGCTGTCTGGGTCTGTGAATGGAGCGGGCTGGGTCTGTGAAATGAGCTCTCTGGGTCCGGGAAATGAGCTTTCTGAGACTGTGAAATGAGCTGTCTGGGTCTGTCAATGGGGCTGCCTGGGTCTGTGAATGGAGCTGTCAGAGTCTGTGAATGGAGTTGTCTGGGTCTGTGAATGGAGCTGCCTGGGTCTAGGAATGGAGCTGTCAGAGTCTGTAAATGGAGCTGTCTGTGTCTGTGAATGGAGCTGTCAGAGTCTGTGAATGGAGCTGTCTGGGTCTGTGAATGGAGCTGCGTGGGTCTGTGAATGGAGCTGTCAGAGTCTGTGAATGGAGTTGTCTGGGTCTGTGAATGGAGCTGCCTGGGTCTAGGAATGGAGCTGTCAGAGTCTGTAAATGGAGCTGTCTGTGTCTGTGAATGGAGCTGTCAGAGTCTGTGAATGGAGCTGAGTGGGTCTGTGAATGGAGCTGCGTGGGTCTGTGAATGGAGCTGTCAGAGTCTGTGAATGGAGCTGTCTGGATCTGTGAATGGAGCTGTCTGGGTCTGTGAATGGAGCTGCGTGGGTCTGTGAATGGAGCTGTCTGGGTCTGTGAATGGAGCTGTCTGGGTCTGTGAATGGAGCTGCGTGGGTCTGTGAATGGAGCTGTCTGGGTCTGTGAATGGAGCTGTATGTTTCTGTGAATTTAGCTGTCTGGGTCTGTGAATTGAGCTGTCTGGGTCTGTGAATGGAGCTGTCTGGGTCTGTGAATGGAGCTGCCTGGGTCTGTGAATGGAGCTGTCTGGGTCTGTGAATGGAGCTGTCTGGGTCTCTGAATGGAGCTGTCTGGGTCTGTGAATGGAGCTGCCACAGTCTGTGAATGGAGCTGTCTGGGTCTGTGAATGGAGCTGCAAGAGTCTGTAAATGGAGCTATCTGGGTCTGTGAATGGAGCTATCTCGGTCTGTGAATGGAGCTGTCTGTGTCGATGAATGGAGCTGTCTGGGTCTGTGAATGGAGCTGTCTGGGTCTGTGAATGGAGCTCCCACAGTCTGTGAATGGAGCTGTCTGTGTCTGTGAATGGAGCTGGCTGTGTCTGTGAATGGAGCTGTCTGGGCCTGTGAACAATGTTGTCTGTGTCTCTGAAATGAGCTTTCAGAGTCTGTGAATTGTGCTGCCTGGGTCTGTGAATGGAGCTCTCTGGGTCTGTGAAATGAGCTGTCTGAGTCTGTAAATGGAGCTGTCTGGGTCTGTGAAATGAGCTTTCTGGTCCTGTGAATGGAACTGCCACAGTCTGTGAATGGAGCTGTCTCGCTCTGTGAATAGAGCTGTCTGGGTCTGTGAATGGTGCTGTCTGGGTCTGTGAATGGAGATGTCTGGGTCTGTGTTTGAGTTTTCTGAGTTTGTGAATGGAGCTGTCTGGGTCTGTGAAATCAGATGTCTGGGTCTTTGAATTGAGCTGACTGAGCCTGTGAAATCAGTTGTCTGTGTCTGTGAATAGATGTGCATGGGTCTGCGAATGGATATATCTGGGTCTGTGAATTGAGCTGTCTGAGTCTTTGATTGGAGATGTCTGGATCTGTGAAATGAACTTTCTAATTTTGTGAAATGAACTCTCTGGGTTTTTGAAATCAGCTTTCCATGTCTGTGAATGTTGCTGTCTGTTTCTGTGAATGGAGCCGTCTGGGTCTGTGAATGGAACTGTTTGAGTCTGTGAATGGAGCTGTCTGGGTCCGTGAAATGAGCTGTCTGGGCCTGTGAATGGAGCTGTCTGGGTCTGTGAATGGAGTTGTCTGTGTCTCTGAAATTAGCTTTCAGAGTCTGTGAATGGAGATGTCTGGGTCTGTGAATTGAGTTTTCTGAGTTTGTGAATGGAGCTGTCTGGGTCTGTGAATGCAGATGTCTGGGTCTTTGAATGGAGCTGTCTGAGCCTGTGAAATCAGTTGTCTGTGTCTGTGAATAGATGTGCATGGGTCTGCGAATGGAGATATCTGGGTCTGTTAATTGAGCTGTCTGAGTCTCTGATTGGAGCCGTCTGGATCTGTGAATAGAGCTGTTTGGGTCTGTGAATGGAGATGTCTGGGTCTGTGAAATCAGTTGTCTGTGTCTGTGAATAGATGTCCATGGGTCTGCGATTGGAGATATCTGGGTATGTGAATTGAGCTGTCCGAGTCTCTGATTGGAGCTGTCTGGGTCTGTGAAATGAACTTTCTAATTTTGTGAAATGAACTCTCTGGGTTTTTGAAATCAGCTTTCCATGTCTGTGAATGTTGCTGTCTGTTTCTGTGAATGGAGCCGTCTGAGTCTGTGCAAGGAGCAGTCTGAGTCTGTGAATGGAGCTGTCTGTGTCTGTGAAATGAGCTGTCTGGATCTGTGAATGGAGCTGTCTGGGTCTGTCAGTGGAGCTGTCTGGGTCTCCGAAATGAGCTGCTTGGGTCTGTCCATGGAGCAGTCTGGGTCTGTGAATGGGGCTCTCTGGGTCCGTGAAATGAGCATTCTTAGACTGTGAAATGATCTGACTGGGTCTCTGAATTGAGCTGCCTGTGTCTTTTAATGGTAATGTCTGGGCCTTTGAAATGACCTGCCAGGGTCTGTGAATGGCGCTGTCTGGGTCTGTGAAATGAGCTTTCAGGGTCTGTGAAATGAGATCTCTGGGTCCGGGAAATGAGCTTTCTGAGACTGTGAAATGAGCTGTCTGGGTCTGTCAATGGAGCTGCCTGGGTCTGTGAATGGAGCTGTCAGAGTCAGTGAATGGAGCTGTCTGGGTCTGTGAATAGAGCTGTCTGTGTCTGTGAATGGAGCTGTCTGGGTCTGTGAATGGAGCTGCGTGGGTCTGTGAATGGAGCTGTCTGGGTCTGTGAATGGAGCTGTCTGGGTCTGTGAATGGAGCTGTCTGGGTCTGTGAATGGAGCTGTCTGGGTCTGTGAATGGAGCTGTCTGGGTCTGTGAATGGAGCTGCGTGGGTCTGTGAATGGAGCTGTCTGGGTCTGTGAATGGAGCTGTCAGAGTCTGTGAATGGAGCTGTCTGGGTCTGTGAATGCAGCTGTCTGGGTCTGTGAATGAAGCTGTCTGGGTCTGTGAATGGAGCTGTCTGTGTCTGTGAACGGAGCTGTCTGGGTCTATGAATGGAGCTGCGTGGGTCTGTGAATGGAGCTGTCTGGGTCTGTGAATGGAGCTGCGTGGGTCTGTGAATGGAGCTGTCTGGGTCTGTGAATGGAGCTGCTACAGTCTGTAAATGGAGCTGTCTGGGTCTGTCAATGGAGCTGTCTGGGTCTGTGAATGGAGCTGCCACAGTCTGTAAATGGAGCTGTCTGGGTCTGTGAATGGAGCTGTCTTTGTCTGTGAATGGACCTGTCTGGTTCTGTGAATTGAGCTGTCTGGGTCTGTCAATGGAGCTGTCTGGGTCTGTGAATGGAGCTGTCTGGGTCTCTGAATGGAGCTGTCTGGGTCAGTGAATGCAGCTGTCTGGGACTGTGAATGGAGCTGTCTGGGTCTGTGAATGGAGCTGCCACAGTCTGTGAATGGAGCTGTCTGTGTCTGTGAATAGAGCTGCAAGAGTCTGTAAATGGAGCTGTCTGGGTCTGTGAATGGAGCTGTCTGTGTCGATGAATGGAGATGTCTGGGTCTGTGAATGGAGCTGTCTGGGTCTGTGAATGGAGCTCCCACAGTCTGTGAATGGAGCTGTCTGTGTCTGTGAATGGAGCTGTCTGTGTCTGTGAATGGAGCTGTCTGGGCCTGTGAACGAAGTTGTCTGTGTCTCTGAAATGAGCTTTCAGAGTCTGTGAATTGTGCTGCTTGGCTCTGTGAATGGAGCTCTCTGGGTCGGTAGAACTGAGCTGTCTGGGTCTGTGAATGGAGCTGTCTGTGTCTGTGAAATGCGCTTTCTGCATCTGTGAATGGAGCTCTCTGGGTCTGTCAATGGAGCTGTCTGCGTCTCTGAAATGAGCAGTCTGGGTCTGTGAATGTAACTGTCTGAGTCTGTGAATGGAGCTCTCTGGGTCTGTGAAATGAGCTTTCTGGGCCTGTGAATGGTGCTGTCTGGATCTGTCAATGGAGCTGTCTGGGTGTATGAATGGAGCTGCCACAGTCTGTGAATGGAGGTGTCTCGCTCTGTGAATAGAGCTGTCTGGGTCTGTGAATTGAGTTTTCTGAGTTTGTGAATGGAGCTGTCTGTGTCTGTGAAATGAGCTGTCTGGATCTGTGAATGGAGCTGTCTGGGTCTGTGAAAGGAGATGTCTGGGTCTGTGAATGGAGATGTCTGGGTCTGTGAATGGAGATGTCTGGGGCTGTGTTTCAGTTTTCTGAGTTTGTGAATGGAGCTGTCTGGGTCTGTGAATGCAGATGTCTGGGTCTGTGAATTCTGCTGTCTGGGTCTGTGAATGGACATGTCTGGGTCTGTGAATTGAGATGTTTGGATCTGTGAATTGAGCTGACTGAGTCTGTGAAATTAGTTGTCTGGGTCTGTGAATGGAGCTGCACGGGTCTGTGAATGGAGCTGTCTGCGTCTGTGAATGGAGCTGTCTGCGTCTGTGAATGGAGCTGCACGGGTCTGTGAATGGAGCTGCCTGCGTCTGTGAATGGAGCTGTCTGAGTCTGTGAAATGAGCTGTCTGAGTCGGTGAATAGTGCTGTCTTGGTCTGTGGATGGAGCTGTCTGGGTGTGTGAGTGGAGCAGTCTGGGTCTGTGAATTGAGCTTTCTGAGTCTCAGAATTGGGCTGTCTGGGTCTGTGAATGTAGATGTCTGAGTCTCAGAATGTAAATGTCTGGGTCTGTGAAATGGCATTGCTGAGTTTGTGAAAATGAGCTGTCTGGGTTTTTGTAATCCGCTTTCCATGTCTGTGAATTTTGCTGTCTGTTTCTGTGAATGGAGCCTTCTGGGTCTGTCAATTGAGCTGTCTGGGTCTGTGAAATGAGCTGTCTAGGTCTGTGAATGGAGCTGTCTGGATCTGTCAATGGAGCTGTCTCGTTCGGTGAAATGAGCTGTCTGGTTCTTTGAATGGAGCTGTCTGGGTCTGTCAATGGAGCTGTCTCGGTCTGTGAAATGAGCAGTCTGGGTCTGTCCATGGAGCTGTCTGGGTCTGTGAATGGAGCTGTCTGGGTCCGTGAAATGAGCTTTCTGAGACTGTGAAATGAACTGTCTGGATCTGTGAATGGAGGTGTCTGTGTCGTGAATGGTGCTCTCTGGGTCTGTGAATTGAACTTTCAGAGTCTGTGAAATGATCTGTCTGGGTCTGTGAATGGGGCTGTCTGGGTCTGTGAATGGGGCTGTCTGGGTCTATTAATGGAGCTGACTGCGTCTGTGAATGGAGCTGTCTGCGTCGGTGAATGTAACTATATGGATCGGTGAATGGAGCTGTCTTGTCTGGGAATGGAACTCTCTGTGTCTTTGAATGTAGCTGTCTTGGTCTGTGAATGCAGCTGTCTGGGTGTATGAATGGACCTCTCTGGGTCTGTGAATGGAGCTATGTGGGTGAGTGAACGGAGCTGTCTGTGTCTGTGAAATTCGATTTCTGAGTCTGTGAATGCTGCTTTCTGGGTATTTAAATTGAGCTGACTGAGTCTGTGAAATGTGTTGTCTGGGTCTGTGAATTGAAATGTTCGGGTCTGTGAATGGACATGTCTGGGTCTGTGAAAAGGACTCTCTAAGTCTCTGAATGGTGCTGTCTGGGTCTGTGAATGGAGTTGTCAGGGTCTGTGAATAGAGCTGTCTGGGTCTGTGAATTGTGCTGTCTGGGTCTGTGAATGGACATGTCTGGGTCTGTGAATTGAGTTGACTGAGTCTGTGAAATTAGTTATCTGGGTCTGTGAATGGAGCTGCCTGCGTCTGTGAATGGAGCTGTCTGGGTCTGTGAATGGAGATGTCTGGGTCTGTGAATTGAGCTGACTGAGTCTGTGAAATTAGTTGTCTGGGTCTGTGAATGGAGCTGCACGGGTCTGTGAATGGAGCTGTCTGCGTCTGTGAATGGAGCTGTCTGCGTCTGTGAATGGAGCTGCACGGGTCTGTGAATGGACATGTCTGGGTCTGTGAAAAGGACTCTCTAATTCTCTGAATGGTGCTGTCTGGGTCTGTGAATGGAGATGTCTGGGTATGTGAATTGAGCTGTCTGAGTCTGTGAATTGTGCTGTCTGGGTCTGTGAATGGAGATGTCTGGGTATCTGAATTTTGCTGACTGAGTCTGTGAAATTAGTTGTCTGGGTCCGTGAATGGAGCTGTCTTCATTTGTCAATGGAGCTGTCCGGATTTGTGAAATGAGCTTCTTGAGTCTGTGAATAGACTTGTCTGGGTCTGTGTATGGAGTTGTCTTGGTCTGTGAGTGGAGCAGTCTGGGTCTGTGAATTGAGCTTTCTGAGTCTCTGAATTGGGCTGTCTGGGTCTGTGAATGGTGATGTCTGGGTCTGTGAATGGAAATGACTGGGTCTGTGAAATGAAGTTTCTGTGTTTGTGAAATGAACTGTCTGGGTTTTTGAAATCAGCTTTCCATGTCTGTGAATTTTGTAGCCTGTTTCTGTGAATGGATCCGTCTGGGTCTGTGAAATGAGCTGTCTGGGTCTGTGAATGGAGCTGTCTGGGTCTGTGAATGGAGCTGTCTGGATTTGTCAATGGAGCTGTCTGGATTTGTGAATGGAGCTGATGGTTCTGTGAATGTTGCTCTCTGAGTCTGTGAATGAGCTGTATGGGGCTGTGAAATGTGCTGTCTGGGTCTGTGAATGATGCTGTCTGGGTCTGTGAAGTGAGGTTTCCGAGTCTGAGAATGGAGCTACCTGGATCTGTGTAACGAGATGTCTTGGTCTGAGAATGGAGTTGTCTGGATCTGTGAATATAGCTGTCTGAGTCTGCTAATGGAGCTGTCTTGGTCTGTGATCTGAGCTTTCTGAATCTTTGAAGTGAGCCGTCTGAATCTGAAAGGAAGAATATTAGCTCTGATGATACGGAAACTGTATGAGTTGAACTGAAAAATAACAAGTGGCAGAAAACGTTAGTGGGAGTGGTAGAAAGACCTCCAAACAGTAATACGGAGGTTGGGGACGGCATTAAAAGGGAAATTAGAGAAGCATGCAGTAAGGGCACAGTAGTCATCATGGGTGACTTTAATTTACATATAGATTGGGCTAACCAAATTAGTAAAAATACTGTGGAGGAGGAATTCCTAGAATGTTTACGAAATGGTTTTCTGGAACAATATGTCGAGGAACCAACCAGAGATCAGGCCATCTTAGACTGGGTATTATGTAACGGGAAAGGATTAATTAGCAATCTTCTTGTACGAGGCTCCCAGGGTCAAAATGGTCATAATATGATAGTATTCTTCATTAGGGTGGAGAGTGAAGTCGTTGAATCAGAGACTAGGGTCCTGAATTTAAATAAAGGAAAATACGATGGTATGAGGCGCGAAATGGGTAGGATTGATTGGGGAATGTCACTCAAGAGGTTGACGGTGGATAGGCAATGGCAAACATTCAAAAACTGCATGGATGAACTACAGAATTTGTTCATCTCGGTGTGGCATAAGAATAAAACAAAAAGGGTGACTCAACCGTGGCTAACACAGGAAATTAGGGATAGCATAAGATCCAAGGAGAGGGAATATAAATTGGCCAGAAAAAGCGGTAGCCCTGAAGATTGGGAGCAGTTTAGGATTCAACAAAGGAGGACAAAGGGATTAATTAAGAAGGGGACAATAGAATATGAAAGGAAGCTTGCTGGGAACATAAAAACTGACTGTAAGAGCTTTTATAGATATGTGAAGAGAAAAAGATTACTGAAATCAAGTGTAGGTCCCTTGGAGTCAGAAGCGGGGGAAGTTATAATGGGGAACAAAGAAATGGCAGACCAATTAAATGTATATTTTGGTTCTGCCTTCAAAAAGGAGGACACAAATAACCTCCCAGAGATGTTGAAGAACATATGGTCTGATGAAAGGGAGGAACTGAAAGAAATCACTATTTGCAGGGAAATGGTGTTAGGGAAATTGACGGGATTGAAGGTCGATAAATCCCCAGGGCCTGATAATCTACATCCTAGGGTACTTAGGCATGTGGCCCTAGAACTAGTAGATTCATTGCTGATCATCTTCCAACATTCGATGGAATGTGGTCTGCACAATGGATTGGAGGGGAGCCAATGTTACCCCACTATTCAAAAAGGGTGGTAGAGAGAAAGCGGGGAATTACAGACCGGTAAGCCTGACATCGGTATTGGGGAAATGCTGGAGTCCATTATAAAGGATGTAATATCTGAGCACTTGCAAAACAGTGACAGGTTCGGACAAAGTCAACATGGATTTAAAAAAGGTAAATTGTGCTTGACTAATCAACTGGAATTTTTTGAGGATGTAACTGGGAAAATAGATAAGGGAGAACCAGTAGATGTGGTGTACTTGGACTTTCAAAATGCTTTCGATAAGGTCGCGCATAAGAGATTAGCGTGTAAAGTTAAGGCACATGGGATTGGGGGAAATGTATTGACTTGGATAGGGAACTGGTTGGCGGACAGAAAGCAGAGAGTATGACTTAATGTGTCTTTTTCCAAGTGGCAAGCAGTGACTAGTGGCGTACCGCAGGGTTCGGTCCTTGGACCACAGCTATTCACAATATACATTAATTATCTAGATAAGGGAACTAAATGTAATATCTCCAAGTTTGCAGATGACACAAAGCTGGGTGGGAGTGTGTGCTGCTAGGAGGATATCGAGAAACTCCACGATCATTTGGACAGGTTGCGTGAGTGGGCAGAATCGTGGCAGATGCAATATAACGTGGATAAGTGCGAGGTTGTCCACTTTGTTGTCAAAAACAGAAAGGCAGTCTATTATCTGAATGCCAATAGATTGGGAGAAGGGGAAGTGCAACGAGACCTGGGTGTCCTTGTGCACCAGTCGCTGAAAGTAAGCATGCAGTTGCAGCAGGCGGTGAAGAAGGCAAATGGTATGTTGGCCTTCATAGCGAAAGGGTTTGAGTACAGGAACAGGGATGTCCTGCTGCAGTTGTACAGGGCCTTGGTTAGACCACACCTTGAGTACTGTGTGCAGTTTTGGTCGCCTTATCTGAGGAAGGATGTTCTTGCCATGGAAGGAGTTCAGCGAAGATTCACAAGGCTGATACCTGGGATGGCAGGAATGACATATGAGGAGAGATTGGGTCGATTGGGCTTATACTCGCTGGAGTATAGAAGAATGAGAGGGGATCTCATCGAAACATATAAAATTCTGACAGGTCTGGACAAACAAGATGCAGGAAGGATGTTCCTGATGGTCGGAGAGTCCAGAACCAGGGGTCATAATCTAAGGATAACGGGTAAGCCATTTAGGACAGAAATGAGGAGGAATTTCTTCACCCAGAGAGTGGTGAACCAGTGGAATTCTCTACCACAGAAGGTAGTTGAGGCCAAGTCATTAAATATATTCAAGAATGAGTTAGATCTATCTCTTAAAGCTAAAAGTATCAAGGGATATGGGGAGAAGGCTGGTACAGGGTACTGAGTTTGGATGATCAGCCTTGATCTCATCGAATGGCGGAGCAGTCTCGAGGGGCCGAATGGCCGACTGCTGCTCCTCTCTTCTATGTTTCTATGTTTCTATGAATGGAGCTGTCCGGGCCTGTTAATGGAGCTGGCTGGGTCTGTGAATGGAGCTGTCTGGGTCTGTCAATGGAGCTTTCTGACTCTGTGAAATGAACTGTCTGAGTCTGTGAATGCTGCTCTCTGGTTCTATGAAATGAACTTGTTGAGTCTGTGAATGGAGCTGGCTGGGTCTGTGAATGGAGCTGTCTGGGTCTGTCAATGGAGCTTTCTGACTCTGTGAAATGAACTGTCTGAGTCTGTGAATGGTGCTCTCTGGGTCTATGAAATGAGCTTGCTGAGTCTGTGAGTAGAGTTGTCTGTGTCTGAGAATGCAGCTCTCTGGGTCTGTGAATGGAGCTGCCTGGGTCTGTGAATGTCGCTTTCTGGGTCTGTGAAGTGAGTTATCTGGGTCTCTGAATGTAGCTGTATGTGTCTGTGAAATGTGTTGTCTAGGTCTGTGAATGGAGATATCAAGGTCTGTTAAATGAGCTGTCTGGGTCTGTGAATGGAGCTGTCTGGGTCTGTGAAAGGAGCTGTCTGGGTCAGTGAATGGAGATGTCTTGGTCTGTGAATTTAACTGCCAGAGTCTGTAAATGGAGCTGTCTGAGATTGCGATTGGAGCTGTCTAGGTCTGTGAAATGAGTTGTCTGAGTCTGTGAATGGAGATTTCTGTGTCTGGAAATTGAGCTGTCTGGGTCTGTAAATGCAGATGTCTGGGTCTGTGAATTTATCTTACTGAGTCTGAGAAATGAGTAGTCTGGGTCTGTGAATGGACATGTCTGGGACTGTGAAATGACAATTCTGTGTTCGTGAAATTAAATTTCGGAGTGTGTGAATGGAGCTGTCTGGGAATGTCAATGGAACTGTCTGTGTCTGTGGATGGAGCTGTCTGTGTCTGTGAAATGCAGCTGTCTGGGTCAGTGAACGGAGCTGTTTGTCTCTGTGAAATGAGCTTTCTGAGTCTGTGAATGCTGCTGTCTGTGTCTGTGAATGGAGATGTCTGCGTCTGCGCATTGAGTTGTATGAGTGTGTGAATGCAGCTGTCTGGTCTGTGAATGGAGCTGTCTGGGTCTTTGAATTGAGTTGACTGAGCCAGTGAAATGAGCTGTCTGGCTCTCTGAATGGAGATGCCCGTGTCAGTGAATGGAGATGTCTGGGTCTGTGAATAGAACTTTCTGATTCTCTGAATGGTGCTGTCTGTTTATGTGAATGGAGCCGTCTGGGTCTGTCAATGGAGCTGTCTCGGTCTGTGAAATGAGCAGTCTGGGTCTATCCATGGAGCTGTCTGGGTCTGTGAATGGAGCTGTCTTGTTCCGTGAAGTAAGCTTTCTGAGACTGTGAAATTAATTGTCTGGATCTGTGAATGGAGCTGTCTGTGTCTGTGAATGGTGCTCTCTGGGTCTGTGAAATGAACTTTCAGAGTCTGTGAAATGATCTGTCTGGGTCTGTGAATGGAGCTGTCTGGGTCTGTTAATGGAGCTGACTGCGTCTGTGAATGGAGCTGTCTGGGTAGGTGAATGTAACTATATGGCTCGGTGAATGGAGCTGTCTTGTCTGGGAATGGAAGTGTCTGTGTCTTTGAATGTAGCTGTCTTGGTCTGCGAATGCAGCTGTCTGGGTGTATGAATGGACCTGTCTGGGTGTCGAAGTATCGACTTCCTAGTAAGACTCCTTAAACATATGTATCGTCAAAGGAAGTTTATTATTTTACTTGCTGCAAGGAGAATGCAACCATAGTCAAAACTAGGCTATGATGACACTCTGCAAATACAAAACTGCTCGAAATTTATAGTTCAGAAAAAATACAAGCTTCCTTTATCACATGACATGTTAATAAATCATTAATTGACATGTCATGGAGCTGGCTGGTCTGTGAATTTAACTGTCTGGGTCTGTGAATGGAACTGTCCAAGTCTGTGAATGGAGCTGTCTGGGTCCGTGAATGGAGATGTCTAGTCTGTGAATGGAGTTGTCTGGGTCTGTGAATGTTGCTCTCTGGGTCTCTGAATGGAGCTGCATGGGTCTCTGAATGGAGCTGCCTGGGTCTGTGTATGGAGCTGTCTCAGTCTGTGAAATGAGTTGTCTGGGTCTGTGAATGGAGCTGTCAGGGTCTGTGAATGGAGCTGTCTGGGTCTGTTCATGGAGCTGGCTGGGTCTGTGAATTTAACTGTCTGGGTCTGTGAATGGAACTGCCCGGGTCGGTGAATGGAACAGTCTGGGTCTGCGAATGAAGCTTTCAGTGTCTGTGAATGGAGCTGATGGGTCTGTGAATGAAGCTGTCTGGATCTGTGATAAGAGCTGTCTTGGTCTGAGAATTGAGTTGTCTGAGTCTTTGAATTGAGCTGTCTTGCTCTATGAACGGTGCTGTCTGGGTCTGTGAAATGATCTGCAAGAGTCTGTGAAATCATCTGTCTGGGTCTGTGAATGGAGCAGTCTGGGTCTGTTAATGGAGCTGATGGATCTCTGAATGGAGCTGTGAAATGTGGTTTCCGAGTCTGTGAATGTAGCTCGCTGGATCTGTGAACCGAGCTGTCTTGGTCTTTGAATGGAGTTGTCTGGGTCTGTGAATAGAGCTGTCTGAGTCTGTGAATGCAGCTGACTCGGTATTTGAATGGAGCTGTCTGCGTCGGTGAATGGAGCTGTATGAGTCTCTGAAATGAGCTTTCTGAGTCTCTGAATGGAGATGTCTGGGTCTGTCAAATGAACTGTCTGAATCTGTGAATGCTGCTCTCTGGGTCTCTGAAATTAGCTTGCTGAGGCTGTGAATGGAGCTGTCTGGGTCTGTCAATGATGCTCTCTGGGTCTGTGAAATGAGCTTGCTGAGTCTGTGAATAGAGTTGTCTGGGTCTGAGAATGGAGCTCTCTGGGTGTGTGTATGGAGCTCTCTGGGTCTGTGACTGGAGCTGCCTGTGTCTGTGAAATGAGTTGTCATGGTCTGTGAATGGTGATGTCTGGGTCTGTGAATAGAGATGTCTGTGTCTGTGAATGGAGCTGTCTGGGTCTGTGAATGGAGCTGCCACAGTCTGTAAGTTGAGCTGTCTGGGTCTGTGAATGGAGCTGCCAGAATCTGGATATCGAGATGTCTGGGTCTGTGTTTGGACCTGCCTGGTTCTGTGAATGGAGCTGCAAGAGTCTGTTAATGGAGCTGTCTGGGTCTTTAAATGGAGCTGTCTGGGTTTGTCAATGGAGCTGCCTGGGTCTGTCAATGGAGCTGTCAGAGTCTGTGAATGGAGCTGTCTGGGTCTGTGAATGGAGTTGCCATAGTCTGTGAATGGAGCTGTCTGGGTCTGTGAATGGAGCTGTTTGGTTCTGTGAATGGAGCTGCCTGGGTCTGTGAATGGAGCTGTCAGAGTCTGTGAATGGAGCTGTCTGGGTCTGTGAATGGAGTTGCCATAGTCTGTGAATGGAGCTGTCTGGGTCTGTGAATGGAGCTGTTTGGGTCTGTGAATGGAGCTGTCTGGGTTTGTGAATGGAGCTGCCTGGGTCTGTGAATGCTGCTGTCTGGATCTGTGAATGCAGATGTCTGGGTCTGTGAATGGAGCTGTCTGGGTCTGTGAATGGAGCTTTCTGTGTCTGAGAATGGAGCTGTCAGAGTCTGTGAATGGAGCTGTCTGGATCTGTGAATGGAGCTGTCTTTGTCGATGAATGGAGCTGTCTGGGTCTGCGAATGGAGCTGCCACAGTCTGTGAATGGAGCTGTCTCGTTCTGTGAATGGACTGTCTGTGTCTGTGAATGGAGCTGTCTGGGTCTGTGAATGGAGCTGCCACAGTCTGTAAGTTGAGCTGTCTGGGTCTGTAAATGGAGCTGCCAGAATCTGTAAATCGAGATGTCTGGGTCTGTGTTTGGACCTGCCTGGGTCTGTGAATGGAGCTGCAAGAGTCTGAAAATTGAGCTGTCTGTGTCTTTGAATGGAGCTGTCTGGGTCTTTGAATGGAGCTGTCTGGGTCTGTGAATGGAGCTCTCTGGGTCTGTGAATGGAGCTGTCTGGGTCTGTGAATGGAGCCATCTGGGTCTGTGAACGAAGTTGTCTGTGTCTCTGAAATGAGCTTTCAGACTTCCTGGGTCTGTGAATGGAGATGTCTGGGTCTGTGAACGAAGTTGTCTGTGAATAGATGTGCATGGGTCTGCGAATGGAGATATCTGAGTCTTTGAATTGAGCTGTCTGAGTCTCTGATTGGAGCTGTCTGGGTCTGTGAAATGAACTTACTAATTTTGTGAAATGAGCTGTCTGGGTTTTTGAAATCAGCTTTCCATGTTTATGAATGTTGCTGTCTGTTTCTGTGAATCGAGCCGTCTCTGTCTGTGAATGGAGCTGTCTGAGTCTGTGAATGGAGCTGTCGGGGTCTGTGAAATGAGCTGTCTGGATCTGTGAATGGAGCTGTCTGTGTCTGTCAATGGAGCTGTCTGGGTCTCTGAAATGAGCAGTCTAGGTCTGTGAATGGAGCTGTCTGAGTCTGTGAATGGAGCTCTCTGGGTCCGTGAAATGAGCTTTCTGAGATTGTGTAATGATCTGTCTGGGTCTGTGAATAGAACTGCCTGTGTCTGTGAATGGAGCTCTCTGGGTCCGTGAAATGAGCATTCTGAGACTGTGAAATGATCTGTCTGGGTCTGTGAATAGAACTGCCTGTGTCTGTGAAAGGTGCTGTCTTGGTCTGTGAAATGAGCTTTCAGAGTCTGTGAAATGATCTGTCTGGTTCTGTGATTGGAGCTCTCTGGGTTGGTTAATGGAGCTGACTGCGTATGTCAATTGAACTGCCTGGGTCTGTGAAAGGATCTGTCTGGGTCGGTGAATGGAACTGTATGGGTCTGTGAATGAAGCTGTCTTGGTCTAGGTTGGTGCTGTTTGTGTCTGTGAAATGAGCTTTCTGAGTCTGTGAATGCTGCTGTCTGTGTCTGTGAATGGAGATGTCTGCGTCTGCGCATTGAGTTGTATGAGTGTGTGAATGCAGCTGTCTGGTCTGTGAATGGAGCTGTCTGGGTCTTTGAATTGAGTTGACTGAGCCAGTGAAATGAGCTGTCTGGCTCTCTGAATGGAGATGCCCGTGTCAGTGAATGGAGATGTCTGGGTCTGTGAATAGAACTTTCTGATTCTCTGAATGGTGCTGTCTGTTTATGTGAATGGAGCCGTCTGGGTCTGTCAATGGAGCTGTCTCGGTCTGTGAAATGAGCAGTCTGGGTCTATCCATGGAGCTGTCTGGGTCTGTGAATGGAGCTGTCTTGTTCCGTGAAGTAAGCTTTCTGAGACTGTGAAATTAATTGTCTGGATCTGTGAATGGAGCTG
Source organism: Squalus acanthias (assembly GCA_030390025.1). Taxonomy (NCBI): domain Eukaryota; kingdom Metazoa; phylum Chordata; class Chondrichthyes; order Squaliformes; family Squalidae; genus Squalus; species Squalus acanthias. The sequence continues at coordinate 2,533,746 of JASTWF010000039.1, forward strand.
TCTGTGTCTGTGAATGGTGCTCTCTGGGTCTGTGAAATGAACTTTCAGAGTCTGTGAAATGATCTGTCTGGGTCTGTGAATGGAGCTGTCTGGGTCTGTTAATGGAGCTGACTGCGTCTGTGAATGGAGCTGTCTGGGTAGGTGAATGTAACTATATGGCTCGGTGAATGGAGCTGTCTTGTCTGGGAATGGAAGTGTCTGTGTCTTTGAATGTAGCTGTCTTGGTCTGCGAATGCAGCTGTCTGGGTGTATGAATGGACCTGTCTGGGTGTCGAAGTATCGACTTCCTAGTAAGACTCCTTAAACATATGTATCGTCAAAGGAAGTTTATTATTTTACTTGCTGCAAGGAGAATGCAACCATAGTCAAAACTAGGCTATGATGACACTCTGCAAATACAAAACTGCTCGAAATTTATAGTTCAGAAAAAATACAAGCTTCCTTTATCACATGACATGTTAATAAATCATTAATTGACATGTCATGGAGCTGGCTGGTCTGTGAATTTAACTGTCTGGGTCTGTGAATGGAACTGTCCAAGTCTGTGAATGGAGCTGTCTGGGTCCGTGAATGGAGATGTCTAGTCTGTGAATGGAGTTGTCTGGGTCTGTGAATGTTGCTCTCTGGGTCTCTGAATGGAGCTGCATGGGTCTCTGAATGGAGCTGCCTGGGTCTGTGTATGGAGCTGTCTCAGTCTGTGAAATGAGTTGTCTGGGTCTGTGAATGGAGCTGTCAGGGTCTGTGAATGGAGCTGTCTGGGTCTGTGAATGGAGCTGTCTGGGTCTGTGAATGGAGCTGCCACAGTCTGTAAGTTGAGCTGTCTGGGTCTGTAAATGGAGCTGCCAGAATCTGTAAATCGAGATGTCTGGGTCTGTGTTTGGACCTGCCTGGGTCTGTGAATGGAGCTGCAAGAGTCTGAAAATTGAGCTGTCTGTGTCTTTGAATGGAGCTGTCTGGGTCTTTGAATGGAGCTGTCTGGGTCTGTGAATGGAGCTCTCTGGGTCTGTGAATGGAGCTGTCTGGGTCTGTGAATGGAGCCATCTGGGTCTGTGAACGAAGTTGTCTGTGTCTCTGAAATGAGCTTTCAGACTTCCTGGGTCTGTGAATGGAGATGTCTGGGTCTGTGAAATCAGTTTTCTGTGAATAGATGTGCATGGGTCTGCGAATGGAGATATCTGAGTCTTTGAATTGAGCTGTCTGAGTCTCTGATTGGAGCTGTCTGGGTCTGTGAAATGAACTTACTAATTTTGTGAAATGAGCTGTCTGGGTTTTTGAAATCAGCTTTCCATGTTTATGAATGTTGCTGTCTGTTTCTGTGAATCGAGCCGTCTCTGTCTGTGAATGGAGCTGTCTGAGTCTGTGAATGGAGCTGTCGGGGTCTGTGAAATGAGCTGTCTGGATCTGTGAATGGAGCTGTCTGTGTCTGTCAATGGAGCTGTCTGGGTCTCCGAAATGAGCAGTCTAGGTCTGTGAATGGAGCTGTCTGAGTCTGTGAATGGAGCTCTCTGGGTCCGTGAAATGAGCATTCTGAGATTGTGTAATGATCTGTCTGGGTCTGTGAATAGAACTGCCTGTGTCTGTGAATGGAGCTCTCTGGGTCCGTGAAATGAGCATTCTGAGACTGTGAAATGATCTGTCTGGGTCTGTGAATAGAACTGCCTGTGTCTGTGAAAGGTGCTGTCTTGGTCTGTGAAATGAGCTTTCAGAGTCTGTGAAATGATCTGTCTGGTTCTGTGATTGGAGCTCTCTGGGTTGGTTAATGGAGCTGACTGCGTATGTCAATTGAACTGCCTGGGTCTGTGAAAGGATCTGTCTGGGTCGGTGAATGGAACTGTATGGGTCTGTGAATGAAGCTGTCTTGGTCTAGGTTGGTGCTGTTTGTGTCTGTGAAATGAGCTTTCTGAGTCTGTGAATGCTGCTGTCTGTGTCTGTGAATGGAGATGTCTGCGTCTGCGCATTGAGTTGTATGAGTGTGTGAATGCAGCTGTCTGGTCTGTGAATGGAGCAGTCTGGGTCTTTGAAATGAGTTGACTGAGCCAGTGAAATGAGCTGTCTGGCTCTCTGAATGGAGATGCCCGTGTCAGTGAATGGAGATGTCTGGGTCTGTGAATAGAACTTTCTGATTCTCTGAATGGTGCTGTCTGTTTATGTGAATGGAGCCGTCTGGGTCTGTCAATGGAGCTGTCTCGGTCTGTGAAATGAGCAGTCTGGGTCTATCCATGGAGCTGTCTGGGTCTGTGAATGGAGCTGTCTTGTTCCGTGAAGTAAGCTTTCTGAGAGTGTGAAATTAATTGTCTGGATCTGTGAATGGAGCTGTCTGTGTCTGTGAATGGTGCTCTCTGGGTCTGTGAAATGAACTTTCAGAGTCTGTGAAATGATCTGTCTGGGTCTGTGAATGGAGCTGTCTGGGTCTGTTAATGGAGCTGACTGCGTCTGTGAATGGAGCTGTCTGGGTAGGTGAATGTAACTATATGGCTCGGTGAATGGAGCTGTCTTGTCTGGGAATGGAAGTGTCTGTGTCTTTGAATGTAGCTGTCTTGGTCTGCGAATGCAGCTGTCTGGGTGTATGAATGGACCTGTCTGGGTGTCGAAGTATCGACTTCCTAGTAAGACTCCTTAAACATATGTATCGTCAAAGGAAGTTTATTATTTTACTTGCTGCAAGGAGAATGCAACCAAATTGGGAGAGGGGGAAGTACAGAGAGACCTGGGTGTTCTTGTACACCAGTCACTGAAGGCGAGCATGCAGGTGCAACAGGCGGTCAAGAAGGCAAACGGTATGCTGGCCTTCATAGCAAAAGGGTTGGAATACAGGAACAGGGATACCTTGCTGCAGCTGTACAGGGCACTGGTGAGACCACACCTCGAGTACTGTGTACAGTTTTGGTCGCCTCATCTGAGGAAAGATGTTCTTGCCATGGAGGGGGTGCAGCGGCGATTCACCAGGCTGATACCAGGAATGGCGGGATTGACCTATGAGGAGAGACTATGTAGTTTAGGGATGTACACACTGGAGTTTAGAAGATTGAGAGGGGACCTCATAGAAGTGTATAAAATTCTGACAGGTCTAGACAGATTAGATGCAGAAGGAATGTTTCCCTTGGCGGGTGAGAACAGAACTAGAGGACATAATTTAAGGATAAGGGCTAAACCATTTAGGACAGAAATGAGGGGGAATTTCTTCACTCAGAGAGTGGTGAACCTGTGGAACTCATTGCCACAGAGGGCAGTGTACGCCAGCTCATTAAATATATTTAAGAGGGAATTAGATATATTTCTACAGGCAAAAGGGGTTAAGGGTTACGGAGAGAAGGCGGGGACGGGATACTGAATTGAAGGATCAGCCATGATCTCATTAAATGGCGGAGCAGGCTCGAAGGGCCGGATGGCCTACTCCTGCTCCTATCTTCTATGTATCTATGTATGTATAGTCAAAACTAGGCTATGATGACACTCTGCAAATACAAAACTGCTCGAAATTTATAGTTCAGAAAAAATACAAGCTTCCTTTATCACATGACATGTTAATAAATCATTAATTGACATGTCATGGAGCTGGCTGGTCTGTGAATTTAACTGTCTGGGTCTGTGAATGGAACTGTCCAAGTCTGTGAATGGAGCTGTCTGGGTCCGTGAATGGAGATGTCTAGTCTGTGAATGGAGTTGTCTGGGTCTGTGAATGTTGCTCTCTGGGTCTCTGAATGGAGCTGCATGGGTCTCTGAATGGAGCTGCCTGGGTCTGTGTATGGAGCTGTCTCAGTCTGTGAAATGAGTTGTCTGGGTCTGTGAATGGAGCTGTCAGGGTCTGTGAATGGAGCTGTCTGGGTCTGTTCATGGAGCTGGCTGGGTCTGTGAATTTAACTGTCTGGGTCTGTGAATGGAACTGCCCGGGTCGGTGAATGGAACAGTCTGGGTCTGCGAATGAAGCTTTCAGTGTCTGTGAATGGAGCTGATGGGTCTGTGAATGAAGCTGTCTGGATCTGTGATAAGAGCTGTCTTGGTCTGAGAATTGAGTTGTCTGAGTCTTTGAATTGAGCTGTCTTGCTCTATGAACGGTGCTGTCTGGGTCTGTGAAATGATCTGCAAGAGTCTGTGAAATCATCTGTCTGGGTCTGTGAATGGAGCAGTCTGGGTCTGTTAATGGAGCTGATGGGTCTCTGAATGGAGCTGTGAAATGTGGTTTCCGAGTCTGTGAATGTAGCTCGCTGGATCTGTGAACCGAGCTGTCTTGGTCTTTGAATGGAGTTGTCTGGGTCTGTTAATAGAGCTGTCTGAGTCTGTGAATGAAGATGTCTGGGTCTGTGACCTCAGCTTTCTGAATCTTTGAAGTGAGCCGTCTGAGTCTGTGAATGCAGCTGTCTCGGTATTTGAATGGAGCTGTCTGCGTCTGTGAATGGAGCTGTATGAGTCTCTGAAATGAGCTTTCTGAGTCTCTGAATGGAGATGTCTGGGTCTGTCAAATGAACTGTCTGAATCTGTGAATGCTGCTGTCTGGATCTGTGAAGATAGCTTGCTGAGGCTGTGAATGGAGCTGTCTGGGTCTGTCAATGGTGCTCTCTGGGTCTGTGAAATGAGCTTGCTGAGTCTGTGAATAGAGTTGTCTGGGTCTGAGAATGGAGCTCTCTGGGTGTGTGAATGGAGATGTCTGTGTCTGTGAATGGAGCTCTCTGGGTCTGTGAATGGAGCTGCCTGTGTCTGTGAAATGACTTGTTCTGGTCTGTGAATGGTGATGTCTGGGTCTGTGAATAGAGATGTCTGTGTCTGTGAATGGCCCTTTCTGAGTCTGTGAATGGTGTTGTCTAGGTCTGTCAATGGAGATATCTGGGTCTGTGACTTCAGCTGTCTGGGTCTGTGAAATGATTTGTCTGCGTCTGTGGATGGAGATGTCTGGGTCTGTGAATTGATCTGTCTGAGTCTGCGTTTGCAGCTGACTCGGTCTGTGAAATAAATGTTCTGTGACTGTGAATAGAGTTGTCTGGGTCTGAGAATGGAGCTCTCTGGGTGTGTGAATGGAGATGTCTGTGTCTGTGAATGGAGCACTCTGGGTCTGTGAATGCAGCTGCCTGAGTCTGTGAAATGAGTTGTCCTGGTTGTGAATGGTGATGTCTAGTTCTGTCAATGGAGATATCTGGGTCTATGACTTGAGCTGTCTGGGTCTGTGAAATGATTTGTCTACGTCTGTGAATGGAGATGTCTGGGTCTGTGAATGGAGATGTCTGGGTCTGTGAATTGCTCTGTCTGAGTCTGTGTTTGGAGCTGTGTCGGTCTGTGTAATGAATTTTCTGTGTTTGTGAAATGAGCTGTCTGGGTTTTTGAAATCATCTTTCCATGTCTGTGAATGTTTCTGTCTGTTTCTGTGAATGGATCTGTCTGGGTCTGTGAATGGATCTGTCTGGGTCTGTGAATGGATCTGTCTGTGTCTGTGAATGGAGCTGTCTGGATCTGTGAATGGATCAGTCTGGGTCTGTGAATGGATCTGTCTGGGTCTGTGAAGGGATCTGTCTGGATCTGTGAATGGAGCTGTCTGGATCTGTGAATGGAACTGTCTGGATCTGTGAATGGAACTGTCTGGATCTGCGAATGGAACTGTCTGGGTCTGTGAATGGAGCTGTCTGGATCTGTGAATGGAGCTGTCTGGATCTGCGAATGGAACTGTCTGGGTCTGTGAATGGAGCTGTCTGGGTCTGTGAATGGAACTCTCTGGATCTGTGAATGGAACTGTCTTGGTCTGTGAATGGAACTGTCTGTTTCTGTGATGGAGCTGTCCGAGAACCGGTCCCAAGGTCCCAGTAATCTAAAGCCCTCCCTCCTGCGCCATCTCTCCAGCCACGCATTCATCTGCTCTATCCTCCTATTTCTATACTCACCAGCACAGGCACCGGAAGTAATCCGAAGATTACTACCTTTGAGGTCCTGATTTGAATCACTTCCCTAGCCCGCTAAAATCTGCCTGCAGGTCCTCATCCCTCTTTCTACATATGTCATTGGTACCGATATGGACAACCACCTCTGGCTGGTCAACCTCTACCATCAGAATGTTCTTCAGCCGCTCAGTGACATCCACCAAGGAGGCAGCATTCCATCCTGGATTCACATCTGCGGCCGCAGAAACGCTCGTCTATTCCCCTAACTTTTGAATACCGTCTCACTATTGCTTTCCTGATCTTTCTCCTCCTCCCCACCACATACCACCCCACCCCACCCCAAACTGTGCATCTGAACCACCCGTGGTGCTCTGGACTTGGCTCTGGCTGTACTCGCCAGATGAACAATAGCTCTCTCCAGTATTCAGAACGGAATAGCGGTTAGAGAGTGAGATGCACTCAGGGGACTCTTGCACTCCCTGCCTGATCTTCCTTTTCTGTCTGTCGGTCACCCATTCCCTCTCTGCCTGCATACTCTTAAGGTGCGGGGTGACCACCTTCTGAAACGTGCTATCCACGTAGCTCTCAATCTCAAGAATGCACCGCACTGACCCCAGTTGCTGCTCAGCTCCTAAACCCGGTGTATGAGCACCTCCTGCTGACGACACCTCCTGCACATGTGGTTGTCCAGTACACGGGAAGCGTACTGGAGTTCCCACATGGCACAAGATGTGCATACAACGAGAATGAGGTGCCCTGCCATGCCTTTATTTAATAGACCATTACTAACTTAACAGAAATAAACTTAAGACATTAAATATAGATTTAGAATTCGCATTGTTTAGCTGTTCAAATAATCTGTACAATCAGGTCTTGTTAGCCTGTTAATGACCTCATAGTGTCTGGCAAGTGAGATCTCGTGCACTGTGAGTTTGTGGGAACAGGAGATTACAGGACTTTGGATCAGAGAGGTGGTGGGCGGGTCTGGCAACAAGTTTGAGGATCTGTAATAGGTTGCGGTACTGTATTAGTTTGAAGGGCAGTATTAGTTTGAGGGGCTGTATTAGTTTGAGGGTCTGTATTAGTTTGAGGGTCTGTATTAGTTTGAGGGGCTGCATTAGTTTGAGGGGCTGTATTAGTTTGCGGAACTGTATTAGTTTGAGGTACTGTATTACTTTGAGGTACTGTGTTAGTTTGAGGGTCTGTATTAGTTTGAGGGGCTGTATTAGTTTGAGGGGCTGTATTAGTTTGAGGGGCTGTATTAGTTTGGCGACTGTATTAGTTTGAGGGGGTGTATTAGTTTGAGGGGGTGTTTTAGTTTGAGGAGTTTTATTAGTTTGAGGGGGTGTATTATTTTAAGGCGGTGTATTACTTTGAGGGGCTGTATTATTTTGAGGGGCTGTATTAGTTTGAAAGGCTGTATTTCTTTGATAGTCTGTATTAGTTTGAGGGGCTGTATTAGTTTGAGGGGCTGTATTAGTTTGATAGTCTGTATTAGTTTGAGGGGCTGTATTAGTTTGAGTGGGAGTATTAGCTTTGAAGGAGCTGTATTAGTTTGAGGGGCTGTATTAGTTTGAGGGTCAGTATTAGTTTTAGGAGTTGCTTAAGTTTGAGGGGCTGCATTAGTTTAAGGAGCTTTATTAGTTTTAGAAGCTGTATTAGTTTAATGCGGTGTATTAGTTTGAGGAACTGTATTAGTTTGAGCAGCTTTATTAGTTTGAGGGGCTGTATTAGTTTGAGGTACTGAATTAGTTTGAGGGGCTGTATTAGTTTGAGGGGCTGTATTAGTTTGAGGGGCTGTAGTAGTTTGAGGGACTGGATTAGCTTGAGGTGGTGTATTAGTTCGAGGGGCTGTATTAGATTGAGGGGCTGGATTAGTTTGAGGGACTGTATTAGATTGAGGGGCTGCATTAGTTTGAGGGTCTGTATTAGTTTGATATGGTATATCAGTTTCAGGGGATGTATTAGTTACAGGAGCTTTATTAACATGAGGGACTGTATTAGTTTGATGTGCTGTATTAGTTTGAGGGGTTGTATTAGATTGAGGGGTTGTATTATATTGAGGGGATGTATTAATTTGAGGGAGTGTATAAGTTTCAGGGGGTGTATTAGTTTCAGGGGCTGGATTATTTGGAGGGGCTGTATTAGTTTGAGGGTGTGTATTACTTTGAGTGGCTCTATTAGTTTGAGAGGGTGTATTAGTTTGAGTGGGTTTATTAGTTTGAGGCGCTGTATTTGTTTGAGGAGCTGTATTAGTTTGAGGGACTCTATTAGTTTGAGGGGCAGTATTACTTTTATTTGCTGTATTAGATTGACGTGCTATTTTAGTTTAAGGGGGTGCATTAGTTTGAGGGGATATCTTAGTTTGAGGGGGTGTATTAGTTTGAGGGGTTGCATTATTGTGATGTGCTGTATCAGTTTGAGAGGTTTTATTAATTTGAGGGGGTGTATTCGTCTGAGGGGCTGTATTAGTTTGAGGGTTTGTATTAGTTTGAGGGGTTGTATTAGTTTGAGGGGATTTATTAGTTTGAGGGTTTGTATTAGTTTGAGAGGCTTTATTAGTTTGAGGGGCTGTATTAGTTTGAGGGGCTGTATTAGTTTGATGTGCTGTATTCATTTCAGAGTCTGTATTAGTTTGAGGGTGTGTATTTTTTTAATGGCTGTGTTACTTTGATATGCTGTATTAGTTTGATCTGCTATATGAGTTTGAGGTGCTGTATTAGTTTAAGGTGCTGTAATAGTTCGCGGGTGTACATTAGTTTTAGGGGCTGTATTAGTTTGAGAGGGTGTATTAGTTATGAGTGGGTTTATTAGTTTGAGGCGCTGTATTTGTTTGAGGAGCTGTATTAGTTTGAGGGACTCTATTAGTTTGAGGGGCAGTATTACTTTTATTTGCTGTATTAGATTGACGTGCTATTTTAGTTTAAGGGGGTGCATTAGTTTGAGGGGATATCTTAGTTTGAGGGGGTGTATTAGTTTGAGTGGTTGCATTATTGTGATGTGCTGTATCAGTTTGAGAGGTTTTATTAGTTTGAGGGGGTGTATTCGTCTGAGGGGCTGTATTAGTTTGGGGGTTTGTATTAGTTTGAGGGGTTGTATTAGTTTGAGGGGATTTATTAGTTTGAGGGTTTGTATTAGTTTGAGGGACTGTATTAATTTGTGGGGCTGTATTAGTTTGAGGAGGTGTATTAGTCTGAGGGGGTGTATTAGTTTTAGGTTCTCTATTAGTTTGAGAGGCTGTATTAGTTTAATGGGCTGTAATAATTGAGTGTGTGTTTTATCTGAGGGGCTGTATTAGTTTGAGGGACCTAATTAGTTTGAGGGGCTGTGTTAGTTTGAGGGTCTGTATCAGTTTTATGGTCTGTATTAGTGTAATGGGCTGTATTAGTTTGAGGGTGATTATTAGTTTGAGGGGCTGTATTAGCTTGAGGTTGTGTATTATTTTGAGTGGCTGTAATATATTGAGGGGCTCTATTAATTTGAGGTGGTGTATTTGTTTGAGGGGCTGTATTAGTTTGTGGGGCTGTATTATTGTGATGTGCTGTATCAGTTTGAGAGGTTTTATTAGTTTGAGGGGGTGTATTCGTCTGAGGGGCTGTATTAGTTTGAGGGTTTGTATTAGTTTGAGGGGTTGTATTAGTTTGAGGGGATTTATTAGTTTGAGGGTTTGTATTAGTTTGAGGGGCTTTATTAGTTTGAGGGTTTGTATTCGGTTGAGTGGCTGTAATAGTTTGAGGGGCTGTATTAGTTTGAGGGGCTGTATTAGTTTGATGTGCTGTATTAATTTCAGAGTCTGTATTAGTTTGAGGGTGTGTATTTTTTTAATGGCTGTATTACTTTGATATGCTGTATTAGTTTGATCTGCTATATGAGTTTGAGGTTCTGTATTAGTTTAAGGTGCTGTAATAGTTCGCGGGTGTACATTAGTTTTAGGGGCTGTATTAGTTTGAAGGGCTGTATTAGTTTGAGGGGCTGTATTTTTTTGAGGGACTGGATTAGTTTGAGGTGCTCTATTAGTTTGAGGGGCTATATTAGTTTGAGGGACTGGATTAGTTTGAGGTGCTCTATTAGTTTGAGGGGCTTTATTAGTTTGAGGGGCAGTATTACTTTGATTTGCTGTATCAGATTGATGTGCTATTTTAGTTAAATGGGTTGTATTATTTTGAGGGGATTTCTTAGTTTGAGGGGATCTATTATTTAGAGGGACTGTGATGCATTAGTTTGAGAGGCTTTATTAGTTTGAGTGGCTGTATTAGTTTGAGGGGCTGTATTAGTTTGAGGTACTGTATTAGTTTGAGGAGCTGTATTAGTTTGAGGTGCTGTATTAGTTTGAGGTGCTGTATTCGTTTGAGGAGCTGTATTAGTTTGTGGGACTGTATTAGTTTGAGGGGCTGTATTAGTTTGAGGGATTGTATTAGTTTGAGGGGTTGTATTAATTTGAGGGTCTGTTTTAATTTGAGGGACTGTATTAGTTTGAGGGCCTGTATTAGTTTGAGGGACTGGATTAGTTTGAGGGGCTGTATTAGTTTGAGGAGCTTTATTAGTTTGAGTTGCTGCATTAGGTTGAGGGACTGTATTAATTTGAGGGGCTGTATTAGTTTGAGGAGGTGTATTAGTCTGACGGGGTGTATTAGTTTGAGGTTCTCTATTAGTTTGATAGGCTGTATTAGTTTAATGGGCTGTAATAATTGAGGGTGTGTTTTAGTTTGAGGGGCTGTATTAGTTAGAGGGTCTGTATTAGTTTGAGCTGCTGTATTAGTTTGAGGAACTGTATTAGTTTGAGGGTCTGTATTAGTTTTATGATCTGTATTATTGTAATGGGCTGTATTAGTTTGAGGGTGTGTATTACTTTGAGTGCCTGTAATATATTTAGGGGCTCTATTAGTTTGAGATGGTGTTTTTGTTTGAGGGGCTGTATTAGCTTGAAGTTGTTTATTAGTTTGAGTGGCTGTAATATGTGAGGGGCTCTATTAGTTTGATGCGCTGTATTATTTTTAGGGGCTGTATTAGTTTTAGCGACTCTGTTAGTTTCAGGGCCTGTTTTATGTTGAGGGGGTGTATTATTTTGAGGAGCTGTATTAGTTTGAGGGTCTGTATTAGTTTGAGGGTCTGTATTAGTTTGAGGGGCTGTATTAGTTTGAGGGACTGTATTAGTTTGAGGTTCTGTATTAGTTAGAGGGGCTGTATTAGTTTGAGGGTCTGTATTATTTTGAGGGGCTGTATTAGTTAGAGGTACTGTATTAGTTTGAGGTACTGTATTAGTTTGAGGGGCTGTGTTAGTTTGAGGTACTGTATTAGTTTGAGGGGCAGTATTAGGTTGAGAGGGTGTATTAGTTTGAGGGGCTTTATTAGTTTGAGGCTTTGTATTAGTTTGAGGGGCTTTATTAGTTTGAGGGTTTGTAATAGTTTGAGGGTTTTTATAAGTTTGAGCGGTTGTATTAGTTTGAGGGTCTTTATTAGTTTGAGGTTCTGTATTAGTTTGAGGGTCTGTATTAGTTTGAGTGGCTGTAATAGTTTGAAGGGCTCTATTAGTTTGAGGGGCTCTATTAGTTTGATGTGCTGTATTAATTTGAGGGGCTGTATTATTTTGAGGGGATGTATTAATTTCAGAGTCTGTATTAGTTTGAGGGTGTGTATTTTTTTAGTGGCTGTATTACTTTGATATGCTGTATTAGTTTGAGGTGCTTTATTAATTTAAGGTGCTGTATTAGTTCGCGGGTATACATTATTTTCAGGGGCTGTGTTAGTTTGAGGTGCTCTATTAGTTTGAGGGGCTTTATTAGTTTGAGGGGCAGTATTACCTTGATTTGCTGTATTAGATTGATGTGTTATTTTAGATAAATGGGTTGTATTATTTTGAGGGGATTTCTTAGTTTGAGGGGATCTATTATTTGGAGGGACTGTATTATTTTCATGTGATGTATTAGTTTGAGAGGTTTTATTAGTTTGAGTGGCAGTATTAGTTTGAGGGGCTGTATTAGTTTGAGGTTCTGTATTAGTTTGAGGAGCTGCATTAGTTTGAGGTGCTGTATTAGTTTGAGGAACTGTATTAGTTTGAGGAGCTTTATTAGTTTGAGTGGCTGCATTAGTTTGAGGGACTGTATTAGTTTGAGGAACTGTATTAGTTTGATGGACTGTATTAGTTTGAGGAGCTGTATTAGTTTTGGGAATGTATTAGTTTGAGGAGCTGTATTAGTTTGAGGGACTGTATTAGTTTGAGGGTCTGTATTAGTTTGAGGGACTGTATTAGTTTCAGGGGCTGTATTAGTTTGAGGGACTGTATTAGTTTGGGGGTCTGTATTAGTTTGAGGAGCTTTATTAATTTGAGTGGCTGCATTAGGTTGAGAGACTGTATTAATTTATGGGGCTGTATTAGTTTGAGGAGATGCATTAGTCTGAGGGGGTGTATTAGTTTTAGGTTCTCTATTAGTTTGAGAAGCTGTATTAGTTTAATGGGCTGTAATAATTGAGTGTGTGTTTTAGTTTGAGGGGCTGTATTATTTTGAGGGACCTAACTAGTTTGAGGGGCTGTGTTAGTTTGAGGGTCTGTATTAGTTTTATGGTCTGTATTAGTGTAATGGGCTGTATTAGTTTGAGGGTGTTTATTAGTTTGAGGGGCTGTATTAGCTTGAGGTTGTGTATTATTTTGAGTGGCTGCAATATATTGAGGGGCTCTATTAATTTGAGGTGGTGTATTTGTTTGAGCGGCTGTATTAGTTTGTGGGGCTGTATTAGTTTTAGCGACTCTGTTAATTTGAGGGACTGTTTTAGTTTGAGGGCCAGTATTAGGTTGAGGGGGTGTATTAGTTTGAGGTGGTGTATTAGTTTGATAGTCTGTATTAGTTTGAGGCGGTATATTAATTTTAGGGGCTTCATTACTTTGAGGGTCTGTATTAGTTTGAGATTCTGTATTAGTTTGAGGGGCTGTATTAGTTTGAAGGCCTGTTTTAGTTTGAGGGGTAGTATTAATTTAAGGGTCTGTATTAGTTTGAGGGACTGTATTAGTTTGAGGGACTGTATTAGTTTGAGGGTCTGTATTAGTTTGAGGGACTGCGTTAGTTTGAGGGGCTGTATTAGTTTGAGGAGCTTTATTAGTTTGAGGTGCTGTATTAGTTTGAGGATCCATTGATACAAATTCCCCTCTTGAATTGTTTAACTAAATGGCCACAGTTAAGGCGGACAGCCCCATCCCAGAGTGCAGCAGAAAAGCCCTGAGAGGGCACTCTAACATTTGGAATTTAATTACTGACTGGCTACAGCAGGGTGAAGGACATCACCGAAACAATATGAGGTCTAGAGATGGGCCTGGTGGTGTTTGCAAAAACAACCCCATTGCTGGGAGAATACAGCTGGCAATTTCCAATAGTTAATTCATGTGATCAGAATTCACCGGTCTTTGGGGTTTTCAATCACAATCTCAGCACTAAATATATTCCATCATAACAGGGAATTAACTCGGCTGTCGTCATCTGTTTGTTCAAATATTTTTTTAAGTAGCATTTTCAGCGATGTTGCAACCTCAATTTCCCCGTGGAGATCCCGCAGCGTATAAATGAAAGGCTCTGGGAATGTCCCGCCGCAGAGTTTAATTCAGAGAGATTGCCTGCAGCACGAAGGGATACATCGCTTCACACAGAAAATGATTGGCACATATCTCAGTGTGCAGAAAATATGCTACGTGATCATTGCCGTCATCGGTGTTCCTGGTAAGTGATTATAACCATTGAAGTTGTGTAAATCTCTGTGTGTCCTGGTCTCTGGTTTTACTCTGTGTCTGATAATGTTACATCCTGATCTAGTGGTCACCGTTAGACAGATACACGATCAGTGATAACATTTCGTTCAGTCAAATGACCTGAATTACCTCTGAGGTTTTATTCCATTGCCTCAACTGAAAATAAAACTCTGTTTGTAACTCACGGGCTCGCTGTGTTAAGAAGTTATTGCCTTTAGAGTAATATTGTGTTCTGTTGAATCAGAGCTCAGTGTAAGTAACACTCTGAGAGAAGGTATTACTGGGAGTATCTGTTACTGTAAAACTGCTGGGTGTGGGTCACTAACCGGAGTGAAACACCTGACCCCAGTGGCCATGTATTACTGGGAGTATCTGTCACTGTAGAATTGTACTGAGTGTGGGTCACTAACCGGAGTGGAACACCTGACCCCAGTGGCCATGTATTACTGGGAGTATCTGTCATTGTAGAATTGTACTGAGTGTGGGTCACTAACCGGAGTGGAACACCTGACCCCATTAGCCATGTATTGCTGGGAGTGTCTGTCACTGTAGAATTGTACTGAGTGTGGGTCACTACCCGGAGTGGAACACCTGACCCCATTGGCCATGTATTGCTGGGAGTATCTGTCATTGTAGAATTGTACTGAGTGTGGGTCACTAACTGGAGTGGAACACCAGACCCCAGTGACCATGTATTACTCGGAGTATCTGTCACTGTAAAACTGCTGAGTGTGGGTCACTAACTGGAGTGGAACAGCTGACCCCATTGGCCATGTATTACTGGGAGTATCGCTCACTGTAGAATTGTACTGAGTGTTGGTCACTAACCGGAGTGGAACACCAGACCCCAGTGGATATGTATTACTGAGAGTATCTGTCACTGTAGTACTGTACTGAGTGTGGGTCACTAACAGGAGTGGAACATCTGACCCGAGTGGCCATGTATTATTGGGAGTATCTGTCACTGTAAAACTGCTCAGTGTGGGTCACTAACCGGACTGGAACAGCTGACCCCAGTGGCCATGTATTACTGGGAGTATCTGTCACTGTAGAATTGTACTGAGTGTGGGTCACTAACTGGATTGGAACATGTCGGTTCCAATTTGAAATGATTATTTTAGATAACTGATATCTCCCCTTCAGGGAGCTGCATTCGTGTTTTCCCAATGGAATCAATGGCAAAGGGGAAGATTTTTGCTGTTGGTTGAAGAAGTTTCGTTAGAAGCATATGACGCGCTGCAGCGAAGGTTCAGGATTTTGATTCCTGGGATGAGAGGGCAGTCCTATGATGAGAGATTTTGTAGAATGGGCCTGTACTCTCTGCAGTTTAGAAGAATGAGAGGTTATCTCATTGTAAGATACAAGATTCTGAAGTGAATTGCCAGGGTTAGATGCTGAGAGGTTGTTTCCCCTGGTGGGCATGTCTAGAACTAGGGGGCATAGGCTCAGGATAAGGGGTGGGCCATTTGAACCTGAGATGAGAAGGATATTCGTCACTCAGAGGGTTGTGAATCTTTGGAATTCCCTGCCCCAGAGGTCTGTGAATGCTGTCTCTTTAATTATATTCAAGACTTGGATAGATGGTTTTTGGACTCCACGGGAATCAAGTGATAAAGAGATCAGGCAGGAAAGGGCTTTTGAGGTCGATGATCTGCCATGATTTTATTGAATGGCGGAGCTGTTTCGAGGGGCCGTACGGACTACTCCTGCTCTTATTTCTTATTTTCTTATGTTCATATATAAGGTTCTTGTACTGATAATGCTTTGTTTCCTATTGAACTGCATCAACATAAACAGATGTTAACTAATTACTGACGGGTAAACAGCAGGACACCAGTGTTACAATATTCAAATCTTCTGTATAATGACTAATTCTTACTCTATGTATAGTTATTGTAAACACTTTAATTATTTTGGTGCTGATTAATCCCCTTCCCCCAACACAGTCCTGAGAATCTGTGGGTCATGAGTGCTAAATTTCATTATGTTACCGTTAGACGGGATGAATATTGAGCTGTGGTTATTGTTTTTTCCACTTCTGTAACTGATTAAGAATTGACGAACCTGTTCTTATCTATTATTCAGAGTCTCTACAAAGGTATCCTGCACCGATCTCTGGCCTTAAATCAGTGACGTGAGTCCCTGCGAGGAGGGACACGTATAACTGAAGAACATACATATCCGGTTTTCATAATACACAGATCATTAATAAACGTATAAAAATGTAATATATAGGGCAATACTTCAATAAATAAAACGCTTCAATATCCGCAATGATTAAATGATCTGATGAAAGTGATTAATTTGTACACAAGTTACGGAGAACTCCTTAGAATTTACAGCGCAAACAGGCCATTCGGCCACACTAGGTTATGCCAGTGTTTCTGCTCCACAGGAGCCTCCTCCCACCCCTCTTCATCTCACCCTATCAGCATAACCTTCTGCTGCTGTCTACCACGTGTACTTCTCTCGCTTCCCCTTAAATGTATCTCTGCTATTCGCCTGAAGTACTCCAAGTTGTAGCGAGTTCCACATTCTAACCACTCTCTGAGAGTAAGGACATTTCTCCACAATTCCGTATTGGATTTATTAGTGACTCTCTTTTATCGATAATCACCAATTTTGCACTCACGTCTCAAGTATACACATCGATCCTATGTTACCCCTTCAGAATTTAAAAGCCTCTATTAGGCCACCCCTCAGCCTTCTCTTTTGTAAAGAAAGGAGCCCCAGCCTGTTCAATCTTTCCTGATGATTATAATGTCTCAGTTTTGGTGACATCCTTGTAAAAAAATTGCACTTTCTCCAGAGCCTTAATATCCTTTATGTAATATGGAGATCAGAACTGCACACAGTACGCTCAGTGTGGTATAACCAAGGATCGATATAAGTTTAAACTAACCTCGTTGCTTTACGATTCTATTCTTCGAGAAATGAAGCCAATGCTTTGTTTGCATGTTCTGACATTGTTAACATGCATTGATACTTTAAATGATTTGTTAATCGGTACCCCTCTACCCCATTCCCACTCTGATTTTCCAAGGAGTATTTGTGAACCTTATTCTTCCTACCAAAATGCAGTACCTCTCACTTAATTATATTGAAATAAATTTTCCATTTAAACGCCCTTTCTGCAAGTTTATTAATGTCTTCAGGTATTGTGTTGCATTCTTCCTCTGCATTAACTTTATTCTCAATTTGAATTCATCTGCACATTTTGAATTTGTGCTTCTGCTTCCCGAATCAATATCGTTTATGTAAATGGTGAACAACAGTGGTCGCAACGCCGATCCTTGTGGAACATCATTCTCACCATCCACCTATCTGATTAAATAACTTTATCCACTACTCCCTATTTTCTGTTCTTGCAGCCAATTTGCTATCCATTCTGCTGCTTGTCTCCGAACTCCACATGTTCTGTGATTCAGTTTGCTATGTTTTACCTTATGGAATGGCTTTAAAAAACCAAAGTATTTTACATTTACTGCATTACCCTTATCTAATCTTTCTGGTACTTATTCAAAGAATGCGCTAAGGATACTCAAGCAAGACATTCTAAAGGTGATGCAGGAACAGAGGGACCTGCGGGTACAAGTACAAAAATCGTTGAAGGTGGCAGAGCAGGTTGAGAAAGCGATTAAAAATGCTTACGGGAATCTGAGCTTTATAAACAGAGGCAAAGACTACAAAAGCAAGGAAGTTATGATAAACATTTATAAAACATTGTTCCGGCCACAACTGGAGTATTGTGTCCAATCTGGGCACCGCACTTTAGGAAGGGCAGGAAGGCTTTAGAGAGGGTGCAGAAAAAAATTACAAGAATGGTTCCAGGGATGAGGGACTTCAGTTATGTAGATATACCAGAGAAGCTGTGGTTGTTCTCGTTAGAGCAGAGCAGTTTGAGAGGAGATTTGATAGAGGTGATCAAAATCATGAGGGGTCGCAACAGAGTAAATAGAGACAAGCTTTTCCCATTGGTGGAACTTTCGAGAACCAGCGGGCACAGGTTTTAGGTGATGTGCTGAAGGTCCAGGAGGTGACATGAAGAAAAATGTTTTAAGGCAGTGAGTGGTTATGATCTGGAATGCACTGTCTGAAAGGGTAGAGGAGGAAGATTCAATTTTGGCTTTAAAAGGGAATGGGATAAGTACCTGAAGGAAAATAATTGCAGGGCTACGGCGAAAGGGCAGGGATTGGGATTAGCTGAAGTGCATGTGCAGAGAGTGAGCACGGGCTCGACCGGCCGAATGGCCTCCTTCTGTGCAGTAACCATTCTATGATTTCCTTTTGGAATAGCTGCTGACTACTCGTTCTTATATTTTCTGTTTCTATATGTTTTTCTGTTACATCTTTGACTAATTATTCCACTATCTTTACTACCATCGACGTTATGCTAACTGGTCTGTAGATCCTTGGAATTGTTCTATCATCCATTTTAAACACAGGAATAACATGTAAAAGGTGAAACACAGTGCTCTTCCCTTCCCTTCCTCGACTTCTCGATCTCCATTTCAGGGGCTAGGCCGTCCACAAATATCTACTATAGTCCCAGCAACTCCCACAGGAATCTTGAGGAGAGGTCCTCCCACCCGGCTTCCTGGAAGGGCTCTATTCTATTCTCAAAGTTTCCCCGCCACCGTTGCAGAAGTCCTGATGTCACCTTCCAGAGCCGTGCTTCCTAAATGTCTTCATATTTCCTCAGCCGAGTATTCACCTCCATTGTGATTCACAGATCCTTCGACCGTGTCAATCCTGAATTGCACCCATCACCCCTTGCCCTGCCTGCTAGAACCCAGATAGGGTTCCCCTTGTCCTCAGCTTCCACTGCACCAGCCTTCACATTCAACGTATCATCCTCTGCCATTTCAATCATGTCCAGCTAAGCCAAAAACTAAAATATCTTCCCCTACCCTCCCGTCCCCTCGGACCTCGCAACACCCTGGTCCACTCTTCCGTCACCACTAACATCTGCTCCCCTTCCCCGGCACCTTTCTATGCCATCCCACCTGCCAGGGCCCCAAACAATCCATCCACGTGAAAAACTAATTTATTTGTACTTCTTAAAACATGTATTTACAAAAGGTAAATCGCGCTGGAATTATTTGAGGATGTAACTGGTAGAATAGATAAGGAAGAAACAGTAGATGTGGTGTATTTGGACTTTCAGAAGGCTTTCGATAATGTCCCGCATAACAGATTAGCGTGCAAAGTTCAAGCACGTGTGATTCGGGGTAAGGAACTGCCTTGGATAGAGAACTGGTTGGCAGACAGGAAGCAACGTGTTAGAATAAACGGATATTTTTTCCAGTGGCAGGCAGTGACTGGTGGGGTACCGCAGGTATCGGTGCTCGGAACCCAGCAATTCACAATATATATTTATGATCTAGACGAGGAAACAAATGTAATGTCTCCATCACAGAATCCCCACAGTGCAGATAGAGGCCATTTCGGCCCATTGAGCCTGCACCAACACATATCCCACCCTATCCCCGTAACCGTGCGTATTTAATCCCCCTAACACTAAGGGTCAATTTATCATAGCCAAATCAACCTAACCCTCACATCTTTGGACTGTGGGAGGAAACCGGAGCACCCGGAGGAAACCCAAGCAGACACGGGGAGAATGTGCAAGCTCTACACAGACAGTCACCCGTGGCCGGATTCGAACCCGGGACCCTGCCGCCGTGTTGCCCATGTTTGCAGATGACACAAAGCTGGGTGGGCGTGTGTGCTGTGAGGAGAATGCAAAGAAACTCAAGTATGATTTGGACAGGTTGGGTGATTGGGCAGATGCATGGCAGACACAGTATAATGTGAATAAATGCCAGGTTATCCACTTTGCTGGCAAAAGCAGGAAGACAGATGATTATCTGAACGTCAATAGATTGGGGAAAGGGGAAGTGCAACGAGACCTGGATGTCCTTGTGCACCAGTCGCTGAAGGTAAGCATGCAGGTGCAGCAGGCGGTTAAGAAGTCAAATGGTATGTTGGACTTCATAGCGAGAGGATTCGAGTACAGGAGCAAGGCTGTCTTGCAATAGTTGTACAGGGCATTGGTGAGACCACACCTTGAGTATTGTGTACAGTTTTGGTC
The DNA here is from genome assembly GCA_030390025.1 of Squalus acanthias. Lineage (NCBI taxonomy): Eukaryota > Metazoa > Chordata > Chondrichthyes > Squaliformes > Squalidae > Squalus > Squalus acanthias. The sequence continues at coordinate 2,553,439 of JASTWF010000039.1, forward strand.
CCCTCCTGAGGAAGGATGTTCTTGCCATGGAGGGAGTGCAGAGAAGATTCACCAGACTGATATCTGGGATGGCAGGAATGACGTATGAAGAGCGATTGGGTCGATTGGGCTAATATTCGCTGGAGTTTTGAAGAATGTGAGGGGATCGCATTGAAACTTTTAAAATTCTAACAGGACTAGAAAGACTAGATGCAGAAAGGATGTTCCCGATGGCGTGGGAGTCCAGAACCAGGGGTCAAAGTCTAAGGTTAAGGGGTAAGCTATTTAGGACTCAGATGAGGAGGAATTTCTTCACCCAGAGAATGGTGAACCTGTGGAATTCTTTACCACAGAAGGCATTTGAGGCCAAATCATTAAATATATTAAATAAGTAGTTGGATATATTTCTTAAGGCTAAAGGAATCAAGGGATATTGGGGGAAAGCAGGGATAGGGTACTGAAATTGGATGATCAGCCATGATCTCATTAAATGACGCAGCAGGTTCGAGGGGCCGAATGGCCTACTCCTGCTCCTATCTTCTATGTTCTATGTTTCTATGTTTCGATGTTTCCAAGTTAGTATATCATATTCGCTGCCCACGATCCAGTCTCCTGTAAATCCTAGGAATTGTTCTATCATCCATTTTAAATACAGGAATAACATGGAAATGGTGAACCACAGTGGTCTACCCTTCCCTTCCTCGGCTTCTCTATCTCCATTTCTGGGGCTAGGCCGTCCACCAATATCTACTATAACCCACCGGCTCCCACAGGAATCTTGTGTCGACCTCCTCCTACCCAGCTTCCTCTAAGGTGTCTATTCTATTCTCAAAGTTACTCCGCTTCAGTTGCACATGTTCTGACGATATCACCTTCCACAACAGTGCTTCCGAAATGTCTTCATATTTCATCAGCCGGATATTCAGCTCCATTGTGATTGACAGGGCCCTCGACCGTGTCAATCCTGTGTTGCTGCCATCAACCCTGTCATCCCTGCTAGAACCTAGATAGGGTTCCCCTTGTCCTCAGCGTTCACTGCACCAGACTTCACATTCAACGGATCATCCTCTGCCATTTCCGTCATGTCCAGTTAAGGCCACCTGTCCTACCGTCCTCCCGGCCCTCGTGACACCCTGGTCCACTCTTCCGTCACCCCTAAGATCTGCTCCCATTCCCCGGCACCTTCCTGTGCAAGTTCAGGTGATGCAACTACCGCCCTTTCCAGACATTCCGTCCCTCCAGCAAGGGCCCCAAACCTTCCATCCAGGTGAAAGATTAATTAACTTGTACTTCTTCCAATTTAGTGTATCATATTCGTTGCCTACGATCCAGTCTCCTGTCCATTGGGTGGACGAAATGCATATTGAGTGATTGCTTTGCTGAACGCCTCCGTTCAGTCCGCAAGTTTGGTCCTGAGCTTCAGGTCACTTGCCACTTTTATTCTGCATCCCACTCCCACTCTGAAATCTCTGTTCTGGGCCTCCTCAAATGAGGAACAACACCGTATTTTTTGGTTAGGCATTTTATTGCCTTCCGGAATCAACACTTAGATTAAAAACTTCAAATCATAACCTCCGCTCCCGTTTTCTCGGACGACATGTGCTGGTAATGGAGGACGTTTCAACCAGAGCCACTGGGAGTGGAGGAGGTTTGGGCTGGGGCATGGGGTGGCGATCCCGGTACACGGCCAGCGGGCTGGTCCAAACACATGGGGTCTACCCAACTTTCTCTGCCACATGTGCCCGACTACCCCTCACCCTGCTTATTCTGCTGCAACCATTTACATCTCCTCTAGACACATCTTCTGTTTCTTTCATTGTCCCTTTCGCCTTGCACCTTCATCCCTTTTGTCATTGAATTACTCCTGCCCTCCAGCCAATCACATACATTGTTCTTTCCTTATGCAACCGCAATTTTCTCTGACTCTATCATTGCTTTAATACTGTTAATCTCTGATATCTTCCATTTCTGATGAAAGGACATCGACCTGAAATGTTAACTCTGTTTCTCTCTGCACAGATGCTGCCTGACCCGCTGAGTGTTTTCAGCCTTGTCTTTTCTAATAAATTAAAGCTAGTATTAAGTCAAAGGCGGAAGCTTATAAAGTTGCCAGAAAACACGATCAGCCTGAGGATTGGGATGTTTTTAGAAATCAGCAAAGGGGGACCAAGAAATTGATTGAAAAAATGGAAAATGGAATATGAGCACAAATTGGCAAAAAATATAAAAACGGATTGTAAAAGCTTCTTATTGGTATGTGAAAATGAAAAGACTGGCGAAAGTAAATATAGGTCCTTTACAGTCAGACGGGATAATGTATAATGGGGAATTAGGAAATGGCTGTTCAATTAAATAAATACTTTGTTTCTGTCTTCACGGAGGAAGACACGAAAAACCTCCCAGAAATACGAGAAAACCAAGGGTGTGGAGAGAATGAGGAACTTAAAGAAATTATTATTCGTAAAAAAACAGCACCAGCAAAATGAATGAGACTAAAAGTCGATAAATCTCCTGGTCCGGACTACCAACATTCTAGGGTTTTGAATGAGGTGACCATTGGGATAGTGGACGTATTGGTTATCATCTTCCAAAATTCTATAGATTCTGGAAAGGTTCCTGCAGATTGGATAATAGCAAATGTAACCCCACTATTTAAGAAAGGAGGGAGAGAGAAAACGGGAAACTACAGACCTGCTAGTCTCACATCAGCAGTTGGGAAAAAGCTGGAACCTATTATAAAGGATGCAATAACTGGGCACTTAGAAACTAATAGTAAGATTTGATAGAGTCAACATGGATTTATGAAAGGGAAGTCCTGTTTGACAAATCTATTCGAGTTCTTTAGGATGTAACTAGTGGAATTGACAAAGGGGAAAGGTAAATGTGGTGTATTTGGATTTTCAGAATGCCTTCGATAAGGTCCCACACAAGAGGTTGGTGAACAAAATTAGCTCACATGGAATTGGGGGTAATACACTAATATGGATTGAGAATTGGTTAACAGACAGAAAACAAAGAGTAGGGATAAACGAGTCTTTTTCAGGATGGCAGGCTGTGACTCGTGGGGTACCGCAAGGATCGATGCTTGGGCCCCAGCTATTCACAATCTATATCAATGATTTGAATGAGTGGACTAAATGTAACATTTTCAAATTTGCTGATGATTCGAAGCTAGGTGGAAGTGTCATTTGTGAAGAGGATGTGAAGAGGCTTCAAGGGGATCTCGACAGGCTCAGTGAGTGGTCGAGTATATGGCAGATGGAATATAATGAGGATAAATGTGAAGTAATCTACTTTGGTAGAAAAAAACAGAAAGGCAGTGTATTTCCTAAATGGTGAAAGATTGGGAGCTGCAGATGCTCAATTGGCTCTGGGTGTCCTTGTACATGAGTCACTGAAAGTGAATGTGCAGGTGCAGCAAGCCATTAGGAAGGCAAATGGTATGCTGGCCTTCATTACAAGAGGATTTGAGTACAGGAGTAAATAAGTCTACTCCATTTATATAGGACCTTCGTGAGACTACACCTGGAGTACTGTGTACAATTGTACATAAGGAAGGATGTACTTGCCATAGAGAGAGTGCAACGAACGTTCACGAGATTGATTCCTGGGATGGCGGGACTTTCGTATGAGAATAGATTATGTAAACTAGGCCTGTAATCTCTAGAATTCAGAAGAATGAGAGGAGATCTCATTGAAACATACAGAATTATTACAGGGCTTGATAGGAGAATGTTTCCCTCGAACCGGGGGCCACAGCCTCAGGACTGAGATGAGAAGACATTTCTTTAAAAAGAGGGTGGTGAATTTTTGGATTTCTCTACCCCAGAGTGCTGTGGACGCTCAGTCATTGGGTATATTCAAAACAGAAGTCGATAGATTTCTGACTAGGCAGCAAGGGATATGGCGATAGGGCCGATAAATGGAGTTGAGGCAGAAGATCAGCCATGATCTCATTGAATGGCGGAGGAGGCTCGAAGGGCCGAATGGCCTACTCCTGCTCCTACTTCTTATGTTCTTATGTTCTGATCAGATTTACAGCAGTCTCAGTATTTTGCATTTGCTCATAAACTTCCGCCTGGATATTAATAGAGGCGGGTTATGTACGATGGCCGGAGGGTACGGGGTGGATGCGGAATATCAGACAGGATACCTGGAAGTCCAGGTTTTCCCGGACGTTGGGGTGTCTTAACTCCACAGCGTACGTCCTTTGTCCTTGACTGGTTCCCGACCCCGGAAGTCAGTCTGATAAACAGTAAGGATTCAAGTCGTTCGGGGTGTGGGGACTCCGGAGCAGCACCAGGTAGGTCCGATAAATCCCCAGGGCCTGATAATCTACATCCTAGGGTACATAGAACATAGAACATAGAACAGTACAGCACAGTACAGGCCCTTCGGCCCTCGATGTTGTGCCGAGCATTGTCCGAAACCAAGATCAAGCTATCCCACTCCCTATCATTCTGGTGTGCTCCATGTGCTTATCCAATAACCGCTTGAAAGTTCCTAAAGTGTCCGACTCCACTATCACAGCAGGCAGTCCATTCCACACCCCAACCACTCTCTGAGTAAAGAATCTACCTCGGACATCCCTTCTATATCTCCCCCCATGCACCTTATAGTTATGCCCCCTTGTAACAGCTACCTCCACCCGAGGAAATAGTCTCTGAACATCCACTCTATCTATCCCCCTCATCATCTTATAAACCTCTATTAAGTCGCCTCTCATCCTCCTGCGCTCTAAAGAGAAAACCCCCAACTCCCCCAATCTTTCCTCATAAGACCTCCCCCTCAAACCAGGCAGCATCCTGGTAAATCTCCTTTGCAGAGCTGGGCCGAAAAATGGCAGATGGAATTTAACCCTGATAAGTGCGAAGTGATTCATTTTGGTAGGGCAAATATGAATAAGGATTACAGGGTCAACGGCAGGGTTCTGAGGAACGTGGAGGAACAGAGGGATCTGGGGGTTCATATCCACAGATCTCTGAAGGTTGCCACTCAAGTGGATAGAGCAGTAAAGAAGGTCTATGGTGTGTTGGCGTTTATTAACAGAGGGTTTGAGTTTAAGAACCGTGAGGTTATGCTACAACTGCACAGGACCTTGGTGAGACCACATTTGGAATATTGTGTGCAGTTCTGGTCACCTCACTATAGGAAGGACGTGGAAGCAATGGAAAGAGTGCAAAGGAGATTCACCAGGATGCTGCCTGGTTTGGGGGGGAGGTCTTATGAGGAAAGATTGAGGGAGTTAGGGCTTTTCTCTTTAGAGCGGAGGAGGATGAGAGGCGACTTAATAGAGGTTTATAAGATGATGAGGGGGATAGATAGAGTGGATGTTCAGAGACTATTTCCTCGGGTAGAGGCAGCTGTTACAAGGGGGCATAACTATAAGGTGCATGGGGGGAGATATAGAAGGGATGTCCGAGGTAGATTCTTTACTCAGAGAGTGGTTGGGGTGTGGAATGGACTGCCTGCTGTGATAGCGGAGTCGGACACTTTAGGAACTTTCAAGCGGTTATTGGATAAGCACATGGAGCACACCAGAGTGATAGGGAGTGGGATAGCTTGATCTTGGTTTCGGACAATGCTCGGCACAACATCGAGGGCCGAAGGGCCTGCACTGTGCTGTACTGTACTATGTTTCTATGTTATGTTTCTTTCCAATGCGTCCACGTCCTTCCTATAGTGAGGTGACCAGAACTGCACACAATATTCCAAATGTGGTCTCACCAAGGTCCTGTACAGTTGTAGCATAACCTCACGGTTCTTAAACTCAAACCCTCTGTTAATAAACGCCAACACACTATAGGCCTTCTTTACTGCTCTATCCACTTGAGTGGCAACCTTCAGAGATCTGTGGATATGAACCCCCAGATACATCTGTTCCTCAACGTTCCACAGAACCCTGCCGTTGACCCTGTAATCCTTATTCAAATTTGCCCTACCAAAATGAACCACCTCGCACTTATCAGGGTTAAATTCCATCTGCCATTTTTCGGCCCAGCTCTGCATCCTATCAATGTCTCTTTGCAGCCTACAACAGCCCTCCACCTGATCCAGTACTCCACCAATCTTGGTGTCATCAGCAAATTTACTGATCCACCCTTCAGTCCCCTCCTCCAAGTCATTGTAAAAATCACAAACAGCAGACCACCCAGCACTGAACCCTGTGGCATACCGCTGGTAACTGATCTCCAGTCCGAACATTTTCCATCCACCACCACCCTCTGCCTTCTATGAGATAGCAAGTTACTTATCCAATCGGCCAAATTTCCCTCTATCCCACAACTCCTTACTTTCTTCATGAGCCGACCATGGGGAACCTTATCAAACGCCTTACTAAAAGCCATGTATACGACATCAACTGCTCTACGTTCATCTACACATTGAGTTACCTCCTCAAAGAATTCAATCAAATTTGTTAGGCAATACTTACCCTTCACGAATCCGTGTTGACTATCCCTGATTAAGTTGCCTCTTTCCAAATGGTCATAAATCCTAACCCTCAGGACCTTTTCCATTATCTTACCAACCATCGAAGTAAGACTAACCGGCCTATAATTACCAGGGTCATTCGTATTTCCTTTCTTGAAGAGAGGAACAACATTCGCCACTCTCCAGTCGTCTGGCACCATCCCCGTGGACAGTGAGGACCCAAAGATCAAAGCCAAAGGCTCTGCAATCTCCTCACTTGCCTCCCAAAGAATCCTAGGATATATCCCATCTGGTCCAGGGGACTTATCGACCCTCAGATTCCTAAAAATTGATAAAACATCTTCCCTCAGAACATCTACCTCCTCCAGCCTATCCACCTTTATCACACTCTCATCCTCAAAAACATGGGCCCTCTCCTCGGTGAACACTGACGAAAAGTATTCATTCATCACCTCTCCTATCTCTTCTGACTCCATGCACAAGTTCCCACTACTGTCCTTGACCGGCCCTACCCTCACCCTGGTCATTCTTTTATTTCTCACATAAGAGTAAAAAGCCTTGGGGTTTTTCTTCATCCGACCCGCCAAGGACTTCTCATGCCCCCTCCTAGCTCTCCTCAGCTCTTTTTTTAGCTCATTCCTTGCGACCTTGTACCCCTCAATCGACCCAACTGAACATTGTTTTCTCAGCCTTACATGCGCTTCCTTTTTCCTCTTGACTAGACATTCAACCTGTTTTGTGAACCATGGTTCTCTCACTCGGCCATTTCCTCCCTGCCTGACATGGACATACCTATCAAGGACACGCAGTAATTGCTCCATGAAAAAGCACCACTTTTCGTTTGTGCCTTTCCCTGATAGTTTCTGTTCCCACCCTATGCTCCCTAATTCTTGCCTAATCGCATCATAATTACCCCTCCCCCAATTATAAACCCTGCCCTACCCTATGGCCCTACCCCTCTCCATTGCAATAGTGCAAGTCACCGAATTGTGGTCGCTATCTCCAAAGTGCTCTCCCACATACAAATCAAGCACTTGGCCCGGTTCATTACACATTACCAAGTCTAATGTGGCCCCACCTCCTGTCGGCCTATCCACATATTGTGTCAGGAAACCCTCCTGCACACACTGTGCAAAAACTATCCCATCCGAACTGTGTGACCTATAAAGGTTCCAATCAATATTTCGAAAGTTGAAGTCACCCATGACAACTACTCTGTGACCTCCACACCTATTCATAATCTGCTTTGCAATTTCTTCCTCCACATCTCTATTACTATTTGGGGGCCTGTAGAAAACTCCTAACAACGTGACCGCTCCTTTCCTATTTCTAACTTCAGCCCATATTACCTCAGATGGCAGATCACCATCGAACTGCCTTTCTGCCGCTGTTAAACTATCCTTGATTAACAATGCTACTCCTCCACCTTTCTTATCACCTTCCCTACTCTTACTGAAACATCTATACCCCGGAACTTCCAACAACCATTCCTGACCCTGTTCTAACCATGCCTACGTAATGGCCACCACATCGTAGTCCCAAGTACCAATCCACGCTCCAAGTTCTGCTACCTTATTCCGGATGCTCCTTGCATTGAAGTAGACACACTTCAAGCCATCTTTTTGTCTGCCGATACATTCCTGCGACCTTGATACCCTCCTCAGTACCTCCCTACACTCACCACTGACTCCTGGACTACAGCCCTTTTTCCCATCCCTCTGACAAATTAGTTTAAACCCCCCCGAAGAGCCGTAGCAAATTTCCCTCCCAGGATATTGGTGCCCCTCTGGTTCAGGTGCAAACAGTCCTGTTTATACAGGTCCCACCTTCCCCAGAATGTGCTCCAATTATCCACATAACTGAAACCCTCCGCCCTGCACCATCCCTGCAGCCACGTGTTTATCTGCACTCTCTCCCTGTTCCTCAACTCGCTAGCACGTGACACTGGTACTTAAGGAAGTGGCCGTAGAAATAACAGATACATTGCTGGTCATCTTGCGAAATTCTATATACTCTGGAACGTTTCCCATGAATTGGAGGGTAGCTAATGTTACCCAACAATTTAAAAAAGGAGGGATAGAGAAAACGGTGAAGTATACACCAGTAAGCCTGACATCGGTAGTGGGGAAATTGCTGGAGTCCGTTATAAAATATGTAATAGCAGAGCACTTGGAAAACAGTGACATGATCGAACAAAGTCAACATGGATTTACAAAAGGTAAATCATGCTTCACTAATCGACTGGAATTTTTTGAGTATGTAACTGTAACAATAGATAAGGGAGAACCAGTGGATGTGGTGTATTTCGACTTTCAGAAGGTTTTCGATAATGTCCCGCATAAGAGATTACCGTGCAAAGTTAATGTACATGGGATTGGGGTTAAGGTACTGACTTGGATAGAGAACTGGTTGGCAGAAAGGAAGCAAAGAGTTTTAATAAAAGGGTATTTTTCCGAGTGGCACTCAGTGACTAGTGGGGTACCGCAGGGATCGGTGCTAGGATCCCAGTTATTCACAATATATATTAATGATCTAGACGAGTGAACTAGATGTAATATCTCCAGGTTTCCAGACGACACAAAGCTGGGTCGGCGTGTTTGTTGTGAGGAGGGTGCAGAGAAACTCCAGTATAATTTGGACAAGTTGGGTGATTGGGCAGATGCATGGCAGATGCAGTATAATATGGAGAAATGCGAGGTTATACACTTTGGTGGCAAAAACAGGAAGGCAGATTATTATCTGAATGGCAATAGATTGGGAAAAGGGGAAGTGCAACGAGACCTCGGAGTCCTTGTGCACCAGTCGTTGAAGGTAAGCATTTAGGTGCAGCAGGCGGTTAAGAAGGCAAATGGTATTTTGGCCTTCATAGCGAGAGGATTCGACTACAGGTACAAAAATGTCTTGCTGCAGTTGTACAGGGCTTTTGTGAGAACACACCTTGAGTATTGTGTGCAGTTTTGGTCGCCTTATGTGAGGAGGGGTGTTCTTGCCATGGAGGGAGTGCAGCGAAGATTCACCAGACTGATACCTGAGATGGCAGGAATGACGTATGACGAGAGATTTGTACGATTGGGCTTGTATTCGTTAGAGATTAGAAGAATGACCGGGGATCTCATTGAAACTTATAAAATTCTAACAGGAATAGACGGATTAGATGCAGGAAGGACGTTCCGATGGCGGGAGAGTCCAGAACCAGGGGTCACAGTCTAAGGAAAAGGGGTAAGCCATTTAGGATTGAGATAAAGATGAATTTCTTCACCCAGAGAGTGGTGAACCTGTGGAATTCTCGAACACAGAAGGCAGTTGAGGCCAATTCATTAAATATATTCAAGAAGGAGTTAGATATATTTCTTAAGGCTAAAGGGATCAAGGGATATGGGGAGAAAGCAGGGACAGGGTACTGAATTTGGATGATCAGCCATGTTCTCATTAAATGGCGCAGCAGGTTCGAGGGGCCGAATGGCCTACACCTGCTCCTAACTTCTATGTTTCTATGTTTTTGTGAAACTGGGTTGGATGGGCTGCCTGATCTCGTGGTGTGTCCGATCATGGACTCGAGGATTTGAACGGTTCTTGGGGTTTTACCGGTCACCCGGGGGTTGACCGGTCCCAGGGATTCAAAGGTCCCGGGGGTTTGACCGGCCCCGGGGGTTTGACCAGTGCTGGGGGTTTGACCAGCCCCGGGAGTTTGAACGGTCCTGGGGGTTTGACTGGTCACACGTGTGTGACCGGTCCCGCGGGTTTGACCGGACCCGGGGGTTTGACCGGTCCCGGGGGTGTGACCCGTCCCGGGATGTGACCAGTCCCGGGTCGGTGTCCATTCCCCAGTATTGAGGATGTCCGAACCCGACCCCAGCTTTCTATCAATTGGGGGCTCGGGCGATGGGTAGAAATTGGGAGTATGGGGTGAAATCATTTCCGTGGCCCAGGAAGCCAGTCCAGCCGCAGTTAAACCTGTAAAACATGTTAAATCAGAGGCTGCCCGCTCCATTAAATTATTTAACTTGACATCCAGCCTCCTGGGAGCGGTTCGCTGCCCGCCCCCTGTCCCATCTCTATTAAACTCGGAAGCGGGCGGGTTGGAGGCGGGTTGGGTTCGGGGGGATATTCTTCAATTTTCCCCTCTGACTTGACCCCAGTCCGCCAGTTTTTGTTGGTGTTAAAATCCAGCCCTTACTGTCTGGGCTCAGACATGGGGAATGTGTAATCAGTAATTTCCAATCTATTTTCCCTTCTGTGTTTTACAGTGAATTTGCTGGCGATTATGATCCTGTCCCGGGGAAAGTGCGGGCTCTCCACCTGCACCACTCGCTACCTGGTGGGCATGGCAGCGGCAGATCTCCTGCTCATTGTCACTGAGGTCATACTGAACCGGATCAGTTATAATGAATTCCGACTGAGTTTCCTGTCCATCACCCCTGTGTGTAGTGTTCTCGTTGTCCTGACCTATGCAGCCACAGACTGTTCTGTCTGGTTCACCGTCACTTTCACCTTTGATCGATTTGTGGCCATTTGTTGCCAGAAGCTGAAAACTAAATATTGCACCGAGAAAACTGCGGCTGTGGTTCTGACAACAACCGGCATTCTGCTCTGTTTAAGAAACGTTCCCATCTACTTTGCAATTCAACCCAGGTGGATAATCGACAATGTGCCGAGGGACTGTTTCCCAATCACAAACTATTATACTGAGCCCGGGTGGGTGGGATTTACCTGGTTTCTTGCGGTTTTAACCCCATTGCTCCCATTCGCTTTAATTCTGTTGCTCAACGCTCTGACAGTCAGACACATTTTAGTTGCCAGTCGGGTCCGTAAGGGACTGAGGGGTGAGAGCAAGGGAGAGAATGGCAGTGACCCAGAGATGGAGAGCAGAAGGAAGTCTATGATTTTACTCTTCACCTTATCCGCCAGCTTCATCCTGCTGTGGCTGGTGAATGTCATAGATTTCTTATATTATATCATTACAGGAACAAATCCCTATTATTACACTGGTTCTTTATTTATCTTTAGACAAGTCGGATATATGCTGCGGAATTTAAGTTGCTGCCCAAACACATTTATTTATGGGGTGACGCAGTCCAAATTCAGAGAGCAGGTGAAGAGGGCGGTGAAATATCCGCTTACCTCAATTATTCAATTCATTAATAATCAGAAATAACTGAGCGCAGCCCAGAGGCGGCTCCCAGTGTTTCCAGCCCAGGAATGTAATATTCAGCCCCAGACTGCCATCCACTGAATGACACCAGCAATCGCTGGAGATCTGAAGATACAACCAGCGACGGGGCGAGCACTGTGTTTAGGACTCGGCACTGGTTCTGACTGACATTTCCCACATTGTCTTTCGGGACACGACCTCTCGTTTGCTGCTTTCACTCTGAGCTCTTCTGTAAAGAGTCCCTTCAGCGATTGAGGGCAGCAATTCATTCGCAGCTTCCAGAGCAAGTGCTTGGTCAGTAGGTAGGCAGACAGAGCTGAGCTGCAGTTCAGGAGATTATATTACATGGAATATACAGCACACAAACAGGCCATTCGGCCCAATCACTCTGTGCTGGTGTCTATGCTCCACACCAATCTCCTCTCATTGTATCTACATCATCTCAGCCTCTCAGAATATCTTTATTTTGCCCTTTCTAGCATTTACTCGTATAATTTCTTTCTGAACGAATCTAAACTATTTTCCTCAACCACTTCCTGTGCTAGTGTGTTCCACATTCTATCCACTATCTGAATACAGACATTGCTCCTTATTTCCCCATTGAATTTATTAGTAACTATCTTGTATTTATGACCCCAAGTGTTGCATTATCCCACAAGTATAAACATTCTCTCCACATCTACCCTGTCCAACCCATTCATGATATTCAAGATCTCTGTCAGTCCTCATCTAAGTCCTTTGTCTTCTATAGCAGAAAGGCCCAACCTGTTCAATTGTTCCCGATAGCTGGAATCTTTCAGTTCTGGTGCCATCCAACTAAATATTTGTAAGACCGAAGCTATTGGACCACTTCACAAACTCCGTTGCCAAGCCACCGGCTCCATCCCTCGCCTTCGCACCAGTTTGCTGTTTGCAAACTTGTTGTCGTATTTGACAACGGGATGATCTTCCGACCAGATATTTACTCCATCACCAGGCTTACTTCCACCTCAGTAACATCGCCGAACTTCGCCCCTGCCTCAGCTCATCTGCTGCTCAAACCATAATCCAAGCCTTTGGTAGCTCTGGACTTGATAACACCAACTCTCTCCTGGCCGGCTTCCCATCTCCCACACTCCATAACTTGAGCTCATCCAAAGTTCTGCTGCCCGTAACCTAGCCCACACCAAATCCCGGTAAACCACCACCCTTGTGCTCGCTGACCTACAGTGACTCCCGTTCCGGCAATGCCTCCATTTTAAAATGATCATCCTTGCTTTCAAATCCCTACATGGCCTCGCCCTCCCTACCTCTGCAAGCTCCACCAGCCCCAGAAAACTCCCGAGATCTCTGTGCTCCTCTAATTCTGGCCTCTTACACATCCCCGATTGTAACCGCTCCACCATTGGAGGCTGTGCTTTCAGTTGCCTGGGCCCTAAGCTCAGGAATCCCCTCCCTGAACCTCTCTGCTTCTCTAAATCTCCCTCCTCCTTTAAGATGCTGCTTAAACCTTACCTCTTTGACTACCTTTTGTTCATCATTCCTAATATCTCCTTATGTGGCTCAGGGTCAGGTTTTGTTCAATAATGCTCCCGTGACTCGTTTGCTATTTTACTTTGTTAATGGTGCTATATATATAAACGTTGTTGTTGTTGTAAGTATTTTTGCACTTTCTCCAGTTCTTCTATGTCCTTTTTATATTGTGGAGAACATAACTATACACAGTTCTCTAAATGTGACCTGACCCACTTCCTATACATGTTTAATACAATTTACAAAGTATTTATAGCACAGAGACAGGCCATTCGACTCAAAATGTCGATGTTGGTGTCGATGTTCCACACGAGCCTCCACCCACTGTCTTTCATCGAACCCACTAAAAATATCGTTCTATTCTATCCCCCTTTAAATGTGTCTGTGCTATTCGCATCAACTGCTCCTTGTGGTAGCGAGTTCCACATTCTGACCACTCATTTGTTAAAAATGTTTCTCCTGAATTCCCTATTAGATTTATTGAGGACCATCTTAAATCTATGGCCCCGAGTTCTAGTCTCTCCTGAAAGTGGAAACACGTTTTATTATCTACCCTATGAAACCCTTTCATAATCTCAAAGAACACTATCTGATTATCCTTCAGTATTCAATTTCTTAAAGAAATGATCCCCAGCCTGTTCAATCTTTCCTGACAAGTATAACCTCTCAGTTCTGGTATCATTCTAGTAAATACTGTTTGTACCTTCGCCAGTCCCTCTATGTCCTTTTTATAAGATGGAGACCATGTTCGCAGTACACCAAGTGTGGTCTAACCAAGGTTCCATACAAGTTTAACATAACTTCTATTCTTTACAATTCTATCCATCTCGAAATGAACCCCAGGCTTTCTTTGTTTTTATGGCCTTATCAACCTGCATTGCAACTTTTAGTGATTTATGTAATTGTACCATCACACCCCTCTTTCCCTCAACCCCGTTTAAAACTAATTTTCCAAGGAGTCTGTGACCTCCGTATTCTTCCTATTAAAATGCACTACCTCACATTTCTCTATATGAGTTTAATTTGCCAGTTACACGCCCATTTTGCCAGTTTAATAAGGTCTTCCTGGATTTTCTCGCAGTCCTCCTCTGTATTAACTGTAAAACCCCATTTGGGTGGCATCCACAATGTTTGAAATTGCACTTCTGATTTCTGTGTCCGAATTGTTTAAGTAAATGGTGAACAAAAGTGTTCCCAGCACCGATCCTTGTGGAACACCACTTCCCACCATTGGCCAACTTCACTTCTGTTGAATTGTTTCGCCTTAGAAATAAACCCCAATTCATTGTTAGCATTTCAACTGCTTTGCTGACCAGTGATACTGCTTTTAATTATTTGTTCACCTGTAGCCCGAGAGCCCTTTGCTCTTCTGCCACGTTCAGTTTCTTATTTTCTAAGGTATCGGTGATTATAGAATCATGGAATGATACAGTACAGAAGTAGACCATTCGGCCCAACCGTTCCTGTGCTGGCTCTTTGGTAGATCTGTCCAATTAATCCCACTCCTCTGCTCTTTCCTCAGTATTTTATTTTATCTCAAGTATTTTTTCCAAATCCCCTTTGTAAGTTACTATTGAATCTGCTTTCCCCACTCTTTCAGGGAGCGCATTCCAGATCAAAACAACTCGCTGTGTAAAACAAAATCCTCCTCATGTTGTCTCTGGTTCTTTTGCCAATCACATTAAATCTGTGTCCTTTGGTTATCGACCCCACTGCCACTCGAAACAGTTGCTCCTTAATTATTCTATTAAATGTTTTTAGGCTTTTGAACACCTCTATCAAACCTCCACTTAACCTTCTCTGCTCTAATCCGAACAACCCCAGCTTCTCCAGTCTCTCCACATAACTTATCCCTTATTCCTGGTACCATTCTAGTAAATCTCTGCTTCACTCGCTCCAAGGCCTTGACATTCTCCTAAAGTGCGGTGCCCAGAATTGGACACAATACTCCACCTGAAGCCTAATCAGTGCTTTATAAAGTTTTAGCATAACTTCCTTGCTTTTGTACTCTACCGCTTATTTATAAAGCGAAGGATCCCGTATGCTTTATCAACATACTTCTCAAATTATCCTCCACCTTCAAAGATTAGTGTACATACATGCCTAGGTCCCTCTGTACTGCAACCCCTTTAAAATTGTACCATTGACAACACATTGCCTCTTCTCATTTTTCACTTCACAATTCTCTGTGTTAAATAATATCTGCCAAGTGTCTGCCGAATTGAATCAGAGTTTGAGCTATGCTGTATGCAAAGGGATTGGATTCAGAAAGAAACGCCATCAGAGAAGTGTAGGATCATGTCAGGTACGTATCTGAAGCTCTCAACTCTTTAGCCTAAGGAACAGTTTAGAAGTTAAAGACCCAGCTAAGTTTTCTTGGCATTTAGAATCTTGCTTTCGGCTCCAATTATATTTTATTCTGTTAATGCAAAATATGCGGTAAACGGAGTAAGGAGATAATTTTATATATAGGAATGAGGATCAGTTAGAAGGTCTTGCGAAATGGCACGCAGTAACTAGTGGGGAACCGCAGGGATCAGTGCTAGGACCCCAGCTATTCAGAATATATATTAATTATCTGGACGAGGGAATTAGATGCAATATCTCCAAGTTTGCAGATGGCACAAAACTGGGTGGGCGTGCGTGTTGTGAGGTGGATACAGAGAAACTCCAGTATGATTTCGACAGGTTCGGTGAATGGGCAGATGCATGGCAGATGCAGTATAATGTGGATAAATGCCAGGTTATCCACTTTGGTAGCAAAAACAGGAGGGCAAATTATTATCTCAACGGAAACGATTGGTAGAAGGGGAACTGCAACGAGACCTGGGTGTCCTTGTGCACCAATCGCTGAACGTAAGCATGCAGGTGCCGCAGGTGGTTAAGAAGGTAAATGGTATGTTGGCCTTCATAGAAGAGGATTCGAGAACAGGAGCAAGGATGTCTTGCTGCAGTTATACAGGGCCTTGGTGAGACCACACCTTTGGTATTGTGTGCAGTTTTGGTCGCCTTATCTGCGGAAGGATGTTCTTGCCATTTGCGAGTGCATTGAAGCACAAGAGAATAGAACATTGGAGCAGGAGTAGGCCATTCGGCCCGTCGAGACTGCTCCGCCATTTAATGAGATCATGGTTGATCATCTAAATTCAATACCCTGTCACTGATTTCTCCCCATATCCGTTAATCCCTTTAGCATTAAGAAATATATCTATCTCCTTCTTGAATATATTTAATGAATTGACCTCAACTGCCTTCTGTGGTAGAGAATTTCACAGGTTCACCACTCTCTGGGTGAAGAAATTCCTTCTCATCTCAGTCCTAAATGGCTTACCCGTAATACTTAGACTGTGATATCTGGTTCTGGACTCACATGTCCTCGGGAACTTCCTTCCTGCATCTAGTCTGTTTAGTCCTGTTAGAATTTTATAAGTTTCAATGAGATCCCCTTTCATTCTTCTAAGCTCGAGCGAATACAAGCCCAATCGACCCAATCTCTCTTCATACGTCATTCCTGCCATCCCAGGTATCCGTCTGGTGAAGCTTCGCTGCACTCCCTTCATGGCAAGAACATCCTTCCTCAGATAAGGCGACCAAAACTGCACACAATACTCAAGGTGTAGTCTCACCAAGGCCCTGTATAACTGCAGCAACACATCCTTGCTCCTGTACTCGAATCCTCTCGCTATGAAGGCCAACATACCATTTGTCTTCTTAAGCGCCGGCTGCACCTGCATGCTTACCTTCAGCTACTGGTGCACGAGGTCACCCAGGTCTCGTTGCACCTCCCCTTTTCCCAATCTATTGCCGTTCAGATAATAATCAGTCTTCCTGTTTTTGCCACCAAAGTGGATAACCTCGCATTTATCCACATTATACTGCATCTGCCCAATCAATCAAACTATCGAAATCATACTGGAGTTTCTCTGCATCCTCCTCACAACACACACGCCCACCCAGCTTTGTGTCGTCTGCAAACTTGGAGATATTACATCTAGTTCCCTCGACTAGATCATTCATATATATTATGAATAGCTGTGGTCCTAGCACCGATCCCTGCGGTACCCCACCAGTCACTGCCTGCCACTCGGAGAAAGACTAGTTTATTCCAACTCTTTGCTTCCTGTCTGCCAATCAGTTCTCTGTCCAAGTCAGTACCTTACCCCCAATCCCATGTGCTTTAAATTTGCACGCTAATCTCTTATGCGGGACCTTATCGAAAGCCTTCTGAAAGTCCAAATACACCACATCCACTGGTTCTCCCTTATCTATTGTACCAGTTACATCCTCAAAAGATTCCAGCGGACTGCAGCAATGCAATGGGGGAAGGGAAGCTCGGGGATCATCTCCACGGGTGGTGAGTGCATGCACGAGTTCTGCTGCACAGGATTCGGGTGCAAACCTCGATATAGCGACCATGAATACGCAGCTGATGAACAGGCACACGGAGCTCATGGGTGCAATGGAAAGAATGCCCGAAAGCATGGTTGCGCTGTTTAGGAGATTTGAGGAATCTGAGAGTAGCAGCACAACTGTCATCTGTGCACTAACCCTTGAACCCATCCGTGCCTTGTTGTAGAGGATGGTTAAATTGCAGGGAGACCGTGGGGATCCAGATCCCATGCCGCGTGTAATGGGTGAGGTGGCAGGATCTATTGCAGCACAGTCCGACGCAACACAATGGCTTAGTGCTGCAATTAAGACATTGGATGGTGCCATCCAGTCTCAGACTGTTGCCTTCCTCGCTGGGTCACAACAATCCACCGGGAATCTCACGGTACCGCTTGAAGAGCAATCTATGCTCCGGATGCTGAGCTACTGCCCCGTGGGAGTGACAGTGTGTCGGTCGAGCAGGAAGGTGCTGTCCTCTCTCAGGATGACATCATTCCTGCTCGCACCACTGCCACTTCCCCATTGCACTTGCCACGGCCTGTAACCCAGACAGCCCAGACTGCTGCCACCCATGCAGAGTTGGTGCAGTCCACAGCCGGGACCTCCAGGCCCAGAGCTGGTCGAGGGCGTCCTTCCAGGCCATCTGCAGTATCTGGATCCAACATTCAGCAGCCTTCTGCCAGCCTTGCTGCAACCACTGGGGTCACATTACAGAGGAGCAGTAGGGTGGGAAGGAGGGAACTGTGCACGGGATGGAGATCACCCTCGAATGCCGAAAACTAAAAATTATGCAATAAATGGGGGGAATGCTTGTGGCAAAGTTTGATGTTCATCTAAATATATGTGTTTACTGTTTCGATGCTTATCTTGATGTGGTAAGAACGAGTTTTGTTCGTGTATGAATTCTTGTATTTGTTTCTAATTGTTTGTCCTGAATAAATAAGACACAGATTCTTATATAAATAAAAACATTTATTGTAACTTTACAACTTTGCTGATTTGACTCATTGGAGCTTTGCCCGGCCATAGGGGCTGCGGGATGTTTGCGATGATGTGTTTCTTGAGCCCAGAAGCCATCTTCTCTGTCTTTCATCAGAAGTGCTGTCTTATCAGGCCTTTTCAGGGGGAATATCCCACGTTGGTGTTGCTGATCCTCCTCTTCATCCTCCACCTCAACGTCCTCCTCCTCCTCCACCTCTTCCTCCTCCAGAGGTAGTGCAGCAATCCCTAGTGGCAATGGCTGGGTCCTAATGATTGCAAGGTGGGGAAGCATACATCACACAACAATGAAAAGCGAGATTCGCTAGGGAGACTACTGCAGGGCTCCTCCAGAGTGATCAAGGCCTCGGAACTATTGTTTCAAGACGCCGAACGTCTGCTCAATGAGGTTCCTGGTGGCACTATGGCTCAGAATGCTGGGCTCATTCTGGATTGTATTGGAGCTCAGCAGGTGTGTTGGGGTTACGGAGCGGTGACATCAGCCAGGTGCAGTGTAGATAACCCGTGTCCCCGAGGAGCCATCCACGAGGTTGATGCAGTGGTTGGAAGAGGTCTGTGACACCGGTCTGGTGCAGGATAAAAGTATCGTGGCGGCTGTCAGGCTAGTGGGCATTGAGGGCGAGGAAGCACTGATTCGGTCACACACCAACTGGACTTTCAGTGAGTGAAAGCCCTTCAAGTCTCGGAACACCTCTGCATTCTCATGAGGTACCTGCAATGCCACATGGGTGCAGTCAAAGGCGCCCTGAACCATGGGGAAGCCCGCTATCCTCGCAAAGCCACATGCACGTCCATGCTGTTTGTCCCGGGTCAGGGGGAAAGAGATGTACTTCCTTCTTCTTTTGTAGAGAGCATTTGTGACCTCCCGATTGCAGCATTGGACAGTGAACTGGGAGATATTTGCTATGTCCCGAGTTGAAGCCTGGAAGGAGCCGCTGGCATAGAAATTCAGAGCCACCGTCCCCTTCACTGCCACCGGCAGAGATGTCTTGATCCTGAGCTGAGGCTGCAGGTCTGGTTGCAGGAGTTGGCAGGACTCAGTGACCACCTCCTTGCTGAAGCTCAGCATTCTGAAACACTGCTCCTCAGACGAATGGATATAGGAGAAGAATTGCCCTCGGAACACCCTGGGAGAGTAAGGTCTCCTGTGCAGAGGCCTGTTGGCCCGCCTCCCTCTGGCCACGTTTGCCACTCTCTCTCTCTGTGCCTCTGCTGCCTCCGATGGTGAAGCTGGAGGATGACACCCCAAGTTAGTGCAGCCCCCATTTAAAAACTTCTCAGTGTGGTAAATACGAAGCGAAGAGCAATAGGAAACGGAAAAGTGTTGCTCAGGACTCAAACTCCTTAGGACAGCGTTAAATCTCTCCAGACATCTCTCTCCCTCTCAACCTGTGTATGCCAAAGATTTTGCCAAGAAGAAAAAGCAGGAAGTGCACGCCGAAAAATAGCACTCCCGCAGCTCCTTCCCAACTTCAAAACGATCCCCTCTATCTGTTGTTCCAAGCGGCAAGCGGTAAGGCAGGGGGCTAGTATCAATTTCCGGCCCGGGGTGCTGCACGCTCGCATGACTACGGGCACAGGTGACCGAGGCGGTAGTGTTTAGCACCAATGCAAAACGACAGCTCAATTTGGCGAGTGCCGCTAAAATCGCTGCGCTCGGGCAGTAAGTTGCTGTGCAGCATTAGCGCCCTTCGGAGGCGCTAACCAACCGAATACTTCCCCCTCAGACTCTTATCACAGAATCCCCACAGTGCAGATAGAGGCCATTTCGGCCCATCGAGCCTGCACCGACACATATCCCACCCTATCCCCGTAACCCCACGTACATAATACCCCCTAATATTAAGGGTCAATTTATCATAACCAAATCAACCTAACCCGCACATCTTTGGACTGTGGGAGGAAACCGGAGCACCCGGAGGAAACCCACGCAAACACGGGGAGAATGTGCAAATTCCACACAGACAGTCACCCGGGGCCGGATTCGAACCCGGGTCCCTGGTGCTGTGAGGCAACAGTGCTAACCACTATGCCACCATGTTGCCCGTAAATTATTTTCCAAGGAATAGCTCGGCTCCTTATTCCTGCCACCAAAATGCACCACCTCACACTTACCCATATTGAAATTAATTTGTCATTTATATGCCCATTCTGCAAGTTTGTTTACGATAGAATTAATTAAAAGCTTTTAGTTCATCATGTACAAACTCTATTTGAATAAAAACTTGTCAGAACTAACTGGGATATAAAAGAACTGCAGAATACTAAATTAACACTTCAGAAACGTCGCTCAGTCACACATCGACAACCAATCCAAAAGTCCAAGGTGAGCTGAATGAGGCAGATCTATTCGTGCAATTTGTATTAATTTTAAAATTTCAACGTATTATCCCTCATGTCAATATAGCAATGGCTGCACACGCAGTGGGAGCAGCGGCTTTCCTATGGCACTGACGTGCTGTACGCCCAGATATGTAATCAGAATATTAATCAAAATGCAACAAGACAACCAACAAATATAAAGTGATGTAGTTCTTTATTTCACAGTATTAAAGAGAATTGAACAAAAACGGGTATCTGTATTTGCAACTTCAATCGCTTCCATTAATAAACGTGGTCTTGTTGAACCAGCACACCCTCCATGTAACATATCAGAAATGCTGCACTTATTCACAAGTGCAGAAAAACACACACACAATGTGTGTCACTGAACTAAAAACAAAAAGCAGGAAAAGCTTTGATTTAACACAAATAAATATTCATCATTCTTCCTGGACAAGAGAACCAATCAGACTCACTTGGAAATTTTACTAATATGTTGATGTAAAGATGTTAATTTACAAATTTTGCTTCCAATGTATTTTCTCTCCAACATTCTCCACAATATTAATCCCTGCTCTATCATGAAAAGTGTTGAATTATTTTAGGTTCCTCCCAATTAAACTGCAGGAAACAAACTTCATTGTGCGCTCAATTTTAAATTTCCTAATTCAAACATTTATACCAAATAGAAATTGTACATTAGCAGTTTAATCAAGCTATTTTGTGTGTCTTTCTCAATAAACAAATAATGGTTTCTTCTAAAGTAGCTTCCTGCATTTTTCATACATCAATTCAGAGTTCTTGTTTCTATTAACACTCCACTAAACATTTAAGAGGAAATCTATATTTACATTATTCCTGGGACTTGTTCAGACTATACAACAACAGACAGAATAAAACCGTTCACAATAGCAAAATACAGCGGATGCTGGAATCTGAAATATAACAGAAAATGCTGAAAATACTCAGCAGGTCAGGCAGCATCTATGGAGAGAGAGAAACAGAGTTAACGTTTCAGGTCTGTGACCTTTCGTCCGAACTGGAAAAAGTTAGAGATGTAACAGATTTTAACCAGGTGCAAAGGGCGGATTTAACCACTCCTGCCTTCCATCATATCACAGACCATCCCTTTTGTTCCTTCCTCCTCTACCGCCTTTCCCTACCTCTGCACCTGGTTAAAATCTATTACATCTCTAACTTTTTCCAGTTCTGTGGAAAGGTCACAGACGTGAAACGTTAAATATGTGTCTCTCCCTCCACAGATGTTGTCTGATCTGTTGAGAATTTCCAGCATTTTCTGTTTTGTATGATGTAAAATAAAATTGTTTTTGTTTTTCCCCTTTTTTGTTTCTCTTCCCAAACGTCTTAATGATATTTTTAAAATGTCAGTAAAAAGTAATAACTAACTCCTTCAAATCCTCCCCTGCCCTTCCCCTCCTCAACAGCATGGATGCATTTTTGTGTGAAGCTACTCAGTTCAGTCGATCGTTAAAAATCTCATATTGAGAAATATCAATTTTAAAATTGTTTACGCAATTCAGAGCCTCCTTAAAAGGGTTCGGACTGCAAGACCCACTTGAAACTTGTTTAGATTTGGGGAACATTGATTTGTCCTTGTTTCTTCCAAAAGGACGGCCTGAGGACGCTCTGCTTCTTCCTTGAACAGAGGCCCAACCAGTCCCCATCCACCGCCGCCCTCCTCTGCTTGGCTGAACTTGTTCTCACATTGAACAACTTCTCCTCTGACTCCACTCACTTCCTCCAAATTAAAGGTGTTGCTATGGGTACCAGCATAGGTCCTAGCTATGCCTGCCTTTTCATGGGATATGTGGAATATTCTTTGCTCCAGTCGTACTCGGGTTCCCTCCCTCACATATTTTTCCAGTAAATCGATGACTGTAGCAGTGCCGTTTCCTGCTCTTGCCCTGAAGTAGAAAATTTCATTCACTTTACTTCCAATTTCCACCATTCCCTCACCTTCATATGGTCCATCTCCGACTCTTCTCTTCCCTTCCTCGACTTCTCTCTCTCCATCTCTGGGGATTGATTATTGACAAACTTGCACTACAAGCCCACTGACTCCAACAGCTACCTGTACTACATTTCCTCCGATCCCGCTTCCTGTAAAGAATCTATTCCATTCTCCCAGTTTCTCCATCTCTGCCGCATCTGCTCTAACGATGCAACCTTCCATACCAGTGCTAATGACATGTCTTCCTTTTTCCTCAAGCGAGGATTCCACTCGACTGTGATTGACACGGCGCTTGATCGTGTCCGTTATATGTCCCGCACTTCTGCTCTCACCCCTTCCCCTTCCTCCCAGAACCACGATAGGGCTCCCCTTGTCCTCACCTTTCACCCCACCAGCTCCACATTCAACGAATCATCCTCCACCATTTCTGTCACATCCAACATGATCCCACCAACAAACACATCTTCCCCTCACCTCCTCTTTCAGCATTCCGAAGGGACTGCTGCCTCCGAAACACCCTGGTCCACTCCACTTTCACCTCCAACACCCCTTCCCCTTAGCCCGGCACCTTCCCGTGCAAGCGCAGAAGATGCAACACTTGCTCCTTTACCTCCTCCCTTCCCACTGCCCCGGGCCCCAAACACTCCTGCCAGGTGAAACAGCGATTTAATTGTACTTCCTGCAATTTAGTATACTGCATTCGCTGCTCACGATGTGGTCTCCTCCACATTGGGGAGACCAAACGCAGATTGAGTGACTGCTTTGCGGAACACCTCCATTCAGTCCGTAAGGAGGACCCCGAGCTTCCGGTCGCCTGTCACTTTAATTCTCCGCTTCACTCCCACTCTGATCTCTCTGTTCTCGGACTCTTATATTGTTCCAATGAAGCTCAATGTAAGCTCGAGGAACAGCACCTCATCTTTTGATTAGGCACTTTACAGCAGTCTGGCCTCAACATCGAGTTCAAAAATTTCAAACTATCGCCCCTGTCCCCATTTTTCATGCTGTATGAATTTTGCCATTCCCATTTGCAACATTTTATCTTCCCTGCCTCTTACCTAAGAACAGTATCTTTCTTCAATTCCTTCCTCCTCTCCCACCACCCCGCCTCCCTGTCTCTGCACCTGCTTAATATCTGTTACATCTCCAGCTTTCTCCAGTTCTGATGAAAGGTCCCAGACCTGAAACGTTAACTCTGTTTTTCTCTCCACGGATGCTGCCTGGCCTGCTGAGTGTTTCCAGCGTTATTTCAGATTTCCAGCATCCGCAGTATTTTGCTATTGCAAATATTACTTTTGTTTCCCTCATCAAAATCATTGATAGATATTGTGAATAGCTGGGGCCCACGCACTGATCACTGCGGTACCCCACGAGTCAATGCCTGCCACTCTGAGAAAGAACCATTTATTCCTACTCTATGTTTCCAGGCTGTTAAACAATTTTCAATGCATGCCAGTATATTACCCCCAATCCCATGTGCTTTAATTTTTCACACTAACCTCTTATGTGGGACTTTTTCATAGACCTTCTGAAAATCCAAATACAACACATCCACTGGATCTCCCTTATCTATTCTATCAGTTGCATCCTCAAAAATGTCCAGTAGCTTTTTCAAACACGATTTTCCGTTCATAAATCCATGTTGACTTTGTCTATACCCGTTGATTTTTTCTAAGTGTCCTATTATCACATCCTTTATAATACACTCTAGCATTTTCCCGACCACTGATGTTAGCTAACCGGTCTGCGATTCCCTGTTTTCTCTCTCCCTCCTTTTTTAAGTAATAGGGTTACATTTGCCACCCTCCAATCTGCAGAAACTATTCTATAATCTATAGAATTTTGGAAGATGACAACCAATGCATCCACTATTTCCTTGGCTACCTCTTTTAGTACTCTGGGATGCAGATTATCAGGCCCTGGGGATTTATCAGCTTTCAGTCCCATTACTATCTCCAGCACTACTTTTTTAATTAATACTAATTTCCTTTAATTTCTCCTTCTCACTAGACCCTTGGTTCCCTAGCATTTCTGGGAAGTTATTTGTGTCCTCTTCCGTGAAGCCAGAACCAAAGTATTTATTGAATTGCTATCCATTTGCTTGTTCCCCATTATACATTCTCCTGTTTCTGGCTGTAAGGGATCTACATTTGTCTGCACTAATCTTTTTATTTCTACATACTTGTAGAAGCTTTTACAATCAGTTTTTATGTTCCTTGCAAGTTTACACTCATACCCTATTTTTCCCCACTTAATCAATTTCTTGGTCTTTTTTGCTGAACACTAAACTGCTCCCAATCCTCAGGCTTGCTACTTTTTATGGCAACTTTATATGACACCTCTCTGAATTTAATGCTATCCTTATTAGCTCACTGAGCACAGGCCCGTGATGGAGACTGGGATCTTCCTGCCCTCTGTGTGTGGGGCTCAGCACCACACTGGGTGAGAGAGGACAGCTCACTGAGCACATGATGCGGAGATGCCGGTGTTGGACTGGGGTGGACAAAATTGAGAAGTCGCACAACACCAGGTTATAGTCCAACAGTTTTATTTGAAATCTCAAGCTTTCGGAGTAACTGCTCCTTCGTCAGGCACAGGCCAGGGATGGAGCCTGGGATCAACCAGCTCTGTTTTTGGTGCTCAGTACAACATTGGAAGAGAGAGGGCGGCTCACTCTGCACAGGTCAGTCAAGGAGCCTGGGGCCTTCCTCCTCTGTTTCTGTGGGTCATTACCACAACAGATGAGAGAGGGCAGTCCACAAACGACAGGCCGGGCATGGCGCCTGGGATCATCCTGCTTTGTGTGTGGGGCTCAGTACCACACCGGGTGAGAACAGCTCATAGAGCACAGGTCGGGGATGGAACCTTGGTTCTTCCTGCTCTTTTTTTTTGTGCTCTGTACCACACCGGGTGAGAGCAACTTACACAGCACAGGCCGGGGAAGGAACCTTGGACCTTCCTGCTCTGTGTGCGGGGCTCATGAATAGACCCAGGTGAGTGAGGGCAGGTCACTCAGCAGAGGCCGTGGATGGAGCCTGGTATCTTCCTGCTCTGTTTCTGCGGTGCTCAGTACCACACAGTGTGAGAGAATGCAGCTCACACAGCACAGGCTGGGAATGGAGTCTGGGATCTTCATGCTCTGTGTGTGGGACTCAGTATCACACCGGCTGAGAAAGGGCAACTCAGTCAGCACAGGTCAAGCAAGGAGACTCGGATTTTCCTGTGCTCGGTCTTTGTGGTGCTCAGTACCACACTGGGTGAGAGAGGTCTATAACTGGTAATAGGCCGGGCATGGAGACTGGGATCTTCCTGCTCGGCTTGTGTCGCTGATTACCACAGCGGGTGACAGGGGGCAGCTCACGCAGCTCAGGCCAGCGATGGAGACTGGGATCTTCCTGCGCTGTGTGCGGGTCTCAGTACCACAGCAGGTGAGAGCAGCTCACTCAGCACAGGTCAGCGATGGAGCCTGGGATCTTCCTGCTCCGTGTGCAGGGCTCAGTACCACAGCAGGTGAGAGAGGTCAGCTCTCTCAGCACAGGTCCAGCATGGTGCCTGGGATCTTCCGAATCTGTGTGTGGCCCTTAGTACCACAACGTGTATGAGAGGGCAGCTCACTCAGCACAGGTTGAGCATGTTGCCTGGGTCTTCCAGCTCTGTGTGTGGTGCTCAGTACCACACCTTGTGTGAGAGGGCAGCTCACTGAACACAGGCCAGTGATGAAGCCTGTGATCTTCCTGTCCTCTGTGTGTGGGGCTCAGTACCATACCAGGTGAGAGAGAGCAGCTCATGCAGCAGAGGCGGGGGATGGAGTCTGGAATCTTTATGCTCTATGCTTGGGGCTCAGTACCACACCAGGTGAAAGAGGGCAGCTCACGCAGCACAGGCTGGGCATGGAGCCTGGGATCTCCCTGCTCTGTGTGTGGGGCTCAGTACCACACCGGGTAAGTAATGCCTGCTCACTCAGCCTATATCAAGCATGGAGACTGGGATCTTCCTGTCCTCTGTGTGTGGGGATCGGTACCATACCAGGTGAGAGAGGGCAGCTCACGCAGCACAGGCTCGGCATGGAGCCTGGGATCTTCCTGATTTATGTGTGGGGCTCAGTACCGCACCAGGTGAGAGATGTCAGCTCACTCAGCACATGCTGGGCATCAAACCTGGGATTTTCCTGCCCTGTGTGTGGGGCTTTGACCACACCGGTTGAGAGATGGCAGCTCACACAGCACAGGCCAGGAATGGACCCTGGGATCTTCTTGCTATGCGTATGAGGCTCAGTACCAGACCGGGTGAGAGAGGTCAGCTCACTCAGCAGAGGTCGATCAAGGAAACTGGGATATTCCTGCCCTCTGTGTGTGGGGCTTCGACCACACCGTTTGAGAGAGGGCAGCTCACACAGCACAGGTCGGGGACCGAGCCTGGGATCTTCTCGCTCTATGTGTGAGGCTTATTACCAGACTGGGTGAGAGAGGTCAGCTCACTCAGCGCATGGGTCGAGCGAGGAGACTGGGACCTTCCTGTGCTCGGTGTGTGTGGTGCTCAGTACCTCAACAGGTGAGAGAGGGCAGCTCACTCACGACAGCCCGGGGATGGAGCCTGGGACGTCCAGCTCTGTGTTTATGGCTCAGTCCCAAACCAGTGAGAACAGGTCACTCAGCACAGGGCCGAGATGGAGCCTGGGATCTTCCTGCTCTGTGTGTGGGGCTCAGTAACACACCGGATGAGAGAGGGCTCCTCACTCAGCACAGACCACGGATGGAACCTGGGAACTTCCTGCTCTATTTGTGTGGCTCATGACCACACCTGGGTGAGAGCAGCTCACACAGCACACGCCAGGGATGGAAGCGGGGATCTTTCTGATCTTTGTGTGAGGTGCACAGTGCCACAGCCGGGTGAGATAGGGCAGCTTAATTAGCACAGGCCGGGCATGGAATCTGGGATCTTCCTGGTCGCATTGTGTGGCTCAGTACCACACCGGATGGGAGAGGGCAGATCACTCAGCACCGGTCGGCGATGGAGACTGTGATCTTTTTGCTCTGTTTGTGGGGCTCATTAACACACCGATAGAAAGAGTGAGGACAATGGGGAACCCGATCGTGCTTCTGGGAGGCCGGGGAAGGGATGAGAGCAGTAGTGCGGGAAATAGAACAGACATGTTCAAGGGCCGTGTCAACCACAGTACAGGGGAATCTTCTGTTGCCGAAAAAGGAAGACATGTCGGAAGCACTGGTATGGAATTTTGCATCTTTATGATACAATGTATGAACGGACACTGCGCAACAATCGCCAGGCAGGATTGTTACCTCCCAGTACGGGAACACTTCAGCAGTCAAGGACATTCAGCCTCGGATCTGCGGGTTAGCGTTCTCCAAGGCGGCCTTCGAGACACACGACAACGCAAAATCATCAAGCAGAAACTGATAGCCAAGTTCCGCACCCATGAGGTCGGCCTCAATAGGGATCTCTGGTTCATGTCACGCTACAGAACGTGAATCGACATCGTTGTCTGTCTTTCCAGTTTAAAAAAAAACTCAAAAAAAAACAGCCAAAAAGAAAAAAAAATGTTAAAAGCTCAACTGCAGACGGCAGCATTTGACACGATGGACCCCCTGTGACCCACCTCATTGTCTTAGCTGTACTCTGATGTGTCTTTGATGTAATGCCTTCCCAGCAGATTGTATCTCTGCTGACAAGTCGCTCTCTGTGTATATATACTGTGTATTAGATTCCCTCACTGTACCTCTACCTGAAGAAGGAGCAGCAGCTCCGAAAGCTCGTAATGTTTAATAAAACTGTTGGACTATAACCTGGTGTTGTGCGACTTCTCATTTTTGTCCACCCCAGTCCAACACCGGCATCTCCGCATCATGAAATTTTCTAGTTCAGGGTGAGAGCAGGAAACGGCACCGACACAGTCATCAACGTACTGGAAAAAGAGGTGAGGGAGGGGACCTGAGTTGGACTGGAACAAAGAATGTTCCACATATCCTACGAAAAGGCAGGCATAGCTAGGAACCATGCGGGTTCCCATAGCAACACCTTTTATTTGGCAGAAATGAGTGGTGTCAAAGGAAAAGTTATTCAGTGTGAGAACAAGTTCAGCCAGATGAAGTTGTATGGTGCTGGATGGGGATTGGTGGGGCCTATGTTCAGGGAAGAAGCGGAGCGCCCTCAGGACATGCTGATGGGAGATGGAGGTGTAGAGGGATTGGACGTCCATATTGTAAAGGAGAAGTTTGGGGCCAGGAAACTGTAAACTGTTAAAGTGGCGGAGGGCATCGGAAGAGTCGCGGATGTAGGTGGGAAGAGACTGGACAAGGGGAGAAAAAATTGGGTCGAGATAGGAAGAGATAAGTTCCGTGGGGCAAGAAAAGGCTGAAATGATGGGTCTTCCACGGTAGTTCTGTTTGTTATGTTAAACTTGTTTAGAAGCTTGAAAGACCGTACCAGGAATACTGAGAACATTTCCTCTCTTCAATTTATAAAATGGGCACAGAGACCCTGGAGAAGGTGCAAAAATGATTTACTAGAATGATACCAGAACTGGGAGCTTATACATATCAGGATTGATTGAACAGGCTGGGGCTCATTTATTTAGTGAAGAGAAGGCTGAGGGATGATCAGATAGAGTTCTTTAAGAATATGAAGGGATTTCATAGTGCAGACTTAGAGAAGATGTTTCACCTTGCGGGAGTGACCAGAACTCGGGGATTTAAAATTGGCATAAATAAATCCAATAGGGAAATCAGTAGAAACTTCTTTACTCAGAGAGTGGTGAGAATGGGGAACTCGCTACCACAAGGTGCAGTTGGCGTGAATAGCGTAGATACATTTGAGGAGAAGCGAGAAAAGCACATGAGGGAGAAAGGAACAGAAGGATATTGTAACTGGATTAGATGAAGGAGGCTGGGAGGAGACTCTTGTGGAGTATGAATACCGACATGGACATTTGGGGCCGAATGGCCTGTCTCTGTGCTGCAAATACTTTGTAAGTTGGGTTAAACCTGTATAGGACTCTGGCCATGTCACACTTAGAGAACAGTGCGTAGTGTAGGGGGTGGTGGTTTGTGTCAGCTTCGCCTCTGACTTCTGAGGGGTTCGAATCGCTCCCAATCCCTTGGTTCCAGACCTTGGACTTATTTGGGGGTTGTGACAAAAAGTGCAGCAGACAACTGGTTTTGATGCAAGAACTTTGATCTTTATTCAAGAAAGTAAAAGACAACACAGACATTCTTAACACTCTAAAAGTGGGGAACACTTCGGTAGAAGCGAGGGAAATAACATTAGAAAAATACCTCACCCCTCTCAATCCCATTTTACCAGCTAAGTTGGGCTCTGGAGAACCAGGGATAATGCTCACTAAACGAATCCTTGACAGGTGAGCTGGTTCGCGGTTTCGGGGTTCGCTGGTTTGGATTTATCGGGTGAGTACCCACTTTTCATCTGTTGGAGATAGGGTTTAGAATCTTTTTAAGTATATGGTTTCATAAGGCCCTTGTTGCCGCGAGGTGTCTGATGGTCACTGGAACTGTTGCTCTCATCTCTTCGTGCGTGTCGGCCTGCTTCTGGAGCTGTTGGTCTTTTTTGTTGAACTTCTTTCTATTGCCCCCTCGCCTTGTTAAACTGTCTTATTCAGAGCTGTGGAACTGGCTTCTTGCAGAACTGTGGAACTGCCTTCTGCCGGAATGCTTGCTGAACTCCTTGCTGATTGGTGGTTGAACTTGTTTCTGTTGAACTGTGTAACTGTACTGAAGAACTCGAACTTGAACTGTTGAGAACGGGCCTTTAATTATACCCATTGAAGCTTCCTTATCTGCATGCCAAATCAAATCCCGGCCATTGTAAGATTTTGGTGGGCTCGTCAACAGTAACTTGTTTGTAAAGGTGTGAAATGGTTTTCGGGATGGCTCCATCCTGTCGATTTGCCACTTAATCGTGTCTTGTTTGTTCCCATGTTTTGGGTTCCTTGACTGGGCCTATGATTTCTGAAGTAATCTGAAAATACCAAATCTTGGTTTTTGCTCTAAAATGTCCTTCGGTTAAGCCCAATGCATTTCACCACCCTGAAATAGTTAGAAAAAATGTCCAAAGTCTTTTTCCTCAGGGTTTCTCTGCGAATTTTGGGGGATCTGTGAATTTTGAGAATCTTACAGTATTTAAGGTTTCTTTACTACAAAAAGGACATTGAAGCTTTGGAGAAAGTGCAAACAATATTTACAACAACAACTTGCATTTCTATAGCGCATTTAAATTAGTAAAATGATAGGAGCGTTATCAAACCTAAATTGACATCGAACCACATAAGGAGATATTAGGAAAGGTGACAGAAGCTTGGTAATATAGGTAAGTTTTAAGGAGCATCTTAAAAGGAGGAGAAAGAAATAGAGAGGCAGGGCGGTTTAGGGAGGGATTCCCAGAGTTTAGGGTCCAGGCAGCTGAAAGCACATCCGCCAATGGTGGAGAGGTTAAAATCGGGGATCTACAAGATGCCAGCTTTGGAGGAGTGCAGAGATCTCAGGGGTCATAGAGCTGGTGGAGTTTACAGAGATTGGAAGGCCATGTAGAGGTTTGAAAATAAGGATGAGAATTTTAAAAATGAGGCGTTGCCGGACCGGGAGCCAATATAGGTCAGCGAGCAAAGGGGTGATGGTTTATTGGGATTTGGTGCGAGCTAGCATACGAGCAGCAGAGTTTTGGATGAGCTGAAGTTTATGGAGGGTGGGAGATGGGAAGCCGGCCAGAAGAGCATTGGAGCTGCCAAATCTAGAGCGAGCAAAGACATGGATGAAGGTTTGAGCAGCAGATGAGCTGAGGCAGGTGTGGAGTTAAGCAATGTTCCGGAGATGGAAGTAGGCCGTCCTGGTGATGGATTGGATATGTAGTCGGAAAATCATCCCGCGGTCCAATACCACACCAAGATTGTGAGTGGTCTCGTTCAGCTTTAGACAGGTATCAGGGAGACGGATGGAGTCGGTGGCTGGGCAAACGTGTTTGTGGCGCGAGCCAATGGCTTCGGTCTTTTGGACGGCACCAGGACTGAGAGTTTACAGCTATCTGGAAAGATTAAACAGGCTGGACACTTTAATTTAGAAGAGAGGGCAGTTATAGGAGGCCTGATAGAGGTCTTGAAAATTATGAATGGATGTGGAGAGAACGTTTCCACTTGTGGGAGTTTCTAAAATTAGGGGGCCAAAGATACAAGGTAGTTTCCAATAAATCCATAGCAAAATAAGGTAAATTTTATTTCTCAGAGAGTGTTTAGAATGTGGAACTCAGTACCACAGGAATTGGTTGAGGCAAATAGCTTCGATGCTATCAAAGGGAAATTAGACGAGTACACGAGAGAAAAGGGAATAGAAAGATATGCTGAAAGGCTGAGATGAGGTTGTTGCAATGGGAGGAGAGTCATAAACACCAGCAAAGACTAATTGGTCGAATGGTTTTTTTAGCTGTACAATCTATGTAATGTAATCTCTGAGCGGCAGCTCAGCTCTGTGTCTCTACCTATTGACGGGGCTCTTACTCTGGAAGCTGCAAATGAATTGCTGCACTAAATTACAGAAGGGACTCTTTACAGAAGAGCTCGGACGGAAAGCAACAAACTAGTGGTCCTGTCTAGACAGACAATGTGGGAACTGTCAGTCAGATATAGTACCGTGTCGTAAACAAAGTGCTTGCCCCGCCGCTGGTTGTATTTTCAGATCACCAGCGGTTCCTGGTGTAATTCAGTAGCTGGCAGTCTGGGGCTAAATATTAATTTCATGGACCGGAAACACTGGGTCCCGCCTCTGGGAGGCGCTCAGTTGTTCTGATTCTTAATTAATTGAATAATTGAGGAAACCGGATATTTCACCGCGCTCTTCAACTGCTCTCTGAACTTGGACTGGGTCACCATATAAATAAATGTGTTTGTGCAGCAACTTAAACTCCGCAGCATATATCCGACTCTGCGAAAGTTAGACAAAGAAACATTGTTCTTATTTTTTCCTGCAATAATATAATAAAAGAAAGAGATAACATATGCCAACCAGAGAAGTATGAAGCTGCCGGATATTGTGAAGAGTAAAACCATAGACTTCCTTCGGCTCTCCATCTATGGGTCACTGCCATTCTCTCCCTTGCTCTCACCCCTCAGTCCCTTACGGACTCGACTGGCCACTAAAATGTGTCTGACTGTCAGAGCGTTGAGCAACAAAATTAAAGCGAATGGGAGCAATGGGGTTAAAACCGTATCAAACCAGTCAAATCCCACCCACCCTGGCTCAGTAAAATAGCTTGAGATTGGGTAACAGAACCACGGTACACTGTCGATTATACTTCTAGGTTCCAATGTAAAGTAGAAGGGAATGTTTTTTAAACAGAGCAGAATGCAGCTTGTTGTTAGAACCACAGCCGCAGTTTTCTCGGTGCAATATTTAGTTTTCAGCTTCTGGCAACAAATGGCCACAAATCGATCAAAGGTCAAAGTGACGGTGAACCAGACAGAACAGTTTGTGGCTGCACGAGACATGACAGCGATAAGACTACACACAGGGGTGATGTCCAGGAAAGAATCTGGGAAATAGATCCATCTGATCTGCCTCAGTATGACCTCAGTGATAATGACCAGTAGATCCGCCGCTGCCATGGCCACCAGGTAGAGAGTGGTGCAGCTGGAGAGCCCGCACTTTCCCCGGGACAGGATCACAATCGCCAACAAATTAACTGTAAAAAACAGAAAGGAAAAATGACTGGAAATTACTGATCAAGCATTCCCCGTGTCTGAGACCAGACAACATTTTAGCATCAACACATCTTCCCCTTTGTCATCGATTCGTAAAACACGAGGGCAGCTCCATGGAGGGAAGGGAGCAGTCACATGAAACAATGATATCAATCTAGAACTGGTTTATACAACTCTGATTAGTAAACCAGAATCAGAACAGTTCTAAAGTGATGGACACTCCCAGTAACACATGGCTACTGGGGTCAGGTGTTCCACTCCGGTTAGTGACCCACACTCAGTACAATTCCACAGTGACAGACAATCCCAGTAATACATGGCCGCTGGGGTCAGATGTTCCACTACGGTTAGTGACCCACACTCAGTACAGTTCTACAGTGGCAGATACTCCCAGTAATACATGGCCACGGGGGTCAGATGTTCCACTACGGTTAGCGACCCACACTCAGTACAGTTCTACAGTGACAGACAATCCCAGTGATAAATGGCCACTGGGGCCAGGTGTTCCACTCCAGTTAGTGACCCACACTCAGTACAATTCTACACTGACAGATACTTCCAGTAATACATGGCCACTGGGGTCAGGTGTTCCACTCCGGTTAGTGACCCACACTCAGTACAATTATACAGTGACAGATACTCACAGTAATACGTGGTCACTGGGGTCAGGTCTTCCACTCCAGTTAGCGACCCACACACTGTACAGTTCTACAATGACAGATACTCCCAGTTATACATGGCCACAGGGGTCAGGTGTTCATCTCCAGTTAGTGACCCACACTCAGTACAATTCTACAATGACAGATACTCCCAGTAATACATGGCCACTGAGGTCAGGTGTTCCACTCCGGTTAGTGACCCACACTCAGTACAATTCTACAATGACAGATACCTCCAGTAATACATAGCCACTGGGATCAGGTGTTCCGCTCCGGTTACTGACCCACACACTGTACAATTCTACAATGACAGATACTCCCAGTAATACATGACCACTGGGATCAGGTGTTCCACTCCGGTTAGTGACCCACACTCAGTACAATTCTACAATGACAGATACTCCCAGTAATACATGGCCATGGGGGTCAGGTGTTCCACTCCAGTTAGTGACCCACACTCAGTATAATTCTACAGTTACAGATACTCCCAGTAATACATGGCCACTGGGGTCAGGTGTTCCACTCCAGTTAGTGTCCCTCACTCAGTACAATTCTTCAATGAGAGATACTCCCAGTAATACACGGCCACTGGGGTCAGGTGTTCCACTCCGGTGAGAGTCCCTCACTCAATAGTTCTACAGTTGCAGACACACCCAGTAATACATGTCCACTGGGGTCAGGTGTTCCACTCCGGTTAGTGACCCACACTCAGTAGAGTTCTACAGTGACAGATACTCCCAGTAATACATGGCCACTGGGGTCAGGTGTTCCACTCCGGTTAGTGACCCACACTCAGTAGAGTTCTACAGTGACAGATACTCCCAGTAATACATGGCCACTGGGGTCAGGTGTTCCACTCCGGTTAGTGACCCACACTCAGTAGAGTTCTACAGTGACAGACACTACCAGTAATACATGGCCGCTGGGGTCAGGTGTTCCACTCCGGCTACTGACCCACACTCAGTAGAGTTCTATAGTGACAGACACTACCAGTAAGTGCTTCTCTCAGAGAGTTGCCCGTTCTGATTATCCGATTCAACAATAAACGTTATTCCAATAAAGGCAATAACTTAATATTTCCGCGAACCTGGGAGTTACAAACAGAGGTTTATTTTAAGTTCAGACAATGGAATATACCCCAACAGGTAATTCAAGACATTTACATAACAGAATGACAACATTGATCTGGTGCCTGTATAACGGAGACCATTATATTAGCATATAACATTTTCAGTCACAGAGCAAAACCAGAGACCAGCTCATACACGGCTTTAAACAACTTGAATGGTTATAGTCACTTACCAGGGACACCAATGACGGCAATGATCATGTAGTATATTTTACGGACATGTTGAATTGGCCGATGCATTTTCTGTGTGAAGCGATGAGTCCGTTCGTGCTGCAGGCAATCTCTCTGAATTATACACTGAGGCGATACATTCCCAGAGCCTTTAATTTATACCGTGAGGGATCTCCACGGGGACATTGAGGTTGAAACATCATTCAAAATATTTATTTTAAAAATTTGAACAAACTGATGACGGCAGTGTAGTTAATTCCCTGTTGTGATGGAGTATATTTGGTGCTGAGATTGGAATTTAAAACCCCAAAGACCGGCGAATTCAGGTCACATGAATTAACTAATTGAAATTGCCAGCTGTATTCTCCCAGTAATGGGGTTGTTGTTTCAAACACCACCAGGACCATCTCTCGGTCTCATCCTGATCCAGTAACGCTCTACACACTGCTGTAGACATTCAGTAATTCAATTTCAAATGTTCCAGTGTCCCTCACAGGGCTGCTCTGTTGCACATTGGGAAGTGGTTTCCCTCTTTAACTGTGGCCATTCAGTTAAGTAATTAAAGTGGGGAATTTGTTTCCATGTATCCTCAAACAAACACAGCAACTCAAACTAATACAGCCCCTCAAGTTAATACAGCCCCTCAAACTAATACAGTACCTCAAACAAATACAGCCCTTCAAATTAATACAGACCCTCAAACTAATACAGCTCCTCAAACTAATACAGATCCTCAAACTAATACAACCCCTCAAACTAATACAGCTCCTCAAACGAATACAGCCCCTCAAACTAATACAGCACCTCAGACTAATAAAGCACCTCAAACTAATACAGCCCCTCAAACTAATACAGCAGCTCAAACAAATACAGCTCCTCAAACTAATACAGTCCCTCAACCAAATACAGCCTCTAAAACTAATACAGCGCCACAAACTGATACAGCCCCTCAAACTAATACAACCCCTCAAACAAATACAGCACCTGAAACTAATACAACTCCTCAAACTAATACAGCCCCTCAAACGAATACAGCCCCTCAAACAAATACAGCACCTGAAACTAATACAGCCCCTCAAACTAATACAGCCCCTCAAACGAATACAGCCCCTCAAACTAATACAGACCCTTTAACTAATACCGTCCCTCAAACTAATACAGACCCTCAAACTAATACAGTCCCTCAAACTAATACAGCCTCTCAAACAAATACAGCCCCTCAAACTAATGCAGTCCCTCAAACTAATACAGTACCTCAAACTAACACAGTACCTCAAACTAATACAGCCACTCAAACTAATACAGAATATCAAACTAATACAGCTCCTCAAACTAATACAGCCCCTCAAACTAATACAGCAGCTCAAACTAATACAGCTCATCAAACTAATACAGCCCCTCAAAGTAATACAGCTCCTCAAACTAATACATCTCCTCAAACTAATACAGTCCCTCTAACTAATATAGCACCTCAAACGAATACAGCCCCTCAAACTAATACTGGACCTCACACTAATACAGCCCCTCAAATTAATACAGCCCCTCAAACTAATACAGCCCCTCAAACTAATACAGCCCCTCAAACTAATACAGCAGCTGAAACTAATACAGCTCATCAAACTAATACAGCCCCTCAAAGTAATACAGCTCCTCAAACTAATACAGCCCCTCAAACTAATACAGCCCCTCAAACTAATACAGCGCCTCAAACTAATACAGCCACTCAAACTAATACAGCCCCTCAAACTAATACAACACCTCAAACGAATAAAGCTCCTCAAACTAATACAGACCCTCAAACTAATACAGCACCTCAAACAAATAAAGCACCTGAAACTAATACAACTCCTCAAACTAATACAGCCCCTCAAACGAATACAGCCCCTCAAACTAATACAGCCCCTCAAACTAATACAGTACCTCAAACTAATACAGCCACACAAATTAATACAGCCTCTCAAACTAATACAGACCTCAAACTAATACAGCCCCTCAAACTAATACACACCCTCAAACTAATAGAGCCCCTCAAACAAATGCAGCCCCTCAAACTAAGACAGTCCTCAAACTAATACATCCCCGCAAAATAATACAGCACCTCAAACTAATAACCTCAAACTAATACAGCCGCTCTTACTAATACAAAACCTCAAACTAATACAGACCCTCAAACTAATGCAGCTCCTCAAACTAATACAGACCCTCAAACTAATACAGTTCCTCAAACTAATACAGTACCTCAAACTAATACAGACCCTCAAACTAATGCAGCTCCTCAAACTAATACAGACCCTCAAACTAATACAGCTCCTCAAACTAATACAGAACCTCAAACTAATACAGACCCTCAAACTAATACAGAACCTCAAACTAATACAGCCCCTCAAACTAATACAGACCCTCAAACTAATACAGCTCCTCAAACTAATACAGAACCTCAAACTAATACAGACCCTCAAACTAATACAGAACCTCAAACTAATACAGCCCCTCAAATTAATACATCCCCTCAAACTACTACATCCCCTCAAACTAATACAGCCGCTCAACCTAATCCAGACCCTCAAACTGATACAGCACCTCCAACTAATACATTTCATCAAACTAATACAGTAACTCAATCTAATACAGCCCCTCATACTAATACAGCCCCTCAAACTAATACAGTATCTCAAACTAATACAGATCCTAAAACTAATACAGACCCTCAAACCAATACTGCCCTTAGATTAATGCAACTCCTCAAATGAATACATCAACTCAAACTAATGTAGCTCATAAATTAAATACAGCCCCTCAATCCAATACAGATTGCACACCCAGACTGACCCACTCACCTCAAACTAACCGAACACACAGAGACTGACCCATTGACCACAACCTGACCGAACACACAGAAACTGACCCACTCACCTCAACCTAACCAAACACAGAGACTGACCCACTGACCACAACCTAACCGAACACACAGATACTGACCAACTGACAACAACCTGACCGAACATACAGAAACTGACCCACTGACCTCAACCTGACCGAACACACAGAAACTGACCCACTGACCTCAACCTGACCGAACACACAGAAACTGACCCACTGACCTCAACATGACCGAACACACAGAAATTGACCCACTGAGCACAACCTGACCGAACACACAGAGACTGACCAAATGACCTCAACCTCACCGAACACACAGAGACTGACCCACTGACCACAACCTGACCGAACACACAGAAACTGACCCACTCACCTCAATCTAACCAAACACAGAGACTGACCCACTGACCACAACCTAACCGAACACACAGATACTGACCAACTGACAACAACCTGACCGAACATACAGAAACTGACCCACTGACCCCAACCTGACCGAACACACAGAAACTGACCCACTGACCTCAACCTGACCGAACACACAGAAACTGACCCACTGACCTCAACATGACCGAACACACAGAACCTGACCCACTGACCACAACCTGAAGGAACACACAGAAACTGACCCACTGAACACAAACTGACCGAACACAAATAAACTGACACACTGACCACAACCTGACCGAACACACAGACACTGACCAATTGACCACAACCTGACCGAACACACAGAAACTGACCAATTGACCACAACCTGACCGAACACAGATAAACTGTATACTGACCACAACCTGAACGAACACACAGAAACTGACCCACTGACCACAACCTGACCGAGCACAGAGAAACTGACCCACGGACCACAACCTGACCGAGCACAGAGAAACTGACCCACTGACCACAACCTGACCGAACAGACAGAAACTGACCCACTGACCACAACCTGACTGAACACACAGAAACTGACCCACTGACCACAACCTGAAGGAACACACAGAAACTGACACACTGACCACAACCTGACCGAACACACAGAAACTGACCCACTGACCACAACCTCACCGAACACGCAGAAACTGACCCACTCACCTCAACCTAACAACTGACCCACTCACCTCAACCTAACCAAACACACAGAGACTGACCCACTGACCACAACCTAACCGAACACACAGATGCTGACCAACTGACAACAACCTGACCGAACATACAGAAACTGACCCACTGACTTCAACCTGACCGAACACACAGAAACTGACCCACTGACCTCAACCTGACCGAACACACAGAAACGGACCCACTGACCTCAACCTTACCGAACACACAGAAACTGACCCACTGAGCACAACCTGACCGAACACACAGAGACTGACCCACTGACCACAATCTGACCGAACACACAGAAACTGACCCACTGACCACAACCTGACCGAACACACAGAGACTGACCAAATGACCTCAAGCTCACCGAAAACACAGAGACTGACTCACTGACCACAACCTGACCGAACACACAGAAACTGACCCACCGACCACAACCTGAACGAACACACAGAAACTGACGCACTGACCACAAGATGACCGAACACACAGAAACTGGCCCACTGACCACAACCTGAAGGAACACACAGAAACTGACCCACTGAACACAACCTGACCGAACACAAAGAAACTGACACACTGACCACAACCTGACCGAACACACAGAAACTGAGCAATTGACCACAACCTGACCAAACACACAGAAACTGACCCACTGACCACAACCTGACCGAACACACAGAAACTGACCAATTGACCACAACCTGACCGAACACAGATAAACTGACCCACTGACCACAACCTGAACGAACACACAGAAACTGACCCACTGACCACAACCTGACCAAGCACAGATAAACTGACCCACTGACCACAACCTGACCGAGCACAGAGAAACTGACCCACTGACCACAACCTGACCGAACACACAGAAACTGACCCACTGACCACAACCTGACCGAACGACAGAAACTGACCCACTGACCACAACCTGACTGAACACACAGAAACTGACCCACTGACCACAACCTGAAGGAACACACAGAAACTGACACACTGACCACAACCTGACCGAACACACAGAAACTGTTCCTCTGACCACAACCTGACCGAACACACAGAAACTGACCAATTGACCACAACCTGACCGAACACACAGAAACTGACCCACTGACCAAAACCTGACCGAACACACAGAAACTGACCCACTGACCACAACCTGACCGAACACAGAGAAACTGACCCACTGACCACAACCTGACTGAACACACAGAAACTGACCCACTGACCACAACCTGACCGAGCACACAGAAACTGACCCACTGACCACAACCTGACCGAACACAGAGAAACTGACCCACTGACCACAACCTGACTGAACACACAGAAATTGACCCACTGACCACAACCTGACCGAGCACAGAGAAACTGACCCACTGACAACAACCTGACCGAGCAAAGAGAAACTGACCCACTGACCACAACCTGACCGAACACACAGACACTGACCCACTGACCACAACCTGACCGAACACACAGACAATGACCCACTGACCACAACCTGACCGAACACACAGAGACTGACCACTGACCACAACCTGACTGAACACACAGAAACTGAACCACTGACCACAACCTGACCAAACACACAGACACTGACCCACTGAACACAACCTGACCGAACACACAGAAACTGAACCACTGACGACAACCCGACCGAACACACAGAGACTGACCCACTGACCACAGCCAGACCGAACACACAGACACTGTCCCACTGACGACAACCTGACCGAGCACACAGAAACTGACCCACTGACCACAACCTGACCGAACACACAGAAACTGACCCACTGACCACAACCTGACGGAGCACAGAGAAACTGACCCACTGACCACAACCTGACCGAACACACAGAAACTGACCACTGACCACACCCTGACCGAACACACAGAAACTCACCCACTGACCACAAGCTGACCGAGCACAGAGAAACTGACCTACTGACCACAACCTGACCGAGCACAGAGAAACTGACCCACTGACCACAACCTGACCGAGCACAGAGAAACTGACTCACTGACCTCAACCTGACCGAACACACAGAAACTGACCCACTGACCTCAACCTTACCGAACACACAGAAACTGACCCACTGAGCACAACCTGACCGAACACACAGAGACTGACCAAATGACCTCAACCTCACCGAAAACACAGAGACTGACTCACTGACCACAACCTGACCGAACACACAGAAACTGACCCACTGACCACAACCTGAACGAACACACAGAAACTGACGCACTGACCACAAGATGACCGAACACACAGAAACTGGCCCACTGACCACAACCTGAAGGAACACACAGAAACTGACCCACTGAACACAACCTGACCGAACACAAAGAAACTGACACACTGACCACAACCTGACCGAACACACAGAAACTGAGCAATTGACCACAATCTGACCAAACACACAGAAACTGACCCACTGACCACAACCTGACCGAACACACAGAAACTGACCAATTGACCACAACCTGACCGAACACAGATAAACTGACCCACTGACCACAACCTGAACGAACACACAGAAACTGAAACACTGACCACAACCTGACTGAACACAGAGAAACTGACCCACTGACCACAACCTGACCGAGCACAGAGAAACTGACCCACTGACCACAACCTGACCGAACACATAGAAACTGAGCCACTGATCACAACCTGACCGAACGACAGAAACTGACCCACTGACCACAACCTGACTGAACACACAGAAACTGACCCACTGACCACAACCTGAAGGAACACACAGAAACTGACACACTGACCACAACCTGACCGAACACACAGAAACTGTCCCTCTGACCACAACCTGACCGAACACACAGAAACTGACCAATTGACCACAACCTGACCGAACACACAGAAACTGACCCACTGACCACAACCTGACCGAACACACAGAAACTGACCCACTGACCACAACCTGACCGAACACAGAGAAACTGACCCACTGACCACAACCTGACTGAACACACAGAAACTGACCCACTGACCACAACCTGACCGAGCACACAGAAACTGACCCACTGACCACAACCTGACCGAACACAGAGAAACTGACCCACTGACCACAACCTGACTGAACACACAGAAACTGACCCACTGACCACAACCTGACCGAGCACAGAGAAACTGACCCACTGACCACAACCTGACCGAACACACAGACACTGACCCACTGACCACAACCTGACCGAACACACAGACTTTGACCCACTGACCACAACCTGACCGAACACACAGACACTGACCCACTGAACACAACCTGACTGAACACACAGAAACTGAACCACTGAGCACAGCCTGACCGAGCACACAGAAACTGACCCACTAACCACAACCTGACCGAACACACAGAAACTGACCCACTGACCACAACCTGACCGAGCACACATAACCTGACCCACTGACCACAACCTGACCGAACACACAGAAACTGACCCACTGACCACAACCCGACCGAGCACAGAGAAACTGACCCACTGAGCACAGCCTGACCGAACACACAGACACTGTCCCACTGACCACAACCTGACCGAGCACAGAGAAACTGACCCACTGACCACAACCTGACTGAACACACAGACACTGACCCACTGAGCACAGCCTGACTGAACACACAGAAACTGACCCACTGACCACAACCTGACCGAACACACAGACACTGACCCACTGACCACAACCTGACCGAACACACAGAAACTGACCCACTGACCACAACCTGACCGAACACACAGACAATGACCCACTGACCACAACCTGACCGAACACACAGACACTGACCACTGACCACAACCTGACTGAACACACAGAAACTGACCCACTGACCACAACCTGACCGAACACACAGACACTGACCCACTGAACACAACCTGACCGAACACACAGAAACTGAACCACTGACGACAACCCGACCGAACACACAGAGACTGACCCACTGACCACAGCCAGACCGAACACACAGACACTGTCCCACTGACGACAACCTGACCGAGCACACAGAAACTGACCCACTGACCACAACCTGACCGAACACACAGAAACTGACCCACTGACCACAACCTGACGGAGCACAGAGAAACTGACCCACTGACCACAACCTGACCGAACACACAGAAACTGACCACTGACCACACCCTGACCGAACACACAGAAACTCACCCACTGACCACAAGCTGACCGAGCACAGAGAAACTGACCTACTGACCACAACCTGACCGAGCACAGAGAAACTGACCCACTGACCACAACCTGACCGATCACAGAGAAACTGACTCACTGACCTCAACCTGACCGAACACACAGAAACTGACCCACTGACCTCAACCTTACCGAACACACAGAAACTGACCCACTGAGCACAACCTGACCGAACACACAGAGACTGACCAAATGACCTCAACCTCACCGAAAACACAGAGACTGACTCACTGACCACAACCTGACCGAACACACAGAAACTGACCCACTGACCACAACCTGAACGAACACACAGAAACTGACGCACTGACCACAAGATGACCGAACACACAGAAACTGGCCCACTGACCACAACCTGAAGGAACACACAGAAACTGACCCACTGAACACAACCTGACCGAACACAAAGAAACTGACACACTGACCACAACCTGACCGAACACACAGAAACTGAGCAATTGACCACAATCTGACCAAAAACACAGAAACTGACCCACTGACCACAACCTGACCGAACACACAGAAACTGACCAATTGACCACAACCTGACCGAACACAGATAAACTGACCCACTGACCACAACCTGAACGAACACACAGAAACTGACCCACTGACCACAACCTGACTGAACACAGAGAAACTGACCCACTGACCACAACCTGACCGAGCACAGAGAAACTGACCCACTGACCACAACCTGACCGAACACACAGAAACTGAGCCACTGATCACAACCTGACCGAACGACAGAAACTGACCCACTGACCACAACCTGACTGAACACACAGAAACTGACCCACTGACCACAACCTGAAGGAACACACAGAAACTGACCCTCTGACCACAACCGGACCGAACACACAGATACTGACCCACTGACCACAACCTGACCGAACACACAGAAACTGACCAATTGACCACAACCTGACCGAACACACAGAAACTGACCCACTGACCACAACCTGACCGAACACACAGAAACTGACCCACTGACCACAACCTGACCGAACACAGAGAAACTGACCCACTGACCACAACCTGACTGAACACACAGAAACTGACCCACTGACCACAACCTGACCGAGCACACAGAAACTGACCCACTGACCACAACCTGACCGAACACAGAGAAACTGACCCACTGACCACAACCTGACTGAACACACAGAAATTGACCCACTGACCACAACCTGACCGAGCACAGAGAAACTGACCCACTGACCACAACCTGACCGAGCACAGAGAAACTGACCCACTGACCACAACCTGACCGAACACACAGACACTGACCCACTGACCACAACCTGACCGAACACACAGACAATGAC
Organism: Squalus acanthias; assembly: GCA_030390025.1. Lineage (NCBI taxonomy): Eukaryota > Metazoa > Chordata > Chondrichthyes > Squaliformes > Squalidae > Squalus > Squalus acanthias. The sequence goes on from JASTWF010000039.1 coordinate 2,598,406, forward strand.
CCACTGACCACAACCTGACCGAACACACAGACACTGACCCACTGAACACAACCTGACCGAACACACAGAAACTGAACCACTGAGCACAACCTGACCGAGCACACAGAAAATGTCCCACTGACCACAACCTGACCGAACACACAGAAACTGACCCACTGACCACAACCAGACCGAACACACATAAACTGACCCACTGATCACAACCTGACCGAACACACAGAAACTGACCCACTGACCACAACCAGACCGAACACACAGAAACTGACCCACTGACCACAACCTGACCGAACACACAGAAACTGACCCACTGACCACAAACTGACCGAACACACAGAAACTGACCCACTGACCACAACCTGACCGAACACACAGAAACTGACCCACTGACCACAACCTGACCGAACATACAGAAACTGACCCACTGACCACAACCCGACCGAGCACAGAGAAACTGACCCACTGAGCACAGCCTGACCGAACACACAGACACTGTCCCACTGACCACAACCTGACCGAGAACAGAGAAACCGACCCACTGACCACAACGTGACTGAACACACAGACACTGACCCACTGAGCACAGCCTGACCGAACACACAGAAACTGACCCACTGACCACAACCTGACCGAGCACAGAGAAACTGACCCACTGACCACAACCTGACCGAGCACACAGAAACTGACCCACTGTCCACAACCTGACCGAACACACAGAAACTGACCAATTGACCACAACCTGACCGAACACACAGAAACTGACCCACTGACCACAGCCTCTCCGAACACACAGAAACTGACCCACTGTCCACAACCTGACCAAGCACATAGACGCTGACCCACTGAACACAACCTGACCGAACACACAGAAACTGACCCACTGACCACAACCTGACCGAACACAGAGAAACTGACCCACTGACCACAACCTGACCGAACACAGAGAAACTGACCCACTGACCACAACCTGACTGAATACACAGAAATTGACCCACTGACCACAACCTGACCGAGCACAGAGAAACTGACCCACTGACAACAACCTGACCGAGCAAAGAGAAACTGACCCACTGACCACAACCTGACCGAACACACAGACACTGACCCACTGACCACAACCTGACCGAACACACAGACAATGACCCACTGACCACAACCTGACCGAACACACAGACACTGACCCACTGACCACAACCTGACTGAACACACAGAAACTGACCCACTGACCACAACCTGACCGAACACACAGACACTGACCCACTGAACACAACCTGACCGAACACACAGAAACTGAACCACTGACGACAACCCGACCGAACACACAGAGACTGACCCACTGACCACAGCCAGACCGAACACAGAGAAACTGACCCACTGACGACAACCTGACCGAGCACACAGAAACTGACCCACTGACCACAGCCAGACCGAACACACAGACACTGTCCCACTGACGACAACCTGACCGAGCACACAGAAACTGACCCACTGACCACAACCTGACCGAACACACAGAAACTGACCCACTGACCACAACCTGACGGAGCACAGAGAAACTGACCCACTGACCACAACCTGACCGAACACACAGAAACTGACCACTGACCACACCCTGACCGAACACACAGAAACTCACCCACTGACCACAAGCTGACCGAGCACAGAGAAACTGACCTACTGACCACAACCTGACCGAGCACAGAGAAACTGACTCACTGACCTCAACCTGACCGAACACACAGAAACTGACCCACTGACCTCAACCTTACCGAACACACAGAAACTGACCCACTGAGCACAACCTGACCGAACACGCAGAGACTGACCAAATGACCTCAACCTCACCGAAAACACAGAGACTGACTCACTGACCACAACCTGACCGAACACACAGAAACTGACCCACTGACCACAACCTGAACGAACACACAGAAACTGACGCACTGACCACAAGATGACCGAACACACAGAAACTGGCCCACTGACCACAACCTGAAGGAACACACAGAAACTGACCCACTGAACACAACCTGACCGAACACAAAGAAACTGACACACTGACCACAACCTGACCGAACACACAGAAACTGAGCAATTGACCACAATCTGACCAAACACACAGAAACTGACCCACTGACCACAACCTGACCGAACACACAGAAACTGACCAATTGACCACAACCTGACCGAACACAGATAAACTGACCCACTGACCACAACCTGAACGAACACACAGAAATTGACCCACTGACCACAACCTGACCGAGCACAGAGAAACTGACCCACTGACCACAACCTGACCGAGCACAGAGAAACTGACCCACTGACCACAACCTGACCGAACACACAGACACTGACCCACTGACCACAACCTGACCGAACACACAGACAATGACCCACTGACCACAACCTGACCGAACACACAGACACTGACCCACTGAACACAACCTGACCGAACACACAGAAACTGAACCACTGAGCACAACCTGACCGAGCACACAGAAAATGTCCCACTGACCACAACCTGACCGAACACACAGAAACTGACCCACTGACCACAACCAGACCGAACACACATAAACTGACCCACTGATCACAACCTGACCGAACACACAGAAACTGACCCACTGACCACAACCAGACCGAACACACAGAAACTGACCCACTGACCACAACCTGACCGAACACACAGAAACTGACCCACTGACCACAAACTGACCGAACACACAGAAACTGACCCACTGACCACAACCTGACCGAACACACAGAAACTGACCCACTGACCACAACCTGACCGAACATACAGAAACTGACCCACTGACCACAACCCGACCGAGCACAGAGAAACTGACCCACTGAGCACAGCCTGACCGAACACACAGACACTGTCCCACTGACCACAACCTGACCGAGAACAGAGAAACCGACCCACTGACCACAACCTGACTGAACACACAGACACTGACCCACTGAGCACAGCCTGACCGAACACACAGAAACTGACCCACTGACCACAACCTGACCGAGCACAGAGAAACTGACCCACTGACCACAACCTGACCGAGCACACAGAAACTGACCCACTGTCCACAACCTGACCGAACACACAGAAACTGACCAATTGACCACAACCTGACCGAACACACAGAAACTGACCCACTGACCACAGCCTCTCCGAACACACAGAAACTGACCCACTGTCCACAACCTGACCAAGCACATAGACGCTGACCCACTGAACACAACCTGACCGAACACACAGAAACTGACCCACTGACCACAACCTGACCGAACACAGAGAAACTGACCCACTGACCACAACCTGACCGAACACAGAGAAACTGACCCACTGACCACAACCTGACTGAATACACAGAAATTGACCCACTGACCACAACCTGACCGAGCACAGAGAAACTGACCCACTGACAACAACCTGACCGAGCAAAGAGAAACTGACCCACTGACCACAACCTGACCGAACACACAGACACTGACCCACTGACCACAACCTGACCGAACACACAGACAATGACCCACTGACCACAACCTGACCGAACACACAGACACTGACCCACTGACCACAACCTGACTGAACACACAGAAACTGACCCACTGACCACAACCTGACCGAACACACAGACACTGACCCACTGAACACAACCTGACCGAACACACAGAAACTGAACCACTGACGACAACCCGACCGAACACACAGAGACTGACCCACTGACCACAGCCAGACCGAACACAGAGAAACTGACCCACTGACGACAACCTGACCGAGCACACAGAAACTGACCCACTGACCACAGCCAGACCGAACACACAGACACTGTCCCACTGACGACAACCTGACCGAGCACACAGAAACTGACCCACTGACCACAACCTGACCGAACACACAGAAACTGACCCACTGACCACAACCTGACGGAGCACAGAGAAACTGACCCACTGACCACAACCTGACCGAACACACAGAAACTGACCACTGACCACACCCTGACCGAACACACAGAAACTCACCCACTGACCACAAGCTGACCGAGCACAGAGAAACTGACCTACTGACCACAACCTGACCGAGCACAGAGAAACTGACTCACTGACCTCAACCTGACCGAACACACAGAAACTGACCCACTGACCTCAACCTTACCGAACACACAGAAACTGACCCACTGAGCACAACCTGACCGAACACGCAGAGACTGACCAAATGACCTCAACCTCACCGAAAACACAGAGACTGACTCACTGACCACAACCTGACCGAACACACAGAAACTGACCCACTGACCACAACCTGAACGAACACACAGAAACTGACGCACTGACCACAAGATGACCGAACACACAGAAACTGGCCCACTGACCACAACCTGAAGGAACACACAGAAACTGACCCACTGAACACAACCTGACCGAACACAAAGAAACTGACACACTGACCACAACCTGACCGAACACACAGAAACTGAGCAATTGACCACAATCTGACCAAACACACAGAAACTGACCCACTGACCACAACCTGACCGAACACACAGAAACTGACCAATTGACCACAACCTGACCGAACACAGATAAACTGACCCACTGACCACAACCTGAACGAACACACAGAAACTGACCCACTGACCACAACCTGACTGAACACAGAGAAACTGACCCACTGACCACAACCTGACCGAGCACAGAGAAACTGACCCACTGACCACAACCTGACCGAACACACAGAAACTGAGCCACTGATCACAACCTGACCGAACGACAGAAACTGACCCACTGACCACAACCTGACTGAACACACAGAAACTGACCCACTGACCACAACCTGAAGGAACACACAGAAACTGACCCTCTGACCACAACCGGACCGAACACACAGATACTGACCCACTGACCACAACCTGACCGAACACACAGAAACTGTCCCTCTGACCACAACCTGACCGAACACACAGAAACTGTCCCTCTGACCACAACCTGACCGAACACACAGAAACTGACCAATTGACCACAACCTGACCGAACACACAGAAACTGACCCACTGACCACAACCTGACCGAACACAGAGAAACTGACCCACTGACCACAACCTGACTGAACACACAGAAACTGACCCACTGACCACAACCTGACCGAGCACACAGAAACTGACCCACTGACCACAACCTGACCGAACACAGAGAAACTGACCCACTGACCACAACCTGACTGAACACACAGAAATTGACCCACTGACCACAACCTGACCGAGCACAGAGAAACTGACCCACTGACCACAACCTGACCGAGCACAGAGAAACTGACCCACTGACCAAAACCTGACCGAACACACAGAAACTGACCCACTGACCACAACCTCACCGAACACACAGAAACTGACCCACTGACCACAACCTGACCGAACACACAGAAACTGACCCACTGACCACAACCTGACCGAACACACAGACAATGACCCACTGACCACAACCTGACCGAACACACAGACACTGACCCACTGAACACAACCTGACCGAACACAGAGAAACTGACCCACTGAACACAACCTGACCGAGCACACAGACACTGACCCACTGACCACAACCTGACCGAACACACAGAAACTGACCCACTGACCACAACCTGACCGAGCACACATAACCTGACCCACTGACCACAACCTGACCGAAAACACAGAAACTGACCCACTGACCACAACCCGACCGAGCACAGAGAAACTGACCCACTGAGCACAGCCTGACCGAACACACAGACACTGTCCCACTGACCACAACCTGACCGAGAACAGAGAAACTGACCCACTGACCACAACCTGACTGAACACACAGACACTGACCCACTGAGCACAGCCTGACCGAACACACAGAAACTGACCCACTGACCACAACCTGACCGAGCACAGAGAAACTGACCCACTGACCACAACCTGACCGAGCACACAGAAACTGACCCACTGTCCACAACCTGACCGAACACACAGAAACTGACCCACTGACCACAACCTGACCGAGCACAGAGAAACTGACCTACTGAGAACAACCTGACGGAACACACAGAAACTGACCCACTGACCACAAGCTGACCGAACACACAGAAACTGACCCACTGACCACAACCTGACCGAGCACAGAGAAACTGACCCACTGACCACAACCTGACCGAGCACAGAGAAACTGACCCACTGACCACAACCTGACCGAGCACAGAGAAACTGACCCACTGACCACAACCTGGCTGAACACACAGACACTGACCCACTGACCACAACCTGAACGAACACACAGAAACTGACGCACTGACCACAAGATGACAGAACACACAGAAACTGGCCCACTGACCACAACCTGAAGGAACACACAGAAACTGACCCACTGAACACAACCTGACCGAACACAAAGAAACTGACACACTGAGCACAACCTGACCGAACACACAGAAACTGAGCAATTGACCACAATCTGACCAAACACACAGAAACTGACCCACTGACCACAACCTGACCGAACACACAGAAACTGAGCAATTGACCACAATCTGACCAAACACACAGAAACTGACCCACTGACCACAATCTGACCAAACACACAGAAACTGACCCACTGACCACAACCTGACCGAACACACAGAAACTGACCAATTGACCACAACCTGACCGAACACAGATAAACTGACCCAATGACCACAACCTGAACGAACACACAGAAACTGACCCACTGACCACAACCTGACTGAACACAGAGAAACTGACCCACTGACCACAACCTGACCGAGCACAGAGAAACTGACCCACTGACCACAACCTGACCGAACACACAGAAACTGAGCCACTGATCACAACCTGACCGAACGACAGAAACTGACCCACTGACCACAACCTGACTGAACACACAGAAACTGACCCACTGACCACAACCTGAAGGAACACACAGAAACTGACCCTCTGACCACAACCGGACCGAACACACAGATACTGACCCACTGACCACAACCTGACCGAACACACAGAAACTGTCCCTCTGACCACAACCTGACCGAACACACAGAAACTGTCCCTCTGACCACAACCTGACCGAACACACAGAAACTGACCAATTGACCACAACCTGACCGAACACACAGAAACTGACCCACTGACCACAACCTGACCGAACACAGAGAAACTGACCCACTGACCACAACCTGACTGAACACACAGAAACTGACCCACTGACCACAACCTGACCGAGCACACAGAAACTGACCCACTGACCACAACCTGACCGAACACAGAGAAACTGACCCACTGACCACAACCTGACTGAACACACAGAAATTGACCCACTGACCACAACCTGACCGAGCACAGAGAAACTGACCCACTGACCACAACCTGACCGAGCACAGAGAAACTGACCCACTGACCAAAACCTGACCGAACACACAGAAACTGACCCACTGACCACAACCTGACCGAACACACAGAAACTGACCCACTGACCACAACCTGACCGAACACACAGAAACTGACCCACTGACCACAACCTGACCGAACACACAGACAATGACCCACTGACCACAACCTGACCGAACACACAGACACTGACCCACTGAACACAACCTGACCGAACACAGAGAAACTGACCCACTGAACACAACCTGACCGAGCACACAGACACTGACCCACTGACCACAACCTGACCGAACACACAGAAACTGACCCACTGACCACAACCTGACCGAGCACACATAACCTGACCCACTGACCACAACCTGACCGAAAACACAGAAACTGACCCACTGACCACAACCCGACCGAGCACAGAGAAACTGACCCACTGAGCACAGCCTGACCGAACACACAGACACTGTCCCACTGACCACAACCTGACCGAGAACAGAGAAACTGACCCACTGACCACAACCTGACTGAACACACAGACACTGACCCACTGAGCACAGCCTGACCGAACACACAGAAACTGACCCACTGACCACAACCTGACCGAGCACAGAGAAACTGACCCACTGACCACAACCTGACCGAGCACACAGAAACTGACCCACTGTCCACAACCTGACCGAACACACAGAAACTGACCCACTGACCTCAACCTGACCGAGCACAGAGAAACTGACCTACTGAGAACAACCTGACAGAACACACAGAAACTGACCCACTGACCACAAGCTGACCGAACACACAGAAACTGACCCACTGACCACAACCTGACCGAGCACAGAGAAACTGACCCACTGACCACAACCTGACCGAGCACAGAGAAACTGACCCACTGACCACAACCTGACCGAGCACAGAGAAACTGACCCACTGACCACAACCTGGCTGAACACACAGACACTGACCCACTGACCACAACCTGACCGAACACACAGAAACTGACCCACTGACCACAACTTGACCGAACACACAGAAACTGACCCACTGACCACAACCTGACCGAACACACAGAAACTGACCCACTGACCACAACCTGACCGAGCACACATAACCTGACCCACTGACCACAATCTGACCCAACAGACAGAAACTGACCCACTGACCACAACCTGACCGTGCACACAGAAACTGACCCACTGACGACAACCTGACCGTGCACACAGAAACTGACCCACTGACCACAACCTCACTGAACACACAGAACCTGACCCACTGACCACAGCCTGACCGAACACACAGACACTGACCCACTGACGACAACCTGACCGAGCACACAGAAACTGACCCACTGACCACAACCTGACCGAACACACAGACACTGACCCACTGACGACAACCTGACCGAGCACACAGAAACTGACTCACTGACCACAACCTGACCGAACACACAGAAACTGACCCACTGACCACAACCTGACGGAGCACAGAGAAACTGACCCACTGACCACAACCTGACCGAACACACAGAAACTGACCACTGACCACACCCTGACCGAACACACAGAAACTCACCCACTGACCACAACCTGACCGAGCACAGAGAAACTGACTCACTGACCTCAACCTGTCCGAACACACAGAAACTGACCCACTGACCTCAACCTTACCGAACACACAGAAACTGACCCACTGAGCACAACCTGACCGAACACACAGAGACTGACCAAATGACCTCAACCTCACCGAAAACACAGAGACTGACTCACTGACCACAACCTGACCGAACACACAGAAACTGACCCACTGACCACAACCTGAACGAACACACAGAAACTGACACACTGACCACAAGATGACCGAACACACAGAAACTGAGCAATTGACCACAATCTGACCAAACACACAGAAACTGACCCACTGACCACAACCTGACCGAACACACAGAAACTGACCAATTGACCACAACCTGACCGAACACAGATAAACTGACCCACTGACCACAACCTGAACGAACACACAGAAACTGACCCACTGACCACAACCTGACTGAACACAGAGAAACTGACCCACTGACCACAACCTGACCGACCACAGAGAAACTGACCCACTGACCACAACCTGACCGAACACACAGAAACTGAGCCACTGATCACAACCTGACCGAACGACAGAAACTGACCCCCTGACCACAACCTGACTGAACACACAGAAACTGACCCACTGACCACAACCTGAAGGAACACACAGAAACTGACACACTGACCACAACCTGACCGAACACACAGAAACTGTCCCTCTGACCACAACCTGACAGAACACACAGAAACTGAAAAATTGACCACAACCTGACCGAACACACAGAAACTGACCCACTGACCACAACCTGACCGAACACACAGAAACTGACCCACTGACCACAACCTGACCGAACACAGAGAAACTGACCCACTGACCACAACCTGACTGAACACACAGAAACTGACCCACTGACCACAACCTGACCGAACACAGAGAAACTGACCCACTGACCACAACCTGACTGAACACACAGAAACTGACCCACTGTCCACAACCTGACTGAACACACAGAAATTGACCCACTGACCACAACCTGACCGAGCACAGAGAAACTGACCCACTGACCACAACCTGACCGAGCACAGAGAAACTGACCCACTGACCACAACCTGACCGAACACACAGACACTGACCCACTGACCGCAACCTGACCGAACACACAGACAATGACCCACTGACCACAACCTGACCGAACACACAGACACTGACCCACTGAACACAACCTGACCGAACACACAGAAACTGAACCACTGAGCACAGCCTGACCGAGCACACAGACACTGTCCCACTGACGACAACCTGACCGAGCACACAGAAACTGACCCACTGACCACAACCTGACCGAACACACAGAAACTGACCCACTGACCACAACCTGACCGAACACACAGAAACTGACCCACTGACCACAAACTGACCGAGCACACATAACCTGACCAACTGACCACAACCTGACCGAACACACAGAAACTGACCCACTGACCACAACCCGACCGAGCACATAGAAACTGACCCACTGAGCACAGCCTGACCGAACACACAGACACTGACCCACTGACCACAACCTGACCGAACACACAGAAACTGACACACTGACCACAGCCTGACCGAACACACAGACACTGTCCCACTTACCACAACCTGACCGAGCACAGAGAAACTGACCCACTGACCACAACCTGACTGAACACACAGACACTGACCCACTGAGCACAGCCTGACCGAACACACAGAAACTGACCCACTGACCACAACCTGACCGAGCACAGAGAAACTGACCCACTGACCACAACCTGACCGAGCACACAGAAACTGACCCACTGTCCACAACCTGACCGAACACACAGAAACTGACCCACTGACCACAACCTGACCGAGCACAGAGAAACTGACCCACTGACCACAACCTGACCGAACACACAGAAACTGACCCACTGACCACAAGCTGACCGAGCACAGAGAAACTGACCCACTGACCACAACCTGACCGAGCACAGAGAAACTGACCCACTGACCACAACCTGACCGAGCACAGAGAAACTGACCCACTGACCACAACCTGACTGAACACACAGACACTGACCCACTGACCACAACCTGACCGAACACACAGACACTGTCCCACTGACGACAACCTGACCGTGCACACAGAAACTGACCCACTGACCACAACCTCACTGAACACACAGAACCTGACCCACTGACCACAGCCTGACTGAACACACAGAAACTGACTCAATGATCACAACCTGTCTGTACACTGAACCTGAGCCATTGACCCACAAGCTGACCGAACACACATAAACTGACCCACTGACCACAGCCTGACCGAACACACAGAAACTGACTCAATGACCACAACCTGTCTGTATACACAGAACCTGAGCCATTGACCCACAAGCTGACCGAACACACATACACTGACCCACTGACCACAGCCTGACCGAACACACAGAAACTGACCCACTGACCACAACCTGAAGGAACACACAGAAACTGACCCACTGAACACAACCTGACCGAACACACAGAAACTGACCCACTGACCACAGCCTCTCCGAACACACAGAAACTGACCCACTGACCACAACCTGACCGAACACACAGAAACTGACCCACTGACCACAACCTGACCGAACACAGAGAAACTGACTCACTGACCACAACCTGAACGAGCACACATAAACTGACCCACTGACCACAACCTGACCGTACACAGAGAAACTGACCCACTGACCACAACATGACCGAAAACACAGACACTGTCCCACAGTCCAAAACCTGACCGAACACACAGAAACCGACCCACTGACCACAACCTGACCGAGCACAGAAAAACTGACCTACTGACCAGAAACTGAACGAGCACAGAGAAACTGACCCACTGACCACAACCTGACCGAACACACAGACACTGTCCCACTGACCACAACCTGACCGAACACACAGACACTGTCCCACTGACCACAACCTGACCGAACACACAGACACTGTCCCACTGACCACAACCTGACCGAACACACAGACACTGTCCCACTGACCACAACCTGACCGAACACACAGACACTGTCCCACTGACCACAACCTGACCGAACACACAGACACTGTCCCACTGACCACAACCTGACCGAACACACAGACACTGTCCCACTGACCACAACCTGACCGAACACACAGACACTGTCCCACTGACCACAACCTGACCGAACACACAGACTCTGTCCCACTGACCACAACCTGACCGAACACACAGACACTGTCCCACTGACCACAACCTGACCGAACACACAGACACTGTCCCACTGACCACAACCTGACCGAACACACAGAAACTGACCCACTGACCACAACCTTACCGAGCACAGAGGAACTGACCCACTGACCACAACCTGACCGAGCACAGAGAAACTGACCCACTGACCACAACCTGACCGAACACACAGACACTGTCCCACTGACCACAACCTGACCGAACACACAGAAACTGACCCACTGACCACAACCTCACTGAACACACAGAAACTGACCCACTGACCACAACCTGACCGAACACACAGACACTGTCCCACTGACGACAACCTGACCGAGCACACAGAAACTGACCCACTGACCACAACCTCACTGAGCAGAAAGAAACTGACCCACTGACCACAGCCTGACCGAACACACTTAAACTGACCCACTGACCACAACCTGACCGAGCACACATAAACTGACCCACTTACCACAACCTGACAGAACACACAGAAACTGACCCACTGACCACAACCTGACCGAACACACAGAAACTGACCCACTGACCACAACCTGACTGAACACACAGACACTGACCCACTGACCACAACCTGACCGAACACACAGAAACTGACCCACTGACCACAACCTGACTGAACACACAGAAACTGATCCACTGACCACAACCTGACCGAGCACAGAGAAACTGACCCACTGACCACAACCTGACCGAACACACAGAAACTGACCCACTGACCACAACCTGACCGAACACACAGAAACTGACCCACTGACCACAACCTGACTGAACAAACAGAATCTGACCCACGAACCACAACCTGACCGAACACACAGAAACTGACCCACTGACCACAACCTGACCGAGCACACTGAAATTGACCCTCTGACCAGAACCTCAACGAACACAGAGGAACTGATCGACTGCTCACAGCCTGTATCGCCCCCCCCCCCCACCCCGCCCATCATCTGCCTCCCTGTCTGTCTCCCTCTGTGTTTCGTCCCGTCCGTTACCCCCGCGGCTGTTTCTCTGCATTCTTCCTCTGTCTGTCTCCCACCACCTGTTTCCCTTTCTCTGTTTCCACAGTCTCTGTCTCCCCCGTTTATCTCTCTCTGTCTTTCTCCATCCGGCCTCCCCCTGCTGTCTCTAGCGTCCTTCCCATCCCATTTAACGACCCCGTCCATCCCACTCTTTGATTCTCATTGAATCTGCCCCTCTCTCTCTGTGTCACTCTAACTGTCTCCCCTGTTTTTCTCCCCACCCATCTCCCCCGGCTCAGTGTCTGACGCTCTCGGTCTGCCCACCCCCCCGCCCCAACCCCGTCTGTCTTACCCTCTATAAACTCCTCGCCAGCAGTATCCCCTGCTGATCTGTCTCTTTCTCTCTCTCTCTGTCTCTCCTGCGTCTGTCTCCCTCTCTGTCTCCCGATCAGTCTGTCTCTCTGTCTCTCTCTCTGTCTCTCTCTCTCTCTGTCTCTCTCTGTCTCTCTCTCTCTGTCTCTCTCTCTCTGTCTCTCTCTCTCTCTGTCTCTCTCTCTCTGTCTCTCTCTCTCTGTCTCCCTCTCTGTCTCTCTCTCTGTCTCTCTCTCTCTGTCTCTCTCTCTGTCTGTCTCTCTGTCTCTCTGTCTCTCTCTGTCTCTGTCTCTGTCTCTGTCTCTGTCTCGGTCTCGGTCTCTCTCTCTCTCTGTCTCTCTCTCTGTCTCTCTCTCTCTGTCTCTGTATCTCTCTCTCTCTCTGTCTGTCTGTCTCTGTCTCTCTCTCTCTCTCTGTCTCTCTCTCTCTCTCTCTCTCTCTCTGTCTCTCTCTGTCTCTCTCTCTCTCTGTCTCTCTCTCTCTCTGTCTCTCTCTCTCTCTGTCTCTCTCTCTCTCTTTCCACAGTCTTTGTCGCACGGTCATCCCCTGTCTGGACTCCCGTTTCTGTCTCCCACGTCTGTCCCCCATGTCTTCTCCATCCATCTCACTCTCTCTCTTTCCACTCCTCATCTGTCCCTCTCTGTCTCTCTGACTCACCCCATTTGTCTCCTCTCTCTGTCTCCCCACCGTTAATCTCCCCGTGTCTGCTTCCTTCTCTCTCTCCCCCTATTCTTCTCCTCTCGGTCTACCTCTCGCTCTTTCCCCCCGCATGTCTCTCTCGCTCGATCACCCTAGTCTGTCTCCCCTGTCTATCTCCCCAGAGTGTCTGCCCTGTCTGTCTCCTGCCGTCTGTCTACCCCGATGTCTCTCGCACTGTCTCAACCCCGTCTGTTCTCTTTTTGTCTCCCCCATATGTCTCCCCTCTCTGTCTCTCTCTGTCTACCCGGCTGTCTCTCTCGCTCTTCCGCCCCCTGCCATTCCCTTCCCTATCTGTCTCACCCCGTCTAACTCCTCCTCATGAGTCTCCACCGCTGGTCTCTCTCTCTCTATCTCCCACGCGTCTCTTCCCCCCGTTTGTCTACCACCTCTGTCTCACTGTCTCTCTTACCCATCTGTCTTCCATGTCTGTTCACCCGTCGGTCTCCCCATCTGTCTCTCTCGGCCTCCCCCCTCTTCCTCTCTCCAGTCTCTCTCCCCCGCCTCTGTTTCTCGCTCTGTCTCTCCCACGTCTGTCTCACCCCTTCTTTCTCACTCTCACTCTCATCGCCCCCGTCTTTCTATCTCTTTCTGTCTCACCCCCATCTAATCTCTTTCAGTCTCCCCTTGTGTCTTCCCTCTCTGTCTGTCTCTGTCTCCCTTTCTTCTGCCTCTCGCTCCTCCCTCTTCCCGTCCACCTACCCAATCTGTCTGTCTCTGTGCAACACAGGCTGTCTCCTACCGTCTCCCTCTTCATCGGTCTGTCTCCCCACTCTGGTCGGTCCATCCCGCTCTATCTCCTGGCGAATGTCTCTCTCTCTCCCTGTCTCTCCCCTGTCGATCTCTCTCTCTTTCTCCCCCGTCTGCCTCATCCCTCTTTCACTCTCCCCCGTCTGCCTGCCTCTCTGTTCTCCAAAGCTGTCCTCCTCGTCTGTCTCCACACTGTCTGTATCCCCTCTCTCTCTGTCCCCGTCTGTCTCCCCTCGTCTGTCTCCCCGTCAGTCTCACTCTCTCACTGTTTCTCCACAGTTTGCCTCTCCCCTGTGTGTCTCTCTTCCCACCTTCTGCCATCAGCTTTCATATTTCTATCTTCCCTGTCCATCTCCTTCCGTCTGTCTTCCCCCATTGTCTCACTCTCTCTCTTTCTCCTCCGTGTCTGTCCCTCTCTTTCCATCGCAGCCCATCTGTCTCCCTGTCTTCCTCTTTCTGTGTCTCCCCACGTCTGTCTATCCCATCTGCCTCCAACTGTCTCCCTCCCTTAAACGTCCATCTCTCTCTCTCTATCTTCCACATCTGTCTCTGCGTCTGTTTCTCCGTCTGTTTCATTATATCTGTCGAGCCCCGTCTATCTCTCACTGTGTTTCACCGCCCTCGGATCTTTCCCTCTTCTTCTCTGACTGTCTCTCGGTCTGACACCCTGATATCTCTCTCTCACTCTGTCACACCTGTCTTTTTCTCCATGTGTCCCTTCCATCTGTCCCGCCGGTCTCTCTCATAGCATCTGTCCCTTGCATTAGACTCCCCCGTCTGTGTCTCCCTGTGCTACCCATCATCTGTCTCCCACAGTCTGTCTGCATCATCTCTCTCTCCGTTTATCTGTCTCTCCAAGCCCGGATCAGTCGCTCTCTCTCCAGCTCCCACCGAATGTCTGTCGCTCTATCTCCCCATTTGCCTCCACTGTCTGTCTCCAGCACGTCTCTTACTCTCTCTTTATCTCCATCTCTAACCTCCCTCTGTCTTTCTATCTGACTCCCTGATCTGTCTCCAGCACGTCTCTTACTCTCTCTTTATCTCCATCTCTAAACTCCCTCTGTCTTTCTATCTGAATCCCTGGTCTGTCTCCAGCACGTCTCTTACTCTCTTTTTATCCCCATCTCTAACCTCCCTCTGTCTTTCTATCTGACTCCCTTGGTCTGTCTCCAGCACGTCTCTTACTCTCTCTCTCTCTATCCCCATCTGTAACCTCCGTCTGTCTTTTTATCTGACTCCCCTGGTCTGTCTCCGACCCGGTTTTCTGTCTATTTCTGTCTCCCACCATATGTGTCTCTCTCTGTCTCCCCCGGTCGATCTCCTCCCCGTTGCTCTCCCTGCCTATCCACCTCTGCATACCCTCGTCTGCTGTCTCCCTTTTTCTGCCCATCAGCCTCAACTTCTGTCTGAACTGTCTGTTTCCCCCGTGTCTGTCTCCCTGCATCTGTCTCCCCCTTTGTCTCCCCGACTGTCTCTCTCTTTCTCTTTCTCTCTGATTCCCCAGTCTCTCTTTCCCCGGTCTATCTCTCTCTGTCTTCCCCCGTTTTGCCACCCCTGTTGTACCTCCCGTCTATCCCATCCCGTCTTTAATCCCCTATCCATTTCACACTCTTTCTCACCTATTCCGTACCTCTCTCTGTCTCAGTTCATCTGTTTCCCCTGTCTCTCTGCCCACCAACTATCTGCCCGCCTCTGCCTGCATCTCTCACCCATCCTTCTCCCAATTTCTGTATCTTGCTCTGTCTCCGCTATGTGCCACTCTTGCGCTGTCTCCAGAGTTTGTATCCCTAGTTTGTCACCCCAGTCAGTCTTCCCCATGTGTCTCCTGCAGACAGTCTCCCCATCTGTCTCTTTCTCTCTCTGTCTCTCCCGTCTCTACCACCCCCGTCTGTATCATTCTCTCTCTCTGTCTGACCCTGTCTAACTGCTCTACGTCATTCTCCCCTGCCGTTCGCTTTCTCTCTCTCCCTCTCTCTGTCTCTCCGGCCTGTCTCCCCCATCTGTCTGTCTCTATGACGTCCCACCGTCTCTCTCTCTCTCTCTCTCTCTCTCCCTCTCTCTCACACACACACACACTCTCCCAACCCTTTCCCCTCCATCTGTCTCCCCGTCTGTCTTTCTCCTTGTCGCCCCCGTCTGTCTCCCTCGCTCTGTCCCCCCTATATCTCCATCAGTCTCTTCCCCGGCCTTCTTTCCCTTTCTGTCTCTCGCTCTGTCACCCCAAACCGTCTCCCACCTCTGTATCCCGTCGTCTGTCTCCTCGTCTGACTCCCCCATTTGTAATTCTCACTGTCTCCCCGTCTCACTCCCGTTTGTCTCCCCCTCTGTCTGTCTCTCTGTTTGTCTCTGTCTCACGCCGCGTCTGTATCTCTCGCTGTCTCACCATTGATCTGCCGTCCGTCTCCCCGTCTGTCTCCCCATCTGTCTCCCCGTCTGACTCTCTGTGTCTGTCTCACGCCGTGTCTGTATCTCTCTCTGCCTCCCTTCCATCTGTTCTATTTCTGTCTCCATGTATGCAAACTCACAAAGTGTGTTGAATAAGGATGTTGAGCTACAAGCACAATTACCCGTGTGGCAATAACAGAAGCGTGGCTTAAAATCGGTGAGGACTGGGCACTTAATATTCAAGGGTACAAGATGTTCAGAAAAGATAGGGAAGAAAAAAAGGAAGGTGGGGTGGCAGTGCTGATTAAGGAAGCCATTGTAGTGTTGGAAAGGGATGATGTTCTTGAGGGTCAAGAACAGAATCCATTTGTTTAGTGTTGAGGAGCAAACAGGGAATGATCATGCTATTGGGGGTATTCTATAGGCCTCCAATTAGTAAGAGGGAGGTAGAGGAGCAAATCTGCAGGGAGATCTTTAAGGAGGGTATTTTCCAAGTACAGGCTAGGTACATTGCAATAAGAAGGAAGGGTATGGGAACCAAAGCAAGTGCTCATTGAATGACGAGGGAGATTGAGAAGATGATCAAACAAAAAATGAGTGTGTATGATGCATATTAGGTGAATTCTTCAAGGGAGAACCTGACCAAATGCAATTAGTTGAGAGGGGATGTGAAGATGAAAATAAGATTTGCAAAGAGAGAATGTGAAGGTAGAATGGCGGTTAACAAAAAAGGGAACCCCAAAGTCTTCTACCGGCATGAAAACAGTAAGCGGGTAGTAAGAGGCGGGGTGGGGTCTATTAGAGACAAAGAAGGTGATATATGCTTACAGGCGTAGGGCAAGACTAGAATTCAAAATGAGTACTTTTAATCGGTGTTTGCTAAGGAGGTGAAAGCTTACAAAATAACGGCAGAAGTGGAAAAAGTGGAAAGTGTGAACATTGATAGACAGGATGTACTAGAAAGGCTGGGTATGCTTAGAGTGGACAAGTCGCCTGTTCCAGATGGCTTGCAACCCAGGTTGCTAAGGGGATTGGGGGTGGAGATAGCGGAAGGGCTTGCCATAATTTTCCAACCTTCTCCAGATGTAGGGGAAGTGCCTGAGGATTGGAAAGTGTGAAACAATTTTCCAAGAAAGGGTGTAAGGACAATCCTAGTCACTACAGGTCGGTCAGTTTAACATCAGTGGTGGGTAAAGCTTTAGAAACTAAAATCAAGTAAAATGTTAACGGACATTTGGAGAGGTTTAAGCTAATGAAGGAGAGCCAACACGGGTTTGTAAAAGGAAAATCGTGTTTGACTACTCTAATTGAATTTTTTGATGAAGTAACAGAGGGAATGCAATGGATGTTTTCTACAAGGTATTTCGGAAGGGGTTTGACAAAGTACCACATAGAAGGCTGGTTATGAAAAGTGAGGCTATTGGAATAGGTGGTCAGTGGCAGCTTGGATAAGGAATTGGCTTAAATGCAGATAACATCGAGTTGTGGTAAACGGCTATTTTTCAGACTGCAGGATGGTAGACAGTGGTGTTCCCCAAGTGTCAGTGCAGGGGACATTGCTTATTTTGATATATATATAAACGACCTGGATATTGGAATACAGAGTAGAATGTTTAAATTTTCCGATGACACCAACCTTGGGAATGTGGCAAACAGTGATGATGATATCAATCGTCTGCAACAGGACATAGAAAGGCAAGCAGAACTGCCAGACAACTGGCAGATGGAATTCAATACAGAGAAATGTGAGGTGATACATTTTGCCAGAAGGAACAGGAAGGGGCAATATCTACTTACTGGCACAGTTCTAAAGAGTGCGCAAGGACAGAGGGACCTGGGAGTTAATGTGCATTGGTCCCTGAAGGTGGCAGGGCATATTGAGAAACTGGTAAACAAAGCATATGGAATCTTGGGATTCATAAATAGAGTTATTGGGGCAGAAAATAGGCTGTTGTAGGGTTGAGTACGCACTGTGTGCTCACCCGTGGACAGTACGAAAGTGCCAGTTTCTTGCATGCACTGCCCATGCGCGGGAAATCAGCACTTCCGTTCCCCTGAGGAAAGGGGTTCAGAGGTCGAACGCGCACGCTGGAGGGCCAGAGCGTTCGCCTCGCACTTCGGATTTTTTACAGGTTCCTCCGTGAAGGTAAGCACGGAGAAGATACACTTTTAAAAAGGACGCGTAAGGCCTTCTTTTAACAAGGTAAGTGATGATTTTATTAAAATTTAAAAAAAATTTTCACAGATTTATCTTTTTTAATTACTTTAAAGAAAGGTAAGTTTAGTTCTATCTCCGTTAAAAAATGTAATTATTTTCTTCCAAAATTTAATTTTTTGTTTAAAATAGTTAATTAATGTAATTTATAGTTATTTTAAAAATGTGGTTTTTAAAAAAATAAATATTTGTAGTTTTAGGTGTTGTTTTGGGACCGATCTTTATTCATAGATTTGACAGGTTCGTCCTGTCAAATCTATGAATGAAAATGGTCTGCTGCTATTGGCTCTCCATGGCACACGTGATCCCAGGGGACGCATCGCACTAACTACGCCCCTGGGATACACAAGCACTTCGCGCCGGCAGTTGGGGGAGGCCCAGGAGCCGAAGTCCCCGTGGGCCCAGAGGACAACGGCAGGCACGGTAGGTAGGTGCGCGCGACACTTGCACCCGCTGGAAGCCAAGGAGCCGAATTTCTGGCCCCAGTAGAAAAGTAGAGAAGTTATGCTGAACCTTTATAAAGCGCTGGTTAGGCCACAACTGGAGTATTGTGTCCAGTTCTGGTCACCACACTTTGGGAAGAATGTGAAGGCCTTTGAGAGGGTGCAGAAGAGATATCCAGAATGGTTCTGGGGATGGGGGATCTTAGCTACAAGGTCAGGTTGGAGCAGCTGGATTTATTTTTATTTGAGCAAAGGAGGTTGAGGGGTGATTTGATTGATGTGTACAAGATTATGACGGATTTGGATAGTCTAGATGGGAAAAGGCTGTTCCCACTAGTTGATTGTACAAGGACTAGGAGACACAGATTTATGGTTTTTGGCAAGTGATACAGGGGGTACGTGAGGAAAAACTTTTTTTACACAGCGAGTGGTGATGACCTGGAATTCGATGCCGATGGAAGGGTGGAAGGGGAGACACTCAATGTTTTCAAGGGGAGACTGGATATGCACTAGAAGGAAATAAACTTTCAGGGCTACGGGGATAGAGTGGGATAATGGGACTGAGTTGATTGCTCTACAGAGAGCCGGCACGGTTCTCGATGGGCCGAATGGCCTCCTTCTCTGCCGTTATGACTCAACGACAACATGACTCTATGACCTTGCGCGTCATACCAGGCTTCAGTCGCTGATCTAATATGCGGCAGGCTATTGGCGAATAATGTTAGCAGTTAATGTTTCAGGGGTTCCGCAAAAATGTTTGCTCCAACCAGTATCTCTCCACATGCTGTGCTTTATACCGGCCACAAACTTTCTGCATCACTTTCAGGCTCTCCCCGGGTTTTGCTTTGTTTTGCCCACCTGTTCGAATGGGTTAACCCTGGTGCCATCGTATCTTGATCCTTAACTTGCTGCAATGTTCCTTCACCCCCTTTTGTGACAGCGGTAAGCCACCTGTGAACGATGTTGACAGCGTAACTAGTAAGATCTCACTGTGTTCTGGATCATCAAACTCATGTATCGCGGCCCCAGCTGCTACTGCCTGAAACATGGTTGTAGAGTCTTCTCCCAGCTTTAGTTTCCCTATATACACACCATTCTTTGAATGGTGTCGTGTTATATGGTGTGTTATAATCACTTTGTAACACCCCTCTGTTCTGTCCACCGGGAGGGGCAGCTTTTCTGCTGGCTCATAGGATTCGTCGAGGATGGAACCGGGGGTCCCGGTAATTCGGGCGGGGTCTTATCTCCCCGTATTGTGGTCCATCATCAGACCACATTCCTCCCCCATGACTTCGCCCTCTATATTCCCTGCTTCAGGGGTCATGAAGCTAATTAGCCCCTTCTCTACCGATAGCCGGGATTTCAATCACTCAACTTCCTTTCGGCATTTATTGTGATCAGCTTCTCCCTTTTGTTGCTGCAACACATTATATGCTGTTTTTACATTGAATAACTCTTCCTCAGCCGAGACTGCCTGTCCATAATGATTAACTCTTCCTCAGCCGAGACTGCCTGCCCATATTGATTAACTCTTCCTCAGCCGAGACTGCCTGTCCATATTGATTAACTCTTCCTCAGCCGAGACTGCGTCTCCATATTGATTAACTCTTCCCCAGCCGAGACTGTCTGTCCATATTGATTAACTCTTCCTCAGCCGAGACTGCCTGCCCATATTGATTAACTCTTCCTCAGCCGGGACTGTCTACCCATATTGAACAACACTTCCTCAGCCGAGACTGCCTGCCTATATTGATAAACACTTCCTCAGCCGAGGCTGTCAGTCCATATTGATTAACACTTCCCCAGCCGAGACGGTCAGTCCATATTGACTAACTCTTCCTCAGCCGAGACTACCTGTCCATATTGATTAACTCTTCCTCAGCTGAGGCTGTCTGCCCATATTGATTAACTCTTCCTCAGCCGATACTGCCTGCCGCTATTGATTAACTGTTCCTCAGCCGAGACTGTCTGCCCATATTGATTAACTCTTCCTCAGCCAAGACTGTCTGCCCATATTGATTAACCCTTACTCAGCCGAGACAGCCTGTCCATATTGATTAACTCTTCCTCAGCCGAGACTGTCTGCCCATATTGATTAACTCTTCCTCAGCCAAGACTGTCTGCCCATATTGATTAACCCTTACTCAGCCGAGACAGCCTGTCCATATTGATTAACTCTTCCTCAGCCGAGACTGTCTGCCCATATTGATTAACCCTTACTCAGCCGAGACTGCCTGTCCATATTGGTTAACTCTTCATCAGCCGAGACTGTCTGCCCTTATTGATTAAATGTTCCTCAGCCGAGGCTGACTGCCCATATTGATTAACTCTTCCCCAGCCGAGCCTGTCAGTCCATATTAATTAACTCTTCCTCAGCCGATTGCTGCCTGCCAATATTGATTGACTCTTCCTCAGCCGAGAATGCCTGGCCATATTGGTTAACACATCATCAGCCGAGACAATCTATCCATATTGCTTAACTCTTCTTCAGCCGGGACTGCCTGCCCATATTGATTAACTCTTCCTCAACCGAGACTGCCTGACAATTTGATTAACACTTTCTCAGCCGAGAATGCCTGGCATATTGGTTAACACTTCCTCAGCCGAGAATGCCTGGCCATATTGGTTAACACTTCATCAGCCGAGACTGACTGCCCATATTGATTAACTGTTCCTCAGCCGAGGCTGACTGCCCATATTGATTAACTCTTCCCCAGCCGAGACTGTCAGTCCATATTGATTAAATCTTCCTCAGCCGATTGCTGCCTGCCAATATTGATTAACTCTTCATCAGCCGAGACTGCCTGCCAATATTGATTAACTCTTCCTCAGCCGATGCTGCCTGCACATATTGATAACTCTTCCTCAGCCGAGACTGTCTGCCCATATTGATTAAATATTCCTCAGCCGAGACTGCCACTCCATATTGGTTAACTCTTCACCAGCCGAGACTGCCTGCCCATAGTGCCGAACTGTTCCTCAACCGAGACTGTCTGCCCATATTGATTAACTGTTCCTCAGCCGAGGCTGCCTGTCCATATTGATTAACTCTTCCTCAGCCGAGACTGTCTGCCCATATTGATTAACTCTTCCTCAGCCGAGGCTGCCTGTCCATATTGATTAACTCTTCCTCAGCCGAGACTGTCTGCCCATATTGATTAACCCTTACTCAGCCGAAACTGCCTGTCCATATTGATTAACTCTTCCTCAGCCGAGACTGCCTGTCCATAATGATTAACTGTTCCTCAGCCGAGACTGCCTGTCCATATTGATTAACTCTTCCTCAGCCGATGCTGCCTGTCCATACTGATTAACTGTTCCTCACCCGAGACTGTCTGCCCATATTGATTAACTCTTCCTCAGCCGATGCTGCCTGCCCATATTGATTAACTCTTCCCCAGCCGAGACTGTCAGTCCATATTGATAAACTCTTCCTCAGCCGAGACTGTCTGCCCATATTGATTAACTCTTCCTCAGCCGACACAACTGCCCATATTGATTAACTCTTCCTCAGCCGATGCTGCCTGTCCATAATGATTAACTGTTCCTCACCCGAGACTGTCTGCCCATATTGATTAACTCTTCCTCAGCCGATGCTGCCTGCCCATATTGATTAACTCTTCCCCAGCCGAGACTGTCAGTCCATATTGATAAACTCTTCCTCAGCCGAGACTGTCTGCCCATATTGATTAACACTTCCTCAGCCGACACAACTGCCCATATTGATTAACTCTTCCTCAGCCGACACAACTGCCCATATTGATTAACTCTTCCTCAGCCGAGACTGTCTGCCCATATTGATTAACTCTTCCTCAGCCGAGACTGCCTGCCCATATTGATTAACTCTTCCTCAGCCGGGACTGCCTGCCCATATTGAACAACTCTTCCTCAGCCGAGACTGCCTGCCTATATTGATTAACACTTCCTCAGCCGAGGCTGTCAGTCCATATTGATTGACACTTCCCCAGCCGAGACGGTCAGTCCATATTGATTATCTCTTCCTCAGCCGAGACTACCTGTCCATATTGATTAACTCTTCCTCAGCTGAGGCTGTCTGCCCATATTGATTAACTCTTCCTCAGCCGATACTGCCTGCCGCTATTGATTAACTGTTCCTCAGCCGAGACTGCCTGTCCATATTGATTAACTCTTCCTCAGCCGATGCTGCCTGCCCATATTGATTAACTCTTCCCCAGCCGAGACTGTCAGTCCATATTGATAAACTCTTCCTCAGCCGAGACTGTCTGCCCATATTGATTAACTCTTCCTCAGCCGACACAACTGCCCATATTGATTAACTCTTCCTCAGCCGATGCTGCCTGCCCATATTGATTAACTCTTCCTCAGCCGAGACTGTCTGCCCATATTGATTAACTTTTCCTCAGCCGAGACTGTCTGCCCATATTGATAAACTCTTCCTCAACCGAGACTGTCTGCCCATATTGATTAACTCTTCCTCAGCCGAGACTTTCTGCCCATATTGATTAACTCTTCCTCAGCCGAGGCTGCCTGTCCATATTGATTAACTCTTCCTCAGCCGAGACTGCATGTCTTTATTGATTAACTCTTCCTCAGCCGACACAACTGCCCATATTGATTAACTCTTCCTCAGCCGATGCTGCCTGCCCATATTGATTAAATCTTCCTCAGCGAGACTGCCACTCCATATTGGTTAACTCTTCACCGGCCGAGACTGCCTGCCCATACTGCTTAACTGTTCCTCAGTCGAGATTGCCTGTCCATATTGATTAACTCTTCCTCAGCCGAGACTGTCTGCCCATTTGATAAACTCTCCTCAGTCGAGACTGCCTGTCCATATAGATAACCCCTTCCTCAGCCGAGGCTGCCTGCCCACATTGATTAACTGTTCTTCAGCCGAGACTGCTGCCCATAGTGATTAACTGTTCCTCAGCCGAGACTGCCTGTCCATATTGATTAACTCTTCATCAGCCGAGACTGCCTGCCTATATTGATTAACTCTTCCTCAGCCGAGGCTGTCTGTCCATATTGATTAAATCTTCCTCAGCCGAGACTGTCTGTCCATATTGATTAACTCTTCCTCAGCCGAGACTGTCTGCCCATATTGTTTAAATCTTCCTCAGCCGAGACTGTCTGTCCATATTGATTAACTCTTCCTCAGCCGAGACTGTCTGCCCATATTGATTAACTCTTCCACAGCCGAGGCTGCCTGTCCATACTGATTAACTCTTCCTCAGCCGAGACTGTCTGTCCATATTGATTAACTCTTCCTCAGCCGAGACTGTCTGCCCATATTGATTAACTCTCCTCAGCCGAGACTGCCTGTCCATATTGATTAACCCTTCCTCAGCCGAGACTGCCTGTCCATATTGATTAACACTTCCTCAGCCAAGACTGCCTGCCCATATTGATTAACTCTCCTCAGCCGAGGCTGCCTGCCCACATTGATTTACTGTTCCTCAGCCGAGGCTGCCTGCCCATATTGATTAACTCTTCCTCAGCCGTGATTGACTGCGCATATTGATTAACTCTCCTCAGCCGAGACTGCCTGTCCATATTGATTAACTGTTCCTCAGCCGAGGCTGCCTGTCCATATTGATTAACGCTTCCTCAGCCGAGACTGTCTGCCCATATTGATTAACTCTTGTTCAGCCGAGGCTGTCTGTCCATATTGTTTAAATCTTCCTCAGCCGAGACTGTCTGTCCATATTGATTAACTCTTCCTCAGCCGAGACTGCCTGCCCATATTGTTTAACACTTGCTCAGCCGGGACTGCCTACCCATATTGATTAACTCTTCCTCAGCCGAGACTGCATGTCTTTATTGATTAACTCTTCCTCAGCCGACACAACTGCCCATATTGATTAACTCTTCCTCAGCCGATGCTGCCTGCCCATATTGATTAAATCTTCCTCAGCGAGACTGCCACTCCATATTGGTTAACTCTTCACCGGCCGAGACTGCCTGCCCATACTGCTTAACTGTTCCTCAGTCGAGATTGCCTGTCCATATTGATTAACTCTTCCTCAGCCGAGACTGTCTGCCCATTTGATAAACTCTCCTCAGTCGAGACTGCCTGTCCATATAGATAACCCCTTCCTCAGCCGAGGCTGCCTGCCCACATTGATTAACTGTTCTTCAGCCGAGACTGCTGCCCATAGTGATTAACTGTTCCTCAGCCGAGACTGCCTGTCCATATTGATTAACTCTTCATCAGCCGAGACTGCCTGCCTATATTGATTAACTCTTCCTCAGCCGAGGCTGTCTGTCCATATTGATTAAATCTTCCTCAGCCGAGACTGTCTGTCCATATTGATTAACTCTTCCTCAGCCGAGACTGTCTGCCCATATTGTTTAAATCTTCCTCAGCCGAGACTGTCTGTCCATATTGATTAACTCTTCCTCAGCCGAGACTGTCTGCCCATATTGATTAACTCTTCCACAGCCGAGGCTGCCTGTCCATACTGATTAACTCTTCCTCAGCCGAGACTGTCTGTCCATATTGATTAACTCTTCCTCAGCCGAGACTGTCTGCCCATATTGATTAACTCTCCTCAGCCGAGACTGCCTGTCCATATTGATTAACCCTTCCTCAGCCGAGACTGCCTGTCCATATTGATTAACACTTCCTCAGCCAAGACTGCCTGCCCATATTGATTAACTCTTCCACAGCCGAGGCTGCCTGTCCATACTGATTAACTCTTCCTCAGCCGAGGCTGCCTGCCCACATTGATTTACTGTTCCTCAGCCGAGGCTGCCTGCCCATATTGATTAACTCTTCCTCAGCCGTGATTGACTGCGCATATTGATTAACTCTCCTCAGCCGAGACTGCCTGTCCATATTGATTAACTGTTCCTCAGCCGAGGCTGCCTGTCCATATTGATTAACGCTTCCTCAGCCGAGACTGTCTGCCCATATTGATTAACTCTTGTTCAGCCGAGGCTGTCTGTCCATATTGTTTAAATCTTCCTCAGCCGAGACTGTCTGTCCATATTGATTAACTCTTCCTCAGCCGAGACTGCCTGCCCATATTGTTTAACACTTGCTCAGCCGGGACTGCCTACCCATATTGAACAACACTTCCTCAGCCGAGACTGCCTGCCTATATTGATTAACACTTCCTCAGCCGAGGCTGTCAGTCCATATTGATTAACACTTCCCCAGCCGAGACGGTCAGTCCATATTGATTATCTCTTCCTCAGCCGAGACTACCTGTCCATATTGATTAACTCTTCCTCAGCTGAGGCTGTCTGCCCATATTGATTAACTCTTCCTCAGCCGATACTGCCTGCCGCTATTGATTAACTGTTCCTCAGCCGAGACTGTCTGCCCATATTGATTAACTCTTCCTCAGACGAGACTGCCTGCCGCTATTGATTAACTGTTCCTCAGCCGAGACTGTCTGCCCATATTGATTAACTCTTCCTCAGCCGAGACTGTCTGCCCTTATTGATTAACTGTTCCTCAGCCGAGGCTGACTGCCCATATTGATTAACTCTTCCCCAGCCGAGCCTGTCAGTCCATATTAATTAACTCTTCCTCAGCCGATTGCTGCCTGCCAATATTGATTGACTCTTCCTCAGCCGAGAATGCCTGGCCATATTGGTTAACACTTCCTCAGCCGAGACTGCCTGACAATTTGATTAACACTTTCTCAGCCGAGAATGCCTGGCCATATTGGTTAACACTTCCTCAGCCGAGAATGCCTGGCCATATTGGTTAACACTTCATCAGCCGAGACTGACTGCCCATATTGATTAACTGTTCCTCAGCCGAGGCTGACTGCCCATATTGATTAACTCTTCCCCAACCGAGACTGTCAGTCCATATTGATTAAATCTTCCTCAGCCGATTGCTGCCTGCCAATATTGATTAACTCTTCCTCAGCCGAGACTGCCTGCCAATATTGATTAACTCTTCCTCAGCCGATGCTGCCTGCCCATATTGATTAACTCTTCCTCAGCCGAGACTGTCTACCCATATTGATTAACCCTTCCTCAGCCGAGACTGTCTGCCCATATTGATTAACTGTTCCTCATCCGAGGCTGCCTGTCCATATTGATTAACTCTTCCTCAGCCGAGACTGTCTGCCAGTATTGAATAACTCTTCCTCAGCCGAGGATGCCTGTCCATATTGATTAACTCTTCCTCAGCCGAGACTGCCTGTCCATATTGATTAACTCTCCTCAGCCGAGACTGTCTGTCCATATTGATTATAACCTTCCTCAGCCGAGGCTGCCTGCCCATATTGATTAACTCTCCTCAGCCGAGACTGCCTGTCCATATTGATTAAAGCTTCCTCAGCCGAGGCTGCCTGCCCACATTGATTAACGCTTCCTCAGCCGTGATTGACTGCCCATATTGATTAACTCTCCTCAGCCGAGACTGCCTGTCCATATTGATTAACTGTTCCTCAGCCGAGGCTGCCTGTCCATATTGATTAACGCTTCCTCAGCCGAGACTGTCTGCCCATATTGTTTAAATCTTCCTCAGCCGAGACTGTCTGTCCATATTGATTAACTCTTCCTCAGCCGAGGCTGTCTGTCCATATTGATTAACTCTTCCTCAGCCGAGACTGTCTTCCCATATTGATTAACTCTTCCTCAGCCGGGACTGCCTGCCCATATTGAACAACACTTCCTCAGCCGAGACTGTCTGCCCATATTGAACAACACTTCCTCAGCCGAGACTGCCTGCCGATATTGATTAACTCTTCCTCAGCCGAGACTGTCTGCCCAGATTGATTAACTCTTCATCAGCCGAGACTGTCTGCCCATATTGATTAACTGTTCCTCAGCCGAGACTGTCTGCCCATATTGATTAACTCTTCCTCAGCCGTGACTGTCTGCCCATATTGATTAACTCTTCCTCATCCGAGGCTGACTGCCCATATTGATTAACTCTTCCTCAGCCGAGACTGTCTGCCCATATTGATTAACCCTTACTCAGCCGAGTCTGCCTGTCCATATTGATTAACTCTTCCTCAGCCGAGACTGTCTGCCCATATTGATTAACCCTTACTGAGCCGAGACTGCCTGTCCATATTGATTAACTCTTCATCTGCCGAGACTGACTGCCCATATTGATTAACTCTTCCCCAGCCGAGACTGTCAGTCCATATTGATTAAATCTTCCTCAGCCGATTGCTGCCTGCCAATATTGATTAACTCTTCCTCAGCCGAGTCTGTCTGCCCATATTGATTAACTCTTCCTTAGCCGAGACTGTCTGTCCATATTGATTAACTCTTCCTCAGCCGAGACTGCCTGCACATGTTGATTAACTATTCTTCAGACGAGACTGCATGTCCATATTGATTTTAACTATTCCACAGCCGACACCACTGCCCATATTGATTAACACTTCCTCAGCCGATGCTGCCTGCCCATATTGATTAACTCTTCCTCAGCCGAGACTGCCTGCCCATATTGATTAACCCTTCCTCATCCGAAACTGCCACTCCATATTGGTTAACTCTTCACCAGCCGAGACTGTCTGCCCATATTGATTAACTCTTCCTCAGCTGAGGCTGCTGGTCCATATTGATTAACTCTTCCTCAGCCGAGACTGTCTGCCCATATTGATTAACTCTTCTTCAGCCGAGGCTGCCTGTCCATATTGATTAACTCTTCCTCAGCCGAGACTGCCTGTCCATATTGATTAACCCTTCCTCAGCCGAGACTGCCTGTCCATATTGATTAACTCTTCCTCAGCCGAGACTGCCTGTCCATATTGATTAACTCTCCCTCAGCCGAGACAGTCTGTCCATATTGATTAACTCTTCCTCAGCCGAGACAGCCTGCCCATATTGATTAACTCTCCTCAGCCGAGACTGCCTGTCCATATTGATTAACCCTTCCTCAGCCGAGGCTGCCTGCCCACATTGTTTAACTGTTCCTCAGCCGAGACTGCCTGCCCATATTGATTAACTCTTCCTCAGCCGTGATTGACTGCCCATATTGATTAACTCTCCTCAGTCGAGACTGCCTGTCCATATTGATTAACTGTTCCTCAGCCGAGGCTGCCTGTCCATATTGATTAACGCTTCCTCAGCCAAGACTGTCTGCCCATATTGTTTAAATCTTCCTCAGCCGAGACTGCCTGTCCATATTAATTAACTCTTCCTCAGCTGAGGCTGTCTGCCCATATTGATTAACTCTTCCCCAGCCGAGACGGTCAGTCCATATTGATTAACTCTTCCTCAGCCGAGACTACCTGTCCATATTAATTAACTCTTCCTCAGCTGAGGCTGTCTGCCCATAGTGATTGACTCTTCCTCAGCCGATACTGCCTGCCCAGATTGATTAACTTTTCCTCAGCCGAGACTGTCTGCCCATATTGATTAACTGTTCCTCAGCCGAGACTGTCTGCCCATATTGATTAACTCTTCCTCATCCGAGTCTGACTGCCCATATTGATTAACTCTTCCTCAGCCGAGACTGTCTGCCCATATTGATTAACCCTTACTCAGCCGAGACTGCCTGTCCATATTGATTAACTCTTCCTCAGCCGAGACTGTCTGCCCATATTGATTAACCCTTACTGAGCCGAGACTGCCTGTCCATATTGATTAACTCTTCATCAGCCGAGACTGTCTGCCCTTATTGATTAACTGTTCCTCAGCCGAGGCTGACTGCCCATATTGATTACCTCTTCCCCAGCCGAGACTGTCAGTCCATATTGATTAACTCCTCCTTAGCCGATTGCTGCCTGCCAATATTGATTGACTCTTCCTCAGCCGAGAATGCCTGGACATATTGGTTAACACTTCATCAGCCGAGACAATCTATCCATATTGCTTAACTCTTCTTCAGCCGGGACTGCCTGCCCATATTGATTAACTCTTCCTCAGCCGAGAATGCCTGGCTATATTGGTTAACACTTCCTCAGCCGAGAATGCCTGGCCATATTGGTTAACACTTCATCAGCCGAGACTGACTGCCCATATTGATTTACTCTTCCTCAGCCGTGACTGTCTATCCATATCGATTAACTCTTCCTGAGCCGAGTCTGCCTGCTCATATTGATTAACTCTTCCCCAGCAGAGACTGCTTCCCACATTGATTAACTCTTCCTCAGCCGAGACTGCCTGCCCATATTGATGAACTCTTCCTCAGCCGAGACTGTCTGCCCATATTGATTAACCCTTACTCAGCCGAGACTGCCTGTCCATATTGATTAACTCTTCCTCAGCCGAGACTGTCTGCCCATATTGATTAACCCTTACTGAGCCGGGACTGCCTGTCCATATTGATTAACTCTTCATCAGCCGAGACTGTCTGCCCTTATTGATTAACTGTTCCTCAGCCGAGGCTGACTGCCCATATTGATTACCTCTTCCCCAGCCGAGACTGTCAGTCCATATTGATTAACTCCTCCTTAGCCGATTGCTGCCTGCCAATATTGATTGACTCTTCCTCAGCCGAGAATGCCTGGCCATATTGGTTAACACTTCATCAGCCGAGACAATCTATCCATATTGCTTAACTCTTCTTCAGCCGGGACTGCCTGCCCATACTGATTAACTCTTCCTCAGCCGAGAATGCCTGGCTATATTGGTTAACACTTCCTCAGCCGAGAATGCCTGGCCATATTGGTTAACACTTCATCAGCCGAGACTGACTGCCCATATTGATTTACTCTTCCTCAGCCGTGACTGTCTATCCATATCGATTAACTCTTCCTGAGCCGAGTCTGCCTGCTCATATTGATTAACTCTTCCCCAGCAGAGACTGCTTCCCACATTGATTAACTCTTCCTCAGCCGAGACTGCCTGCCCATATTGATGAACTCTTCCTCAGCCGAGACTGCCTGTCCATATTGATTAACCCTTCCTCAGCCGAGGCTGCCTGCCCACATTGATTAACTGTTCCTCAGCCGAGACTGCTTGCCCATATTGAGTAACTCTTCCTCAGCCGTGATTGACTGCCCATATTGATTAACTCTCCTCAGCCGAGACTGCCTGTCCATATTGATTAACTGTTCCTCAGCCGAGGCTGCCTGCCTATATTGATTAACTATTCCTCAGCCGAGACTGCCTGTCCATATTGATTATCTCTTCCTCAGCCGAGACTGTCTGTCCATATTGATTAACTCTTCCTCAGCCGAGGCTGTCTGCTCATATTGTTTAAATCTTCCTCAGCCGAGACTGTCTGTCCATAATGATTAACTCTTCCTCAGCCGAGACTGCCTGCCCATATTGATTAACTCTTCCTCAGCCGAGACTACCTGTCCATATTGATTAACTCTTCCTCAGCCGAGAATGTCTGCCCATATTGTTTAAATCTTCCTCAGCCGAGACTGTCTGTCCATAATCATTAACCCTTCCTCAGCCGAGACTGCCTGCCCATATTGATTAACTCTTCCTCAGCCGAGACTGCCTGCCCATATTGATTAACTCTTCCTCTGCCGAGACTGTCTGCCCATGTTGATTAACTCTTCCTCATCCGAGACTGACTGCCCATATTGATTAACTCTTCCTCATCCGAGGCTGACTGCCCATATTGATTAACTCTTCCTCAGCCGAGACTGTCTGCCCATCTTGATTAACTCATCCTCAGCCGAGGCTGCCTGTCCATATTGATTAACTCTTCCTCAGCCGAGACTGTCTGTCCATATTGATTAACCCTTCCTCAGCCGAGACGGCCTGCCCATATTGATTAACCCTTCCTCAGCCGAGGCTGCCTGCGCACATTGATTTACTGTTCCTCAGCCGAGGCTGCCTGTCCATATTGATTAACTCTTCCTCAGCCGAGACTGTCTGTCCATATTGTTTAAATCTTCCTCAGCCGAGACTGCCTGTCCATATTGATTAACTCTTCCTCAGCCGAGACTGCCTGCCCATATTGTTTAAATCTTCCTCAGCCGAGACTGTCTTCCCATAATGATTAACTCTTCCTCAGCCGGGACTGCCTGCCCATGTTGAACAACACTTCCTCAGCCGAGACTGCCTGCCTATATTGATTAACTCTTCCTCAGCCGAGGCTGTCAGTCCATATTGATTAACTCTTCCCCAGCCGAGACGGTCAGTCCATATTGATTAACTCTTCCTCAGCCGAGACTACCTGTCCATATTGATTAACTCTTCCTCAGCTGAGGCTGTCTGCCCATATTGATTAACTCTTCCTCAGCCGATACTGCCTGCCGATATTGATTATATCTTCCTCAGCCGAGACTGTCTGCACATGTTGATTAACTCCTCATCAGCCGAGACTGTCTGCCCATATTGATTAACTCTTCCTCAGCCGAGACTGTCTGCCCATATTGATTAACTCTTCCTCAGCCGAGACTGTCTGCCCATATTGATTAACTCTTCCTCATCCGAGGCTGACTGCCCATATTGATTAACTCTTCCTCAGCCGAGACTGTCTGCCCATATTGATTAACCCTTACTCAGCAGAGACTGCCTGTCCATATTGATTAACTCTTCCTCAGCCGAGACTGTCTGCCCATGTTGATTAACCCTTACTCAGCCGAGACTGCCTGTCCATATTGATTAACTCTTCATCAGCCGAGACTGTCTGCCCTTATTGATTAACTGTTCCTCAGCCGAGGCTGACTGCCCATATTGATTAACTCTTCCCCAGCCGAGACGGTCAGTCCATATTGATTAACTCTTCCTCAACTGAGGCTGTCTGCCCATATTGATTAACTCTTCCTCAGCCGATGTTGCCTGCCGATATTGATTAACTCTTCCTCAGCCGAGACTGTCTGCACATGTTGATTAACTCTTCATCAGCCGAGACTGTCTGCCCATATTGATTAACTGTTCCTCAGCCGAGACTGTCCGCCCATATTGATTTACTCTTCCTCAGCCGAGACTGTCTATCCATATTGATTAACTCTTCATCAGCCGAGTCTGCCTGCTCATATTGATTAACTCTTCCCCAGCAGAGACTGCTTCCCACATTGATTAACTCTTCCTCAGCCGAGACTGCCTGCCCATATTGATGAACTCTTCCTCAGCCGAGACTGCCTGTCCATATTGATTAACCCTTCCTCAGCCGAGGCTGCCTGCCCACATTGATTAACTGTTCCTCAGCCGAGACTGCCTGCCCATATTGAGTAACTCTTCCTCAGCCGTGATTGACTGCCCATATTGATTAACTCTCCTCAGCCGAGACTGCCTGTCCATATTGATTAACTGTTCCTCAGCCGAGGCTGCCTGCCTATATTGATTAACTATTCCTCAGCCGAGACTGCCTGTCCATATTGATTATCTCTTCCTCAGCCGAGACTGTCTGTCCATATTGATTAACTCTTCCTCAGCCGAGGCTGTCTGCTCATATTGTTTAAATCTTCCTCAGCCGAGACTGTCTGTCCATAATGATTAACTCTTCCTCAGCCGAGACTGCCTGCCCATATTGATTAACTCTTCCTCAGCCGAGACTACCTGTCCATATTGATTAACTCTTCCTCAGCCGAGAATGTCTGCCCATATTGTTTAAATCTTCCTCAGCCGAGACTGTCTGTCCATAATCATTAACCCTTCCTCAGCCGAGACTGCCTGCCCATATTGATTAACTCTTCCTCAGCCGAGACTGCCTGCCCATATTGATTAACTCTTCCTCTGCCGAGACTGTCTGCCCATGTTGATTAACTCTTCCTCATCCGAGACTGACTGCCCATATTGATTAACTCTTCCTCATCCGAGGCTGACTGCCCATATTGATTAACTCTTCCTCAGCCGAGACTGTCTGCCCATCTTGATTAACTCATCCTCAGCCGAGGCTGCCTGTCCATATTGATTAACTCTTCCTCAGCCGAGACTGTCTGTCCATATTGATTAACCCTTCCTCAGCCGAGACGGCCTGCCCATATTGATTAACCCTTCCTCAGCCGAGGCTGCCTGCGCACATTGATTTACTGTTCCTCAGCCGAGGCTGCCTGTCCATATTGATTAACTCTTCCTCAGCCGAGACTGTCTGTCCATATTGTTTAAATCTTCCTCAGCCGAGACTGCCTGTCCATATTGATTAACTCTTCCTCAGCCGAGACTGCCTGCCCATATTGTTTAAATCTTCCTCAGCCGAGACTGTCTTCCCATAATGATTAACTCTTCCTCAGCCGGGACTGCCTGCCCATGTTGAACAACACTTCCTCAGCCGAGACTGCCTGCCTATATTGATTAACTCTTCCTCAGCCGAGGCTGTCAGTCCATATTGATTAACTCTTCCCCAGCCGAGACGGTCAGTCCATATTGATTAACTCTTCCTCAGCCGAGACTACCTGTCCATATTGATTAACTCTTCCTCAGCTGAGGCTGTCTGCCCATATTGATTAACTCTTCCTCAGCCGATACTGCCTGCCGATATTGATTATATCTTCCTCAGCCGAGACTGTCTGCACATGTTGATTAACTCCTCATCAGCCGAGACTGTCTGCCCATATTGATTAACTCTTCCTCAGCCGAGACTGTCTGCCCATATTGATTAACTCTTCCTCAGCCGAGACTGTCTGCCCATATTGATTAACTCTTCCTCATCCGAGGCTGACTGCCCATATTGATTAACTCTTCCTCAGCCGAGACTGTCTGCCCATATTGATTAACCCTTACTCAGCAGAGACTGCCTGTCCATATTGATTAACTCTTCCTCAGCCGAGACTGTCTGCCCATGTTGATTAACCCTTACTCAGCCGAGACTGCCTGTCCATATTGATTAACTCTTCATCAGCCGAGACTGTCTGCCCTTATTGATTAACTGTTCCTCAGCCGAGGCTGACTGCCCATATTGATTAACTCTTCCCCAGCCGAGACGGTCAGTCCATATTGATTAACTCTTCCTCAACTGAGGCTGTCTGCCCATATTGATTAACTCTTCCTCAGCCGATGTTGCCTGCCGATATTGATTAACTCTTCCTCAGCCGAGACTGTCTGCACATGTTGATTAACTCTTCATCAGCCGAGACTGTCTGCCCATATTGATTAACTGTTCCTCAGCCGAGACTGTCCGCCCATATTGATTTACTCTTCCTCAGCCGAGACTGTCTATCCATATTGATTAACTCTTCATCAGCCGAGTCTGCCTGCTCATATTGAATAACTCTTCCCCAGCAGAGACAGCTTCCCACATTGATTAACTCTTACTCAGCCGAGACTGCCTGCCCATATTGATGAACTCTTCCTCAGCCGAGACTGCCTGCCCCTATTGATTAACTCTTCCTCAGCCGAGACTGCCTCTCCATATTGAGTAACCCTTCCTCAGCCGTGATTGACTGCCCATATTGATTAACTCTCCTCAGCCGAGACTGCCTGTCCATATTGATTAACTGTTCCTCAGCCGAGGCTGCCTGTCCATATTGATTAACTCTTCCTCAGCCGAGACTGTCTGCCATATATTGATTAACTCTTCCTCAGCCGAGACTGTCTGCCCATATTGATTAACTCTTCCTCAGCCGAGGCTGCCTGTCCATATTGATTAACTCTTCCTCAGCCGAGGCTGCCTGTCCATATTGATTAACCCTTCCTCAGCCGAGGCTGCCTGCGCACATTGATTTACTGTTCCTCAGCCGAGACTGCCTGCCCATATTGATTAACTGTTCCTCAGCCGAGGCTGCCTGTCCATATTGATTAACTCTTCCTCAGCCGAGACTGTCTTTCCATATTGTTCAAATCTTCCTCAGCCGAGACTGTCTGTCCGTATTGATTAACTCTTCCTCAGCCGAGGCTGTCTGTCCATATTGATTAACTCTTCCTCAGCCGAGACTGCCTGCCCATATTGTTTAAATCTTCCTCAGCCGAGACTGTCTTCCCATAATGATTAACTCTTCCTCAGCCGGGACTGCCTGCCCATATTGAACAACACTTCCTCAGCCGAGACTGCCTGCCTATATTGATTAACACGTCCTCAGCCGAGGCTGTCAGTCCATATTGATTAACTCTTCCCCAGCCGAGACGGTCAGTCCATATTGATTAACTCTTCCTCAGCCGAGACTACCTGTCCATATTGATTAACTCTTCCTCAGCTGAGGCTGTCTGCCCATATTGATTAACTCTTCCTCAGCCGATACTGCCTGCCGATATTGATTAACTCTTCCTCAGCGTGGACTGTCTGCACATGTTGATTAACTCCTCATCAGCCGAGACTGTCTGCCCATATTGATTAACTGTTCCTCAGCCGAGACTGTCTGCCCATATTGATTAACTCTTCCTCAGCCGAGACTGTCTGCCCATATTGATTAACTCTTCCTCATCCGAGGCTGACTGCCCATATTGATTAACTCTTCCTCAGCCGAGACTGTCTGCCCATATTGATTAACCCTTACTCAGCCGAGACTGCCTGTCCATATTGATTAACTCTTCCTCAGCCGAGACTGTCTGCCCATATTGATTAACCCTTACTCAGCCGAGACTGACTGTCCATATTGATTAACTGTTCCTCAGCCGAGACTGTCTGCCCATATTGATTAACTCTTCCTCAGCCGAGACGGTCAGTCCATATTGATTAACTCTTCCTCAGCCGAGACTGTCTGCACATGTTGATTAACTCTTCATCAGCCGAGACTGTCTGCCCATATTGATTAACTGTTCCTCAGCCGAGACTGTCCGCCTATATTGATTTACTCTTCCTCAGCCGAGACTGTCTATCCATATTGATTAACTCTTCCTGAGCCGAGTCTGCCTGCTCATATTGAATAACTCTTCCCCAGCAGAGACAGCTTCCCACATTGATTAACTCTTCCTCAGCCGAGACTGCCTGCCCATATTGATGAACTCTTCCTCAGCCGAGACTGCCTGCCCCTATTGATTAACTCTTCCTCAGCCGAGACTGCCTCTCCATATTGATTAACCCTTCCTCAGCCGTGATTGACTGCCCATATTGTTTAAATCTTCCTCAGCCGAGACTGTCTGTCCCTATTGATTAACTCTTCCTCAGCCGAGGCTGTCTGCCCATATTGTTTAAATCTTCCTCAGCCGAGACTGTCTGTCCATAATGATTAACTCTTCCTCAGCCGAGACTGCCTGCCCATGTTCATTAACTCTTCCTCAGCCGAGACTGCCTGTCCATATTGATTAACTCTTCCTCAGCCGAGACTGTCTGCCCATATTGTTTAAATCATCCTCAGCCGAGACTGCCTGTCCATATTGATTAACTCTTCCTCTGCCGAGACTGACTGCCCATGTTGATTAACTCTTCCTCATCCGAGGCTTATTGCCCATATTGATTAACTCTTCCTCAGCCGAGACTGCCTGCCCATATTGATTAACGCTTCCTCAGACGAGACTGCCTGCCTATATTGATTAACACTTCCTCAGCCGAGGCTGTCTGCCCATATTGATTAACTCTTCCGCAGCCGAGACGGTCAGTCCATATTGATTAACTCTTCCTCAGCCGAGACTACCTGTCCATATTGATTAACTCTTCCTCAGCTGAGGCTGTCTGCACATGTTGATTAACTCTTCCTCAGCCGAGGATGCCTGCCCATATTGATTAAATCTTCATCAGCCGAGACTCTCTGCCCATATTGATTAACTGTTCCTCAGCCAAGACTGTCTGCCCATATTGATCAACTCTCCCTCAGCCGAGAATGTCTGCCCATATTGATTAACTCTTCCTCAGCCGAGACTGTCTGCCCATATTGATTAACCTTTACTCAGCCGTGACTGCCTGTCCATATTGATTAACTCTTCATCAGCCCAGACTGTCTGCCCTTATTGATTAACTGTTCCTCAGCCGAGGCTGACTGCCCATATTGATTAACTCTTCCTCATCCGAGGCTGACTGCCCATATTGATCAACTCTTCCCCAGCCGAGACTGTCAGTCCATATTGATTAACTCTTCCTCAGCCGATTGCTGCCTGCCAATATTGATTAACACTTCCTCAGCCGAGGATGCCTGGCCATATTGGTTAACACTTCATCAGCCGAGACAATCTGTCCATATTGCTTAACTCTTCATCAGCCGAGACTGTCTGCCCTTATTGATTAACTGTTCCTCAGCCGAGGCTGACTGCCCATATTGATTAACTCTTCCTCATCCGAGGCTGACTGCCCATATTGATCAACTCTTCCCCAGCCGAGACTGTCAGTCCATATTGATTAACTCTTCCTCAGCCGATTGCTGCCTGCCCATATTGATTAACTCTTCCTCAGCCGAGACTGCCTGTCCATATTGATTAACACTTCCTCAGCCGAGAATGCCTGGCAATATTGTTTAACTCTTCATCAGCCGAGACTGACTGCCCATATTGAATTACTCTTCCTCAGCCGAGACTGTCTATCCATATTGATTAACTCTTCCTGAGCCGAGTCTGCCTGCTCATATTGATTAATTCTTCCCCAGCACAGACTGCTTCCCCACATTGATTAACTCTTCCTCAGCCGAGACTGCCTGTCCATATTGATTAACACTTCCTCAGCCGAGACTGCCTGCCCATATTGTTTAAATCTTCCTCAGCCCGGTTGCCTGCCCATATTGATTAACTCTTCCTCAGCCGAGATTGCCTGCCCATATTGCTTATGGCTTTCTTTCTGATACTCCTTAGCTCTTCTCGAACACTCTGTCACCTCCATCTGTAAGTATTCTATGTTACTTTCACCTTTTACTTTCTCAGCTCGTCTCTGTTCCTTTAATTCCTCTAACTCTTTTAGCAAGCGGGTCACAACTGAATACCTGTCGCTTTTCAGTAGCTCAATCTATTTGGTTTGTTCATTCACCACTTTCTTATCTTGACATGATTGCCTTTGATAGGCTAACAGCCTTATACCATGCCTCCTTTCCTAACCGAACTTCTGTCATTTCCATTGCATTTTGTACAGGCTCTTCATTCTGCACAATATCTCTACCCCATGAATTATCTGTATCGATTTTTCCTTCGCATTATTTTGCTTCACAATCCTCCATATTTCTCACTTTCTTATCCGGCATTGTTATAAGAAAACGCTTTTTTCATTGAAGGACCCTTCGTGGTCGCCAATCTGTCAGAATTTCTCCTACTACTTTTAGGACCTCGAGCATTACAGATAAGCATAACGATGACTAATACGTTTGTTATAAATAAAATGGTCTTGATTCAAACTACAGTTTATTATCAACTCAAACCTACATAAAAATACTCCCAGCAATTGATATGCCCTACCCTTTACTTCGGCAATGTATATGCTCTGCAGTTTCGTACATAAAGCTAATCCCAGCAATGTATTTGCCCAACAGTTTATTAATAATTCAAAACTACATAAAAATTCCCCCAGCAATATGTACAACATATGTCCAACTTTCATAAATACTCTCTTCCTCAGGTGATCAGTCCAAACCGTCTTCAAAAGTAGAATGGGCAGTAAAAACAGCTTCCGTTGTCCTTTGAATTTTCATTCTTCTGTCTCTCTGATTTATAAAGTTCTCCTGCATGTTACCCTCGTGTCTTTTCCAGCTGGCTACCTTTGAAAGGTCAGTTTCATTCGCAAACTTCCCTGATTCGTGTCCCTTCTGCATGATGTGCACATGTCACTGTGATGTGTCTGGGGGCGTGACTGTCTCTTCAGCAACTGTTTCCCCTTCCTGTCCATTTAATCTTCGAAACAAAGGGTCCCATGCTGACCTCCTAAATTTTGAATCCATGCAAACAAAACATCACACACTTACCTCCTGCATTTTGAATCTGTCCGTTATATTTCACAATTCGTTCGCAATTTTGATCTCCACACAGTAGCAGCGGTTTTATTACGTGTATAGCAGCTTACAACAGACGGCAGAGTCTGAGGCGGGGGAGACAGACTGGGCAGACACACTCTAGAGAGAGCGCGAGAGAGTCCTGCAGTGGAGACAGTGCGAGAGACAGACAGAGAGAAAAGGACAGGGGCAGAGATGCGGACAGATGCGGGGAGATATTCAGAGGGAAGATAGATGGGAGGGGATTGACG
This sequence comes from Squalus acanthias, assembly GCA_030390025.1. Classification (NCBI taxonomy): domain Eukaryota; kingdom Metazoa; phylum Chordata; class Chondrichthyes; order Squaliformes; family Squalidae; genus Squalus; species Squalus acanthias. Next base: position 2,639,308 of record JASTWF010000039.1, read on the forward strand.
GGGGAGACAGCAGGGGAGGCAAGACAGGGGAAGACAGGGCGAGATAGACGATGGGGGGCCGAGACTGGGAAATCAGAGAGTCAGACAGACAGACGTGGAGACAGATGCAGGGAGATAGACATGGAGGAGATAGGCAGTGCAGACAAAAGTGGAGGCAGAAGGAGAAAAAGAGGGAGACAGACCGGGACACAGACAGCAGAGACAGATGCGGGGGAGACAGAGAGAAAGCGAGAGAGAGAGAAGAGAGCGTGGCAGGGGAGACTTATGAGGAGTTGTTAGACGGGGTGAGACAGGGAGAGCAAAAGACAAAGGCAGGAACAGAGTGAGAAGGACAGACGGAGAGACAGAGAGAGAGAGAGAAGGCCAGGGGAGACAGACGGGAGAGACAGATTGAAAACAGATGGAGTTGAGACAGAGAGAGAGAGACAGATACAGAGGGGGCAGATAGAGGCCGGAGAGACTGAGAGAGAAGGAGACAGATGTTGAGACAGACGGCAAGAGAGAGACAGGAAAGACAGACTGGGGAGAAACACACTGGAGACAGTGTGATAATGACATATTGGGGAGACAGAGCGACAGACATACAGGGGGGGAAGGACAGGGCAGAGATACAGACAGACGAGGGGAGATATATGGTGTGGAGATAGACGGGATGGGATAGATGGGGAAAACAAGAGGAGGCAAGACAGGGGAAGACGTTGAGAGATAGACGGAGACAAGAGAGGGTGTGGAATCAGAGAGAGAGACTGACACAAATGCATAGATAGATGCAGGGAGACAGAGGCAGAGGAGGCAGACATGCAAGACCGACTGGGGAGACAGACTTCGGAGACACACTCTGGAGACAGCGCGAGAGAGACATACAGGGAGACAGAGCGAGAGGAGACAGGGGGAGAAGGAAGGGGCCAGAGATGCAGACAGACGCAGGGCGATAAGGGAGCCCGATGGGATTGGTTGGACGGGGAGAAAGCAGTTGGAGGCAAGATGGACAAAGACATGTAGAGATAGTCGGGGAGAGAGACGGTGGAATCAGAGATATCGAAAGATAGATAGGGAGATAGATGCAGGGAGACAGATGAGAGAGATAAACATATGGTGGGTGAAAGAGAGAGCCCGATAGACCAGATCAGAGAGCCCGATGGGAAGAGAGGCCTTTGCAGAAAGATTGGGGCGAGAGCAATGGTAGTTGACACAGAAAGAGAAAGATGAGGGATACAGAAGGAAGGAGTAAGACAGAATGGGGAAGAGAGAGAAAGACAGGAGGGACAGATGTTGGGAGACATAGAAGGAGGACAGGCAGGTTCGAGTCAAAGAGATAGAGACAGACGGGGTGTGAGACTGAGAGCGAGACAGACTGGGTGAGCCTGAAGCAGGAGAGGCAGCGAGAGAGAGAGTGAGACAGATGGGGGAGACAGACTGCTGGTTACAGATGGGGGAGGGTTTCAGAGAGATAGACGGGAGAAGACAGATAGAAAGGCAGACGGGGGATGCCGACTGGGATAGACAGAGCGAGATCCAGACAATGGGAGAAAGTCGATGAGAAAGGACGCGGACAGAGCGATCATCAGGCGGGGAGAGAGTCGCCGTGGGACAGATGGGGCAGAGAGGCGAGCGGGTGATAAAGAGAGAAAGACGGGAGGGGGAGACAGAGATACAGTGTTTGAGACCGGCTGGGAGACTGTCGGTAGACAGATGGGGGACACAGAGAAAGGCAGACGGCTGGTAGTTAGATGGGGGAGACAGAGACATACAGATGGAGGGGGAGATAGAGAGAGAGATATAGAGATTGGGAAGAGAGAGAAATACAGACGGTGGGGGAGATAGAAAGAGAGGGACAGATGGGGAGAAAGAGCAGTGGAGTCATATATATAGACAGATTGGGGATACAGTTGGGTTAGACAGAGAGTGTAAGAGACCCGCTGGAGACAAACGGGCGAGGCAGACAGTGTGGTGATAAATGGGGTGAAAAAAAGGAAGATTTTAATACGGGGGAGACAGAGTGAAAAGAGAGAGAGACAGGGAAAGGCGGACGGGATGAGACAGAGAGGATGACAGACAGGGGAGGCAGATGCGGGAGACAAGGAGGCAGACATAATTTGGGAGATAGAGAGAGAGCGATAAACTCGGGCTTGGAGAGATATACACACGGGGAGAGAGACGGAGGGAGACAGACTGTGGAGGCAGATGGTGGGTAACACAGATAGAGACAGATGGGGAATTCAGATGGGAGTGACAGATGGGAGGAGGCAGACCGGGGAGACAGATGGAAGGGAGACAGAGAGAGACTAAAGGGGAGACAGAGAGAGAGAGAGATATCAGTGCGATAGACCGAGAGACATACCGGGCGGGGAAGAATGGGAGGAGAGGGACGGATGGAGACAGACGAAGGAGACAGAGCAAGAGACACACAGACGCTGGAAATAGAGAAAGGGACATGCATGGGGTGTCAGACGGGGAGAGAGCTGAGAGCGGTGAAACACAGAGAGAGACAGACGGGGATCAACATATAGAGTGAGGCCGATGGAGAAACAGACGGGGAGACAGATGGGGAAGAATGACAGAGATAGATGGACGTTTGGGGGAGGCAGACAGGTGCAGGCAGACGGGGGAGAGACACGTGGGGAGCCACTAAAGAGACAGATTGCGTGAGACAGCGAGATAGGGACAGATATGGAGGAGAAAGCGAGACAGTTGGGGAGACAGACATGGGGAGATGGACAGGGGAAGCTGGGAAGAAATACCGACGGGGGAGAGACCAACTGTGGAGACATAGAGTGAGAGTCGCAGACAGGGAGACAGATGTGGGGAGATAGCTGCAGGGAGATAGGCGCAGTGAAGACAGACAGAGGGATACAGATGGGGATAGACAGAAAGGGGAAACAGACAGGGTGGAGACAGACGGGGAGGCCAGGTTTTGGGGTCATAAAGGGAGACAGATGGAGGGAGAGAGACAGGAATGAGACAGCCCGGGGGAGAAAGAGAGGGAGACCGACAGGGGAGAACAGAGAGAGAGAGAGAGAGAGAGAGCTACGGCAGGAGTTAGAGTGGGGGCGACCGACCGGCGTGAGGAGACAGGCCGATGTACAGGGAAATGGATGGAGACAGCCCAGTGAGAGTCACATAGCGGGTTACACAGAGCGAAATAGATGTGGAGGCAGACGGGAGGTGGCAGAAGCGAAAGACAGACGGAAGGGAGACAGAGAGAGAGAAAGATAGGGGAGAGAGACGGGTAGACTGAAAGAGATCAGTCGGGGTTGAGACAGATCGAGCTAGACAGACGGGTGCTGGTGAGACTGAGAGTGTGAAAGACGGGGTGAGACAGAATGGAGAGAAACGGACAGAAAAACAGATGCGCGGGAAACAGACGGGCGGGAGTCAGAGGAGAGATAGCGAGAGAGACAGACGGGGGACACATACGGGGGAGAGAGACTGGGTAGACAGGCTGTGGAGGCAGACTGTGGTGACAGAGTGAGAAAGAATGAAGGGGACACAGAGCGAGAGACAGACGGGGGAGAATGATGGGAGAGAGAGAGAAGTAGACAGACACGGCTTTATAAACGGTGGGGAGACAGAGAGCGGAGACATATGGGGTGAGACAGAGAGATATGGACAGACGCGGAGAGGAAAGAGAAAAAGTGAGATGGACAGAGAACACATACGGGATAGAGGGGGGAGACAGAAGGGGGAGACCAGACGAGGGATGACAGACAGAGGCAGAGAGCTGAAAGACAGACTGTAGAAACAAAGAGAGATAGAAAGAGAGAGAGAGAGAGAGAGAGAGAGAGAGAGAGATGGAGATAGAGAGAGATGGAGATATTGAGAGAGGGAGAGAGAGAGAGAGATAGAGAGAGAGGGAGAGAGAGAGAGAGAGAGAGGGAGAGAGAGAGAGAGAGAGAGAGAGAGAGAGAGGAAGAGAGAGGGAGAGAGAGAGAGAGAGAGAGAGAGAGAGAGAGATAGAGAGAGAGAGAGAGAGAGAGAGAGAAGTAGGAGACAGGTACAAAGAGAAAGACAGGGCAGATAGACGGGAGGTAGACCAGGAGACAAAGAGCGAGAGACAGACATGGGCAGAAGGACGGCGGGGTTGGGCGTCGGGTAAAAGCCATGCAGACAGACGCGGGGCAATAGACGGTGGGGAGACAGACAGGGGAGACAGATGAGGTGAGACAGAGAGAGGGGCAGACATGGTGAGACTGAAAGAGTGAGATGGACGCAGGCGTTAGACGGGATGTGATAGGCGTTATAGATAGCAGGGGAAGGCAAGAGGGGGGATACAGGGAAATAGACGGGGCAGATCTAAGGATGGAAACAGACGGGGGAGATAAACAAACGGGGGAGACAGACGGTTGAGATAGATGCAGGGAGACTGACGCGGGGGAGACAGACAGGTCGGACAAACGAGGAGCCAGATGGGGAGATAATAAAAAAGAGACAGAGGGACGGACACAGACGTGGATAGACAATGAAAGAGACAGACGGGATGGAAGAGAACTGGGGAGGAGATAGGCAGGATTCGAGAATGAAAGATATATATGGTGATAGATAAAAAGAGACCGACAGAGCTGCAGTAGGGGAGACAGACCGACGGGAAGGAAGACGGAAGGAGACATACTGGGCCGAGACAGATGGTGGGTGACACAGAGAGAGAAAGATGAGGGACACAGACGGGAGGAGGCAGACAGAAGAGGCAGACGGATGGGAGACAGAGAGAGACAGACAGGGGTGACAGACGGCGGAAGACAGAGATGGAGACAGACTGGGTGTGACAGACGAGGGAGAAAGAGAGACAGAGAGAGAGAGAGAGACAGAGGGAGAGAGAGAGAAAGAGGGAGAGAGAGAGAAAGAGGGAGATAGATGGTGGAAGACAGAGGTGGGAGAGAGAGAGACGGGGGTGACAGACGTTGGGAGAAAGACTGGGGCAGTAATCAGAGTAACAGATGTGTGGGTGGGCGAGTGGACGGGATGAATTAGAGAGGGAGACAGGGAGGTGAGGGAGATGGGGTTACAGGTTGTGGTCAATTGGTCAGTTTCTGTGTGTTCGGGCAGGTTGTGGTCAGAGGGTCAGTTTCTGTTTGTTCGGTCAAGGTGTGGTCAGTGCGTCAGTTTCTCTGTGTTCGGTCAGGTTGTGGTCAGAGGGTCAGTTTCTGTTTGTTCGGTCAAGGTGTGGTCAGTGCGTCAGTTTCCGTGTGTTCAGTCAGGTTGTGGTCAGTGGGTCAGTTTATGTGCGTTCGGTCATGTTGTAGTCAGTGGGTCAGTTTCTGTGTGTTCGCTCAGGTTGTGGTCAGTGGGTCAGTTTCTGTGTGTTAGGTCAGGTTATAGTCAGTGGGTCAGTTTCTATCTTCTCGGTCAGGATGTGGTCAGTGGGTCAGTTTCTGTGTGTTCGGTCAGTTTGTGTCCTGTGGGTAAGTTGCTGTGTGTTTGGTCAGGTTGTGGTCAGTAGGTCAGTTTCTGTGTGTTCCTTCAGCTGGCGGTCAGTGGGTCAGTTTCTGTGTGTTAGGTCAGGTTGTGGTCAGTGGGTCAGTTTCTGTGTGCTCGGTCAGTTTGTGGTCAGTGGGTCAGTTTCTGTGTTCTCGGTCAGGATGTGGTCAGTGGGTCAGGTTCTGTGTGCTCGGTCAGTTTGTGTCCTGTGGTTCAGTTTCTGTGTGTTCAGTCAGGTTGTGGTCAGTAGGTCAGTTTCTCTGTGTTCGGTCAGCTTGCTGTCAGTGGGTCAGTTTCTGTGTGTTAGGTCAGGATGTGGTCAATGGTTCAGTTTCTGTGTGTTCAGTCAGGGTGTGGTCAGTGGGTCAGTTTCTGTGTGTTCGGTCAGGTTGTGGTCAGTGGGTCAGTTTCTGTGTGTTCAGTCAGGTTGCGGTCAGTGGGTCAGTTTCTGTGTGTTCAGTCAGGGTGTGGTCAGAGAGTTAGTTTCTGCGTGATCGGTCAGGTTGTAGTCAGTGGGTCAGTTTCTGTGGGTTCCGTCAGGTTGTGGTCAGTGGGTCAGTTTCTCTGTGTTCGGTCAGGTTGTGGTCAGTGGGTCAGTTTCTGTGTGATCGGTCAGGTTGTGGTCAGTGGGTCAGTTTCTGAGTGTTCGGTCAGGTGGTTGTCAGTGGGTCAGTTTCTGTGTGTTTGGTCAGGTTGTGGTCAGTGGGTCAGTTTCTGCGTGTTCAGTAAGGTTGTGGTCAGTGGGTCAGTTTCTGTGTGTTCGGTCAGGTTGTGGACAGTGGGTCAGTTTCTGTGTGCTCGTTCAGCTTGCGGTCAGTGGGTCAGTTTCTGTGTGTTCAGTCAGGGTGTGGTCAGAGGGTCAGTTTCTGTGTGATCGGTCAGGTTGTGGTCAGTGCGTCAGTTTCTGTGTGTTCGGTCAGGTTGTGGTCAGTGGGTCAGTTTCTGTGTGTTCGGTCAGGTTGTGGTCAGTGGGTCAGTTTCTGTGTGTTCGGTCAGTTTGTTGTCAGTGGGTCAGTTTCTGTGTGTTTAGTCAGGTTGAGGTGAGTGGGTCAGTTTCTGTGTGTTCGGTGAGGTTGTGGTCAGTGGGTCAGTTTCTGTGTGCTCGGTCAGGTTGTGGTGAGTGGGTCAGTTTCTGTGTGTTCAGTCAGGTTGAGGTGAGTGGGTCAGTTTCTGTGTGTTCGCTCAGGTTGAGGTGAGTGGGTCAGCTTCTGTGTGTTCGGTGAGGTGGTGGTCAGTGGGTCAGTTTCTGTGTGCTCGGTCAGGTTGTGGTCAGTGGGTCAGTTTCTGTGTGTTCGGTGAGGTTGTGGTCTGTGGGTCAGTTTCTGAGTGCTCGGTCAGGTTGAGGTGAGTGGGTCAGCTTCTGTGTGTTCGGTCAGGTTGTGGTCAGTGGGTCAGTTTCTGTGTGTTCGGTGAGGTTGTGGTCTGTGGGTCAGTTTCTGTGTGTTCGGTGAGGTTGTGGTCATTGGGTCAGTTTCTGTGTGCTCGGTCAGGTTGTGGTCAGTGGGTCAGTTTCTGTGTGTTCGGTCAGGTTGTGGTCAGTGGGTCAGTTTCTGTGTGTTCGGTGAGGTTGTGGGCATTGTGTCAGTTTCTGTGTGTTCGGTCAGGTTGTGTTCAGTGGGTCAGTTTCTGTGTGTTCAGTCAGGTTGAGGTGAGTGTGTCAGTTTCTGTGTGTTCAGTCAGGTTGTGGTCAGTGGGTCCGTTTCTGTGTGCTCGGTCAGGTTGTGGTCTGTGGGTCAGTATCTGTGTGTTCGGTGAGGTTGTGGTCAGTGGGTCAGTTTCTGTGTGTTCCGTCAGTTAGTGATCTGTGGATTAGTTCCTGTGTGCTCGGTCAGGTTGTGGTCATTGGGTCAGTTTCTGTGTGTTCGGTCAGGTTGTGGTCAGTGGGTCAGTTTCTGTGTGTTCGGTCAGGTTGTGGTCAGTGGGTCAGTTTCTGTGTGTTCGGTCAGGTTGTGGTCAGTGGGTCAGTTTCTGTGTGTTCGGTCAGGTTGTGGTCAGTGGGTCAGTTTCTGTGTTTTCAGTCAGGTTGTGGTCAGTGGGTCAGTTTCTGTGTGTTCGGTGAGGTTGTGGTGTGTGGGTCAGTTTCTGTGTGCTCGGTCAGGTTGAAGTGAGTGGGTCAGTTTCTGTGTGTTCGGTGAGGTTGTGGTCAGTGGGTTAGTTTCTGTGTGTTCAGTCAGGTTGTGGTCAGTGGGTCAGTTTCTGTGTCTTCGGTCAGGTTGTGGTCAGTGCGTCAGTTTCTTTGTGTTCGGTCAGGCTGTGGTCAGTGGGTCAGTTTCTGTGTGTTCGTTCAGGTTGTGGTCAGTGGGTCAGTTTCTGTGTGTTCGGTCAGGTTGTGGTCAGTGGGTCAGTTTCTGTGTGTTCGGTCAGGTTGTGGTCAGTGGGTCAGTTTCTGTGTGTTCGGTCAGGTTGTGGTCAGTGGGTCAGTTTCTGTGTGTTCGGTCAGTTTGTGGTCAGTGTGTCAGTTTCTGTGTGTTTGGTCAGGTTGTGGTCAGCGGGTCAGTTTCTGTGTGTTCAGTCAGGTTGTGGTCAGTGGGTCAGTTTCTGTGTGTTCGGTCAGGTTGTGGTCAGTGGGTCAGTTTCTGTGTGTTCGGTCAGGTTGTGGTCAGTGGGTCAGTTTCTGTGTGCTCGGTCAGGTTGAGGTGAGTGGGTCAGTTTCTGTGTGCTCGGTCAGGTTGTGGTCAGTGGGTCAGTTTCTGTGTGTTCGGTCAGGTTGTGGTCAGTGGGTCAGTTTCTGTGTTTTCAGTCAGGTTGTGGTCAGTGGGTCAGTTTCTGTGTATTCGGTCAGGTTGTGGTCAGTGGGTCAGTTTCTGTGTGTTCGGTGAGGTTGTGGTCTGTGGGTCAGTTTCTGTGTGCTCGGTCAGGTTGAAGTGAGTGGGTCAGTTTCTGTGTGCTCGGTCAGGTTGTGGTCAGTGGGTCAGTTTCTGTGTGTTCGGTCAGGTTGTGGTCAGTGGGTCAGTTTCTGTGTTTTCATTCAGGTTGTGGTCAGTGGGTCAGTTTCTGTGTATTCGGTCAGGTTGTGGTCAGTGGGTCAGTTTCTGTGTGTTCGGTGAGGTTGTGGTCTGTGGGTCAGTTTCTGTGTGCTCGGTCAGGTTGAAGTGAGTGGGTCAGTTTCTGTGTGTTCGGTGAGGTTGTGGTCAGTGGGTTAGTTTCTGTGTGTTCAGTCAGGTTGTGGTCAGTGGGTCAGTTTCTGTGTCTTCGGTCAGGTTGTGGTCAGTGCGTCAGTTTCTGTGTGTTCGGTCAGGCTGTGGTCAGTGGGTCAGTTTCTGTGTGTTCGTTCAGGTTGTGGTCAGTGGGTCAGTTTCTGTGTGTTCGGTCAGGTTGTGGTCAGTGGGTCAGTTTCCGTGTGTTCGGTCAGGTTGTGGTCAGTGGGTCAGTTTCTGTGTGTTCGGTCAGGTTGTGGTCAGTGGGTCAGTTTCTGTGTGTTCGGTCAGTTTGTGGTCAGTGTGTCAGTTTCTGTGTGTTTGGTCAGGTTGTGGTCAGCGGGTCAGTTTCTGTGTGTTCAGTCAGGTTGTGGTCAATGGCTCAGTTTCTGTGTGTTCGGTCAGGTTGTGGTCAGTGGGTCAGTTTCTGTGTGTTCGGTCAGGTTGTGGTTACTTGGACAGTTCCTGCACTTGTTTAGTTTTGTGGTCAGCTTTTCAGTTTCTTGGTTTTCTGTATGATTTTGGTCAGTTAGTCAGTTATTTGGTGCTTTGTTGGATTTAGGTCATTTGGCCACTTTCTGGGTGTTCAATTTAGTTGCTGTCAACTCGTCAGTTTTAATTAATTCATTAATTCAGGGGATCTGGGCTTCGCAGGAATTCCAGCATTTATTCCCCTTTCCTAATTGCCCTTGAGAAGATGCTGGTGTTCCGCTTTCCTGCCTGGCTGCTGTCCGTGCGGTAAATGTGCTCCCACAATATTGAAAGGCAGTGAGTTTCAAGATTTTGACCCAGAGACGATGAAGGAAGCGCAATATATTTCCTAGTCAGAAAGGGGTTTGACATGGAGAGGATTTGGAGGAGTTGGTTTTCCGTGCGTTCGCTGCTCTTATACTTTTTGGAGTTAAAGGTTGCAGGATTGGGAGGTGCTGTTGGAGAATATTTGGCGAGTTGCAGTAATGCATCTTGTAGATGGTACACTGCAGCCACGGTGCGCTGCAGTTGGAGGGATTGAATGTTTATGGTGATGGATCAAATGATGTTTGAGAAGCTGTATGATTTGAGGGGCTGTATTATTTTGAGGTGCTGCATTAGTTTGAGGTGCTGTGTTAGTTTGAGGAGCTGTATTAGTTTGAGGGGCTGTCTTAGATTGAGATATTGTTTTAGTTTGGTGTACGGTATTATTTTGAGGTTCTGTATTCGTTTGAGGTGCAGTGTTAGTTTGGGGAGCTGTATTAGTTTGAGAGACTTTATTAGATTGAGGAAATGTATTAGTTTGAGAGGTTGTATTAGTTGGAATTGCTTTATTAGTTCGAATGGCTGTATTAGTTTGAGGGGCGGCATTAGTTTCAGTAGCTTTATTAGTTCGTAGGTCTGTATTAGATTGACGTGATGTATTAGTTTGGGGGACGGTATTTCTTTGAGGTGCTGTATTATTTTGATGAACTTTATTAGTTTGAGAGGCTGTATTAACTTGAGGGGCTGAATTATTTTGAGGGTCCGCATTAATTTGTTTGGCTGTATTAGTTTTAGATTCTGGATTAGTTTGCAGGGTTGTAGTATTTTATTGTTTTCTATTAGATTGAGGGTCTGTATAAGTTTGATAGGCTGTCTTAGTTTTAGTGTCTGTATTAGATTGAGGTGCTGTATTAAATTGAGGGGCTGTACTATTTTGAGGTGCTGTATTAGTTTAAGGGTGCTGTATTAGTTTGAGGGGCTGTATTAGTTTCAGGGGCTGTATTAGTTTGAGGTACTGTATTAGTTTGAGGGTCTTTATTAATTTTGAGATGCTGTATTAATTTGAGGGGCTGTATTAGTTTGAAGTTCTATATTAGTTTGAGGGGCTGTATTAGTTTGAAGTTCTATATTAGTTTGAGGGGCTGTATTAGTTTGAGGGGCTGTATTAGTTTGAGGGGCTGTACTATTTTGAGATGCTGTATTAGTTTGAGGGCCTGTATTAGTTTGAGGGGCTGTGTTAGTTTGAGGGGCTGTATTAGTTTCAGGGGCTGTATTAATTTGAGGGGCTGTATTAGTTTGAGGGGCTGTATTAGTTTCAGGGACTGTGTTAGTTTGAGGGGCTGTATTAGTTTGTGGGGCTGTATTAGTTTCAGGGGCTGTATTAGTTTGAGGGTCTGTATTAGTTTGAGGGGCTGTATTAGTTTCAGGGGCTGTATTAGTTTGAGGATCTCTATTAGTTTGAGGGGCTGTATTAGTTTCAGGGGCTGTGTTAGTTTGAGGGGCTCTATTAGTTTGAGGGGCTGTATTAGTTTGAGGTGCTGTGTTAGTTTGAGGGGCTCTATTAGTTTGAGGGGCTGTATTAGTTTGAGGGGCTGTATTAGTTTGAGGGGCTCTATTAGTTTGAGGGGCTGTATTAGTTTGAGGGGCTGTATTAGTTTGAGGGGCTGTATTAGTTTGTGGAGCTGTATTAGTTTCAGGGGCTGTGTTAGTTTGAGGGGCTCTATTAGTTTGAGGGGCTGTATTAGTTTCAGGGGCTGTATTAGTTTGAGGGGCTCTATTAGTTTGATGGACTGTATTAGTTTGAGGGGCTGTATTAGTTTGAGGGGCTGTATTAGTTTGAGGGGCTGTATTAGTTTGAGGTTCTCTGTTAGTTTGAGGGGCTGTATTAGTTTGAGGGGCTGTATTAGTTTGAGGGGCTGTATTAGTTTGAGGGGCTGTATTAGTTTGAGGATCTCTATTAGTTTGTGGGGCTGTATTAGATCCAGTTGCTTTATTTGATTCAAGGGCTGCTTTAGTTTGTGTATTTTTCTTAGATGTAATAATTTCATTAGTTTGAGGCTGTATATTGTTTTACGGGACTGTGTTAATTTGAGGATCAATCGATATTAATTCACCACATTTTTTGTTCAATTGCATGGCAATAGTTAAATGGCGCAGACACATCCCGGAGTGCAACTGTGAAGCCCTGAGAGCACCCTCAACCATTTGGGATTTAATTACTGAATGGTCACAGCAGAGTGAAGGTCATCAATGAAACAATATGAGATCTAGAGATCGGCCTGATGGTGTTTGAAACGACAACCCCATTGCTGGGAGAATACAGCTGGCAATTTCCATTAGTTAATGAATGTGATCAGAATTCCCCAGTCTTTGGGGTTTTCAATTTCAATCTCAGCCCTAAATATATTCTTTCACAACAGGGATTTAACTCGGCCGACGTCATCTGTTTGTTCAAATTTTAAAAATAACTATTTTGAACGATGTTGCAACCTCACTGTCCCCGTGGAGATCCCGCAGGTTATAAACTAAAGGCTCTGGGAATCGGCTCAGAGTTTAATTCAGAGAGTTTGCCAACGGCACGAAGGGACGCATCGCTTCACACAGAAAATGCATTTGGAAACTATAATTGGCCGGAAAATATTCTACACGAGCCTTGCCGTCATTGGTGTTCCTGGTAAGTAACTATAACCATTGAAGTTGGTAAGTCTGTGTGTGAGCTGGTCTCTGAATTTGCTCTGTGTCAGATAATGCTATTTTCTGCTCTGATGGTCACCGCGATGCAGGCACCCGTTCAGTGATATCATTTCGTTAATGTCCTGAATTATCTCTGCTGTTTTATTCCCTTTCCTCAAAATAAAATAAACCTATGATGGTAACTCAACGCTCGCAGAATAATCAATTTATTGTTTTTAGTTGAATATCGTGTACAGTTGAAACAGACTTCAGTGCAGGCAACTCTCTGAGAGAAGGTATTAGTGGGAGTGTCTGTCACTGTAGAATTGTACAGGTGTGGGTCACTAACCGGAGTGGTACACCTGATCCCAGTGGCCATGTATTACTGTGAGTATCTGTCCCTGTAGAACTGTCCTGAGTTTAGGTCACTTACCGGAGTGGAACACCTGACCCAGTGGCAATGTATTACTGTGAGTATCTGTCACTGTAGAACTGTCCTGAGTTTAGGTCACTTACCAGTGTGGAACACCTGACCCAGTGGCTATGTATTACTGTGAGTATCTGTCACTGTAGAACTGTACTGAGTTTAGATCACTTAGCGGAGTGAAACACCTGACCCCAGTGGACATGTATTACTGGGAGTATCTGTCACTGTAGAATTGTACTGAGTGTGGGTCACTAACCGGAGTGGTACACCTGACCCCAGTGGACATGTATTACTGGGTGTATCTGTCACTGTAGAGCTGTGCAGGTGTGGGTCACTAACCGGAGTGGAACACCTGACCCCAGTGTCAGTGTATATCTGGGAGTATCACACACTTTAGAACTGTACTGAGTGTACTTCGCTAACCGGAATACAAGAGGTCGGATCTACGTGGAAATCATTGTTTCAGGTGACTGATCTCTCCACTCCGTGGAACTGCCTTTCTGTTTTACGGATGTAATGGATGGAAAAGGGTAATATTACTTGCAGTTGGTTGAAGATGTTTGGTTATAAGCATTTATTGAGAAATGCATTGATGTTGTTCAGTTTCCTGTTGAACTGCACCACACAATCAAGTGTTAACTATTTACTTACATGGGAACAACAGGACAGCACTGTTACAATATTCAATGTCTCGGTATAATGACCTATTCTTACTATAGTTATAGTTTCTGCAAACAGTTCAGTTGTTTTGTTGCTGATTAATCCCATTACCCCAACACGGTCCTGAGTATCTGTTGATCAGGTGTGCTGAATTGTATCATCCGACTGTTAGAGACGATGAATATTGGGCTCTTTTTATTTATATTTCCAATTCTACAACTGATAACGGTTTGAGGAGCCAGTTCTTTTCTCTGATTCAGCGTCTGTACACAGCTAAACTGCACCGATTTCTGCCCTTAGCTCAGTGAGGTGTGTCCCTGTGAGGATAGTCACGTATTACTGAAGAACTTGCATATCGGGTTTTCATAATGCAGAGATAAACCCGGGGCAGTAATTCATAAGATTAGTATCCTGTTAACAATGAAATAAATAGTGCACTGCTTCAATAAATAAAGTACTTCAATATCTGCAATGTTATGAAAGACCTGATGAGTGTTATTAATTAATACACAAGTTACAGATAATTACATAGCATTTACAGCACAGAAACTGACCACTCTGCCCAACTAGTTTATGTCTGGTTCATGCTCCACACGAGCCTCTCCCCATCCCAGCCCGTCTAACCCTATCAGTATATCCTTCTATTCCATTCTCCCTCAATAACCTGTCTATCGTCGCCTTAAAGACAACTTTGTTCTGCACCTCAACTGCCCCATGTTGTAAGAAGTTCCACATTCTAACCACTTTCTGAGTAAATAAATCTCTCCTGAATTACTTCTTGGATTTATCAGTGACTACATTATATCGATAAACTCCAGATAAGGACTCCCCCGCAAGTGGAAATAACAGTTCTACCTCTATCCTATCAAACTCCTTCATCACTTCAAAGGCTTCTATTGGATCACCCCCTCAGCTTCCTCCTATCTGGAAAAAACACGCAGCATTTTCAATATTTCCTGTCAGTTTTAATCCCTCAGTTCTGTTATCGTCCTTGTAAAATATTTGGACATTCCACAGTGCCTGGATATCCGTTTTGTAATATGGAATCCTGAATTCTAAACAGTATGCCAAGTACGGTATTAGCAATGATCTATAATTTTAACACAACCTATTTGCTTTTCAATGCTATTCCTCTATAAATGATGGTATGAGGCGCGAATTGGGTCGGATTGATTGGGGAATGTCACTGAAAGCGTTGACGGTGGACAGGCAATGGCAAACATTCAAAGACTGAATCGATGAACTACCTAATTTGTTCATCCCAGTGTGGCATAAGAATAAAACAAAAAGGGTGACTCAAACCGTGGCTAACAAGGGTAATTAGGGATACCATAAGTTCCAAGGAGAGGGCATATAAATTTGCCAGAAAAAGCGGTAACCCTGAGGTTGCGAGCAGTTTAGAATTCAACAAAGGAGGACAAAAGGATTAATTAAGAAGGGGAAAATAGAATATGAAAGTAAGCTTACAGGGAACATAAAAACTGACTGTAAGAGCTTTTATAGATATGTGAAGAGAAAAAGATTAGTGAAATCAAGTGTAGGTCCCTTGCAGTCAGAAGCGGGGGAAGTTATAATAGGGAACAAAGAAATGACAGAACAATTAAATGAATATTTTGGTTCTGTCTTCATAAAGGAGGACACAAATTAGCTCCCAGAGATGTTGGAGAACATAGGGTCTGATGAAAGGGAGGAATTGAAAGAATTCAGTATTTGCAGGGAAATGGTGTTCGGAAAATTGATGGGATTAAATGCCGATAAATCCCCAGGGCCTGATAATCTACATCCTAGGGGACTTAAGGAAGACGCCCTAGAAATAGTAGATGCATTGCTGATCATCGTCCACCATTCGATGGAATCTGGAACTGTACCCATGGATTGGAGGGTAGCTAATGTTACCCCACTATTCAAAAAGTGTGGTAGAGGGAAAGTGAGGAATTACAGACCAGTAAGCCTGACATCGGTAGTGGGGAAAACCCTAGAGTCCATTATAAATGATGTAACAGCTGAGCACTTGAAAAACAGTGACAGGATCGGACAAAGTCAACATAGATTTACAAAAGGTAAATCGTGCTTGACTAATCTACTGGAATTTTTTGAGGATGTAACTGGGAAAATAGATAAGGGAGAAGCAGTAGATGTGGTGTATTTGGACTTCCAAAAGGATTTCGATAAGGTCCCGCATAAGAGATAGCGTGTAAAGTTAAGGCACATGGGATTGGGGGAAAGGTATTGACTTGTTTAGAGAACTGGTTGGCGGACAGAAAGCAGAGAGTAGGAATTAATGGTTTTTTTCCCGAGTGGCAAGCAGTGACTAGTGGGGTACCGCAGGGATCGGTCCTTGGACCCCAGCTATTCACAATATACATTAATGATCTGGATAAGGGAAAAAAATGTAATATCTCCAAGTTTGCAGATGACACAAAGCTGGGTGGGAGTGTGTGCTGCGAGGAGGATACCGAGAAACTCCAGGATGATTTGGACAGGTTGGGTGAGTGTGCAGAAGCGTGCCAGATGCAATATAACGTGGATACATGCGAGGTTATCCACTTTGGTGTCAAAAACAGAAAGGCAGACTATTATCTGAATTGCAATAGATTGGGAGAAGGGGAAGTGCAACGAGACCTGGGTGTCCTTGTGCACCAATCGCTGAAGGTAAGCATGCAGGTGCAGCAGGCGGTGAAGAGGGCAAATGGTATGTTGGCTTTCATAGCGAAAGGGTTTGAGTATAGGAACAGGGATATCCTGCTGCAGTTGTACAGGGCCTTGGTGAGACCGCACCTTGAGTACTGTGTGCAGTTTTGGTCGCCTTATCTGAGGAAGGATGTTCTTGCCATGGAAGGAGTTCAGCGAAGATTGACAAGGCTGATACCTAGGATGGCAGGAATGACATATGAGGAGAGATTGGGTCGATTGGGCTTATACTCGCTGGTGTATAGAAGAATGAGAGGGGATCTCATCGAAACATATAAAATTCTGACAGGTCTGGACAAACTAGATGCAGGAAGAATGTTCCCGATGGTCGGAGAGTCCAGAACCAGGGGTCATAATCTAACGATAAGGGGTCAGCCATTTAGGACAGACATGAGGAAGAATTTCTTCACCAAGACAGTGGTGAACCTCTGGAATTCTCTACCAAGGTAGTTGTGGCCAAGTCATTGAATATATTTTAGAATGAGTTAGATATATTTCTTAAAGCTAAAGGTATCAAGGGATATGGGGAGAAGGCAGGTACAGGGTACCGAGTTTGGATGATCAGACATGAATTCATCGAATGGCGGAGCAGGCTCGAGGGGCCGAATGGCCTACTCCTGCTCCTATTTTCTATGTTTCTATGTTTCAAATGAACCCCAGTGCTTTGCCCTCTACCCCATTCAGATTCCTATTTTCCAAGGAATATTTGAGAACCTCATTCTTGATAACAAAATGCAGCACCTCACACTTAGCTTCAATGACATTAATTTGCATTGAACGCCCATTCTGCAATTTATTAATGCCTTCAGGTATTTTGTTACATTCTTTTTCTGCGTTAAATTTACTCCCTTTTGGATGAATCTGCAAATGTTGAATTTGTGCTTCTGCTTCCTGAGTCCATATATTATTGTAAATGGTGAACAACTGAGGTCCCAGCGCCTGTCCTTGTGGAAGACCACTTCTCACCTTCCGCTATTCTGAATAGATACCTTTCTCACCTACTCCATGTTTTGTGTTTTTATAGACATCTTGCTTTCAATTCTGCTGCTTGTCCCCTAGCTCCACTTGCTCTGAGATTAGTCACGAGTCTGAAATACGGCATCTTATCGAAGGGCTTTAGAAAATCAAAATAAATCACTTCTGCTACATGAAGCTTGTCTACACTTGCTGATGCATATTCAAAGAAATTACTAAGGTTGCAAGACCTTCCCCTTTAGTGTATTCTTTATTATATTTTGTGATTCTAGATTCTTTTTCTATTATATTTGAGTAAGAATTCCAATATATTTACTCCCACTAAAGTTATGTTAACTGGTCTACAGTTCCTTGGACTTTTTCAAGCGTCCCTTATAATTACAGGAATAGCATTAGCTGTCCGCCAGTCCTCTGGCACTATTCCGTTTTGTAATGACTTGTTATTCATATATAATAGTGCCTCCGTTATTTCTTCATTATCTTTATTAATATGCATGAATGCAATCCATCCGAAACAAATGTCTTAACCTCTATTTGATTACTTTATAAATTCTCTCCCCCCTTTCTAACTTCAATGTCTTTAAGAAGTTTTGATGAAAATATTGCATTATTATTTGACAGAATTTAATACCGCACTTCACCAATCGCTCTACCTATTCTTCCCCTGCTGTTCCAGAACACGTGTGAGTTCCTTCCTTCTGAGGTCGGAGCTGCGCTCCAGATGCCCATTAATGTTTCTGGCCATGTCAGTCCGTCCCTCTGTGGTCCAGATTTCAGCACACCCGAGCTGGCCTCAAAATCACAGCGGACGTGTTATGGTTTGACATCCCGGGATGTGGGCGGGGTGTCCGATCCTGGGGTTGCTTCCAATCCCAGAATAAGGGAGGGGGTGTCCGCGCCCGGCATGGGTTTGATCCGGAAGCGGGGGGAGGTACGATCCCAGACCTCGGGCGGTGTCTGATTCCGGAGGGTGGTCCAATTGCGGGGGGGATCCGACCCCCCACACCGGCGGGGTGGTGCCTGATCCCCAAAAATATTTTATTCCATGTGGGTTTTCCGATCCCGGAGGGGTATTCGATCCCAGGGGCGTGTCCCAAATCTCCGAGCCTTGGGTCTTTCTATGGTGTTGGGCTCTGATGGGTGGGGTAGATTGGGTGGACTTGGGAAATGACTCCTGCTCCTCCTGGCCCACAAGCAGTGTTGTGAAGGCATTTAACCACTCCTCGCCTCTCTCCAGCTGCTGGGATTCCCGAGGACTGGGAAACCAGGCGGCCACAGTTGTTCCTGTAAAACAGGTTAAAGCAGGGGCTGCCAGCATTATTAAAATATTTAAATTGCCAACCCGTTACACACGGAAGTGAGCGGGTTGGAGATAAACTGGGGCTGGGATGAGATTTTTAAAATTTTAAACTCTGACCCGACCCCAAACTTTCAGATTTTGATGCTAAAATCGAGCCTTACTGTCTGGGCTCAGACACGGAGAATGTTTGATCAATAATTTCTCATCTTTTTTCCCTTCTCTTTTTTACAGTTACTTTAGTGGCGATTGTGATCCTGTCCCGGGGAAAGTGCGGGCTCTCCACCTGCACCACTCGCTACCTGGTGGCCATGGCAGCGGCGGATCTCCTGCTCATTATCACTATGGTCATACTGAGGCGGATCAAAGCTTTTTATTTCCCAGGGTCTTTCCTGGACATCACTCCTATGTGTAGTGTTATTGCTGTCCTGGCCAATTCAGCCAGAGACTGCTCTGTCTGGTTCACCGTCACTTTCACCTTTGATCGATTTGTGGCCATTTGTTGCCCGAAGCTGAAAACAAGATATTGCACCGGGAAAACTGCGGCTGTGGTTCTCGCAACAACCGGAATTCTGCTCTGTTTAAAAAACGTTCCCATCTACTTTACACTTGAACCGAAAAAGATAATCGACAATGTACCGTGGTTCTGTAGGAGAAATCCAAGCTATTATACTATGCCCGGGTGGGTGGCATTTGATTGGTTTGATAAGGTTTTAACCCCATTGCTCCCATTCGCGTTAATTTTGATGCTCAACGCTCTGACAGTCAGACACATTATAGTGTCCAGTCGAGTCCGTAAGGGACTGAGGGGTGAGAGCAAGGGAGAGAATCGCAGTGACCCAGAGATGGAGAGCAGAAGGAAGTCTGTGATTTTACTCCTCACCATATCCGGCAGCTTCATACTGCTGTGGTTGTTAGCTGTTGTCGATTTCTTTTATTATAGTATTGCAGGAAGAAATACTTTCAATGCTACTTTATATAAACTTCAAAATGTCGGCTATATGCTGCGGAACTTAAGTTGCTGCACAAACACATTTATTTATGTGGTGACTCAGTCCAAATTCAGAGAGCAGTTGAAGAGCGCGGTGAAATATCCGGTCACCTCAATTATTCAATTAATTAAGAATCAGAACAACTGAGCTTAGCCCAGAGGCGGGTCCCAGTGTTTCCAGTCCAGGAATGTAATATTTAGCCTAAGAATTCCATCAACTGAATGACACCAGGAATCGCTGGTGATCTGAAAATACAACCAGCGGCTGGGCAAGCACTGTGTTCAGGACACGGCACTATTTCTGATTGACAGTTCCCACATTGTCTTTCGGGATAGAACCACATGTTTTTTGCATTCAGTCTGAGCTCTTCTGTAAAGAGTCAGTTCAGCTATTTAATGCAGCAATTCATTTGCAGCTTCCAGAGTAAGAGCCTCGTCAATAGATAGGCAGACAGAGCTGAGCTGCATCAGCTAATCTGCTGCTCAAACCTTCATCCATGCTTTTGCTAGATCGAGATTTCGCATCTCCAATGCTCTTCTGGTCGGCTTCCCATCTCCCACCCAACATAAACGTGACTCATCCAAACTCTGCTGCCCGTATGCTAGCTCGCAACAAATCCGAATACCCCACCACCCCTGTGCTCGCTGATCTACATTGGCTCCCGACATGACCTGGCCCCTCCCTATCTCTGTGACGTGGATCAACTCTTGACCCCTTCCCCCCCGCGTGATCTCTGCACTCCTCCAAATCTGGCATCTTGCACATCCCCGCTTTTAACCGCTCCACCATTGGCGGCTGTGCTTTCAGCTGTCAGGGACCTAAGCTCTGTAATCCCATCCATAAGCATCTCTGCCGCTCGAACTCACACTCCTCCTTTTAAGATGCTCCTTAAAATGTATCAATTTGTCCAAGCTTTTGATCATCTTTCCTGATAGCTGCTTATGTGGCTCGGTGACAAATTTTATTTGATAGCACTCCTGGGAAGCGCCTTGGGACGATTACTACGTTAAAGGCGCCATATAAATGCAAGTTGTTGTTTTAAATATTGTTTGCACTTTCTCCAATGCTTCAGTGTCCTTTTTATTGTCAGGAGACCATAACTGTGCTCATTTCACTAACTGTGACGTGACCAGCGTCCGAAACAACTTTAACACAACTGGCAAAGTATTGACAACACAGAGACGGGCCATTCGGCCCCAAATCTCCATGTCGATGTTCATGCTCCATACGAAACTCCTCCCACCTTATTAATCAAACCCAGTCAAAAGGTCCTTCAATTCCTTTCTCGCTCATGTGCTTATCTCGCTTCCCCTTAAATGTATCCAAACTATTCACACCATCTACTCCCTGTGGTAGCGAGTTCCACATTCTGACCACTCTTTCAGTAAAGACGTTTCTGCTGTATTAACAATTAGATTTATTTATGACGATCTTAAATCCATGGCCCCGAGTTCTGATCTCTCCCGCAAGTGGAAACACCTTCTCTACGTCTACCCTATCAAATCCTTATTTATTCTTAAAAAACTCTCTTTGATTATCCCTCAGTCTTCTCTTTGCTGAAGAAATGGGCCCCAGCCTGTTCAATTTTCCTGATAGGTATAACCTCTCAGTTCTGGTATAATTCCTCAAAATCTTTGTTTCATCTTCTCCAGTGCCTCGGTGCCCATTTTATAAGATCGTGATCAGAAATGTTTGCAACACTCTAATGGTCGAACGAAGGTTCTATACAAGTTTAACATAACTTCCCTGCTTTACAATTCTATCGCTCTAGAAATGAACCCGAGTGCTTTCATTGTTTTTATGACATTATCAACATACGTCACTACATTTAATGATTTGTGTTTATCTTCTCCACAACATCATTGAGACATTTCAGCTCCGCCCCATCTCAGCTAACGTCCTCAACTCCTCCCCACCACACATAATATCCTCAGCCCCTCCCCACCACACCTAATATCCTCAGCTCCTCCCCACACCACCTAATATACTCAGCTCCCCCCCACTCCACCTAATATCCTCAGTTCCTCCCCACCCCACCTAATATCCTCAGTTCCTCCCCACCCCACCTAATATCCTCAGCTCCTCCTCACCCCACCTAATATACTCAGCTCCCGCCCACCTCACCTAATATACTCAGCTCCTCCCCACCCCACCTAATATCCTCAGTTCCTCCCCACCGCACCTAATATCCTCAGCTCCACCCCAATCCACCTAATATCCTCAGCTCATCCCCACCCCACCTGATATCCTCAGCTCCCCCCCACCCCACCTAATATCCTCAGCTCCCCCCCACCCCACCTAATATCCTCAGCTACCCCCACCCCACCTAATATCTTCAGCTCCTCCCCATCGCACCTAATATCCTCAGCTCCTCCCCACCCCACCTAATATCCTCAGCTCCTCCCCACCCCACCTAATATCCTCAGCTCATCCCCACCCCACCTAATATCCTCAGCTACCCCCACCCCACCTAATATCTTCAGCTCCTCCCCATCGCACCTAATATCCTCAGCTCCTCCCCACCCCAGCTAATATCATCAGCTCCTCCCCACCCCACCTAATATTCTCAGCTTCTCCCCAATCCACCTAATGTCCTCAGCTACTCCCCACCCCACCTAATATCCTCAGCTCCTCCCCACCCCACCTAATATCCTCAGCTTCTCCCCACCCCACCTAATGTCCTCAGCTACTCCCCACCCCACCTAATATCCTCAGCTCCTCCCCACCCCACCTAATATCCTCAGCTTCTCCCCACCCCACCTAATATCCTCAGCTTCTCCCCACCCCACCTAATGTCCTCAGCTACTCTCCACCCCACCTAATATCCTCAGCTCCTCCCCACCCCACCTAATATCCTCAGCTCCTCCCCACCCCACCTAATGTCCTCAGCTACTCCCCACCCCACCTAATATCCTCAGCTCCTCCCCACCCCACCTAATATCCTCAGCTTCTCCCCACCCCACCTAATGTCCTCAGCTACTCCCCACCCCACCTAATATCCTCAGCTCCTCCCCACCCCACCTAATATCCTCAGCTTCTCCCCACCCCACCTAATATCCTCAGCTTCTCCCCACCCCACCTAATGTCCTCAGCTACTCCCCACCCCACCTAATATCCTCAGCTCCTCCCCACCCCACCTAATATCCTCAGCTCCTCCCCACCCCACCTAATGTCCTCAGCTACTCCCCACCCCACCTAATATCCTCAGCTCCTCCCCACCCCACCTAATATCCTCAGCTTCTCCCCACCTCACCTAATGTCCTGAGCTCCTCTCCACCCCACCTAATATCCTCAGCTCCACCCCACCCCACCTAATATCCTCAGCTCCTCCCCACCCCACCGAACATTCTCAGCTCCCCCCAACCCACCTAATATCCTCAGCTCCTCCCCAACCAACCGAATATCCTCAGCTCCTTACCACTCCAACAATATTCTCAGCTCCTCCCCACCCCACCTATTATCATCAGCTCCTCCCCATGCCACCTAATATCCTCAGCAACCACCAACCCAACTAATATCACCAGCAACTCCTCACGCCACCTAATAACCTCAGCTCCTGCCCACCCCACCTAATATCGTCAGCTCCTCCCCACACCACCTAACATCCTCAGCTCCTCTCCACGCCACCTAATATCCTCAGCTCCTGCCCACCCCACCTAATATCCTCTGCTCCTCCCCACCCCACGTAATATCCTTAGCTCCTCCCCACCCCACCTAATATCCTCAGCTTCTCCCCACCCACCTAATATCCTCAGCTCCTCTACACCCCACCTAATATCCTCAGCTCCTCCCCACCCCACCTAATATCCTCAGCTCCTCCCCACATCACCTAATATCCTTTGCTCCTCCACACCACACCTAAAATCCTCAGTCCTCCCCACACCACCTAATATCCTCCGCTCAATCACACCACAGCTAATATTCTCAGCTCCTCCCCATACCACCCAGTATCACAAGCTCCTCCCCACCCAAACTAATATTCTCAGCTCCGCCCCACCCCACCTAATATTCTCAGCTCCCCCCCACAACACCTACCAACCACAGATCCTCCACACGCCACCTAATATACTCGGCTTCTCCACACCCCACCTAATATCCTTATCTCCTCCACACCGCACCGAATATCCTCAGATCTACCCACCCCACCTGATATCCTGAGCTCCTCCACAGCGCACCTAATATCCTCAGCTCCTCCCCACCTCACCTAATATCCTCAGCTCATCCCCACACCACCTAAAATCCTCAGCTCATCTCCACCCCATCTGATATCCTCAGCTCCTCCCAACCCCACCTAAGACAGTCAGCTCCTCTACATCACACCTAATATCTTCAACTTGGCCCAACCCCACCTAATATCCTCAGCTCCTCCCCACCCCTCCTAATAACCTCAGCTCCTCCCCACCCCACCTAATATCCTCAGCTCCTCCACACCCCACCTAATATCCTCAGCTCCTCCCCACCTCTCTAATAACCTCAGCTCCACCCCGCCCCACCTAATATCCTCAGCTCCTCCCCACCCCACCGAATATCCTCAGCTCCTCCACACCCCACCAAATATCATCAGCTCCTCACCACCCCACAGAATATCCTCAGCTCCTCCCCACCCCACCTAATATCTTCAGCTCCTCCACACCCCACCTAATATCCTCAGGTCCTCCCCAACCCACCTAATAACCTCAGCTCCTCCCCACCCCACCTAATATCCTCAGCTCCTCCACACCCCACCTAATATCCTCAGCTCCTCCCCACCTCTCCTAATAACCTCAGCTCCACCCCGCCCCACCTAATATCCTCAGCTCCTCCCCACCCCACCGAATATCCTCAGCTCCTCCACACCCCACCAAATATCCTCAGCTCCTCCACACCCCACCTAATATCCTCAGCTCCTCCCCACCTCTCCTAATAACCTCAGCTCCACCCCGCCCCACCTAATATCCTCAGCTCCTCCCCACCCCACCGAATATCCTCAGCTCCTCCACATCCCACCAAATATCCTCAGCTCCTCCCCACCTCTCCTAATAACCTCAGCTCCACCCCGCACCACCTAATATCCTCAGCTCCTCCCCACCCCACCGAATATCCTCAGCTCCTCCACACCCCACCAAATATCATCAGCTCCTCCCCACCCCACCTAATATCCTCAGCTCCACCCCGCCCCACCGAATATCCTCAGCTCCTCCCCACCTCACCTAATATCTTCAGCTCCTCCACACCCCACCTAATATCCTCAGGTCCTCCCCAACCCACCTAATATCCTCAGCTCCTCCCCACCCCACCGAATATCCTCAGCTCCTCCCCACCCCACCTAATAACCTCAGCTCCTCCACACCCCACCTAATATCCTCAGGTCCTCCCCACCCCACCTAATATCCTCAGCTCCTCCCCACCCCACCTAATATCCTCAGCTCCTCCCGACCCCACCTAATATCCGCAGCTCCTCCCCACCCCACCTAATATCCTCAGCTCCTCCCCATCCCATCTAATTTCCTCAGCTCCTCCCCACCCCACCTAATATACTCAACTCCTCCCCACCCCAACTTTATATCCACAGATACACATATACCACAAAATATCTTTAGCTCCCCCTCACCCACCGAATATCCTGAGCTCCTCCCCACCCCACCTAATGTCCTCAGCTCCTCCCCACCCCACCTAATAACCTCAGCTCCTCCACACCCCAACTAATATCCTCAGCTCCTCTGAACCCCACCTAATATCCTCAAGCTCCTCCCCACCCCAACTAATATCCTCAGCTCCTCCCCACCCCACCAAATATCCTCAGCTCCTCCCCACCCCACCTAAGATCCTTAGCTCCTCCCCACCCCACCTAATATCCTAAGCTTCACCCAACCCCACCTAATATCCTCAGCTCCTCCCCATCTTACCTAATATCTTCAGCTCCTCCCCACCCCACCTAATATCCTCTGCTCCTCCCCAACATACCTGATACCCGCAGCTCCTCGCAACCCCATCTAACATCCTCAGCTCCTCCCCACCCCACCTATGATCCTCTGCTCCTCCCCACCCCACCTAATATCCTCACCTTCGCCCAAACCAATCTAATATCCTCAGCTCTTCCCCAACACTCCTAATATCCTCAGCTCCTCCCGACCCCACCTAATATCCTCAACTCCTCCCCACCCCAACTAATATCATCAACTCCTCCCCACCCCACCTAATACCTCACTCCTCCCCACCCCACCTAACATCCTCAGTTCCTCCCGAACCCACCTAATATCGTCAGCTCTTCCCCACCCCACGTAATAACCTCAGCTCTTCCCCACCCCTCCTAATATCCTCAGCTCCTCCCCACCACGCCTAATATGCTCAGCTCCTCCCCAACCAACAGAATATCCTCAGCTCCTCCCCACTCCACCAATATTCTCAGCTACTCCCCACGTCACCCAATATCCTCAGCTCCTCCCCACACCACCTAAAATCCACAGCTCCTCCACACCCAACATAATATCCTCAGCTCCTCCCCAACCCACCTAATATCCTCAGGAACTCCCCAACCCACCTAATATCCTCAGCTCCTCCCCACCACACCTAATATCCTCAGCTCCTCCCTACCCCATCTAATATCTTCAGCTCCTCCCCACCCCATCTAATATCTTCAGCTCCTCCCCACCCCAACTAATATCCTCAGCTCCTCCCCACCCCACCTAATATCCTCAGCTCCTCCACACCACACCTAAAATCCTCAGCTCCTCCCCACCCCATATAATTTCCTCAGCTCCTCCACACCCCACCTAATATCTTCAGATCCTCCCCACCCCACCTAATATCCTCAGCTCCTCCCCACCCCACCTAATATCTTCAGGTGCTCCCCACCCCACCTAATATCCTCAGCTCCTCCCCACCCCACCTAATATCATCAGCTCTGCCCCACCCCGCCTAATATCCTATGCTCCTCCAGACCTCACCTAATATTCTCACCACCTCCCCACCCCACCTAATATCCTCAGCTCCACCCCACCTCACATAATATCCTTAACTCCTCCCACATAACCTAATATTCTCAGCTCCTCCCCACCCCACCTAATATCCTCAGCTCCTCCCCACCCAACCTAATATCTTCAGCTCCTCCCCACCGAATATGCTCAGCTCATCCCCACCCCACATAATATCCTCAGTTCCACCACCACCCACCTAATATCCTCAGCACCTCCCCACACACTTAATTTCCTCAGCTCCCCCTCAACCACCTAATATCCTGAGCTACGCCCCACCCCACCTAAAATTCTCATTTCCTCCCCGCCCCACCTAATATCCCCAGCTCTTCCCCACCCCATCTAATATCCTCAGCTCCTCCCCACCTCACCTGATATCCTGAGATACTCCCCACCCCACCTAATATCCTCAGCTCCACCTCACCCCACCTAATATCCTCAGCTCCTACCCACACCACCGAATATGCTCAGCTCCTTCACACCCCACCTAATAACCTCAGCTCCTCCGCACCCCACCTAATATCCTCAGCTCCTCCCCACCCCACCTAATATCCTCAGCTCCTCCCCACCCCACCTAATATCCTCAGCTCCTCCCCACCCCACCTAATATCCTCTGCACCTCGCCACCCCACCTAATATCCTCAGCTCCTCCACACCCCACCTAACATCCTCAGCTCCTCCCCGCCCCACCTAATATCCTCAGCTCCTCCCCACCCCACCTAATATCCTCTGCACCTCGCCACCCCACCTAATATCCTCAGCTCCTCCACACCCCACCTAACATCCTCAGCTCCTCCCCGCCCCACCTAATATCCTCAGCACCTCTCCACTTGACCTAATGTCCCCAGCTCCTCCACACCCCAACTAATATCCTCCACTTCTTCCACCCCACCTAATATCATCAGCTCTGCCCCACCCCGCCTAATATCCTCAGCTCCTCCCGACCCCACCTAATATCCTCAGCTCACCCCCACCTCACATAATATCTTTAACTCCTCCCACATCACCTAATATCCTCAGCTCCTCCCCACACCACCTAATATCCTCAGCTCCTCCCCACACCAGGTAATGCCCTCAGATCCGACCACCCCACTTAATATCCTCATTTCCTCCCCACCCCACCTAATATCCTGCACTTCTCCCCAGACCATCTAATTTCCAAAGCTCCTCCCCACACCACGTAATATCATCTGTCCCTCCCCACCCCACAAAATATCCTCAGCACCTCACCACCCCACCTAATATTTTCATTTCCTCCCGCCCCACCTAATATCCCCAGCTCCTCGCCACCCCATCTTATATCCTCAGCTCCTCCCCACTCCACCTAATAACCCCAGCTCTTCCCCACCCCATCTAATATCCTCAGCTCCTCCCCACTCCACCTAATATCCTCAGCTCCTCCCCACACCACCTAATATCTCAGATCCACCCCACCCCACCTAATATCCTCAGCACCTCCCCACCCCAGCTAATATCCTCAGCCCCTCCCCACGTCACCCAATATCCTCAGCTCCTCCCCACACCACCTAACATCCACAGCTCCTCCACACCCCACCTAACATCCTCAGCTCCTCCCCAACCCACCTAATATCCTCAGCTCCTCCCCACCACACCTAATATCCTCAGCTCCACCCCACCCCACCTAATATCTTCAGCTCCTCCCCACCCCACCTAATATCCTCAGCTCCTCCCCACCCCACCTAATATCCTCAGCTCCTCCCCACCCCACCTAATATCCTCAGCTCCTCCCCACCCCATCTAATATCTTCAGCTCCTCCCCACCCCACCTAATATCCTCACATCCTCCCCACCCCACCTAATATCCTCAGCTCCTCCACACCACACCTAATATCCTCAGCTCCTCCCCACCCCATATAATTTCCTCAGCTCCTCCACACCCCACCTAATATCCTCAGCTCCTCCACACCCCACCTAATATCCTCAACTCCTCCCCACCCCACCTAATATCCTCAGGTGCTCCCCACCCCACCTAATATCCTCAGCTCCTCCCCACCCCACCTAATATCATCAGCTCTGCCCCACCCCGCCTAATATCCTATGCTCCTCCAGACCTCACCTAATATCCTCAGCACCTCCCCACCCCATCTAATATCCTCAGCTCCACCCCACCCCCCCTAATATCCTCAGCACCTCCCCACCCCACCTAATATCCTCAGCTCCACCCCACCTCACATAATATCCTTAACTCCTCCCACATAACCTAATATACTCAGCTCCTCCCCACCCCACCTAATATCCTCAGCTCCTCCCCTCCCACCTAATATCTTCAGCTCCTCTCCACCGAATATGCTCAGCTCATCCCCACCCCACATAATATCCTCAGTTCCACCACCACCCACCTAATATCCTCAGCACCTCCCCACACACTTAATATCCTCAGCTCCCCCTCACCCACCTAATATCCTGAGCTACGCCCCAGCCCACCTAATATTCTCATTTCCTCCCCGCCCCACCTAATATCCCCAGCTCTTCCCCACCCCATCTAATATCCTCAGCTCCTCCCCACCTCACCTAATATCCTCAGCTCTTCCCCACCCCATCTAATATCCTCAGCTCCTCCCCGCCCCACCTAATATCCCCAGCTCTTCCCCACCCCATCTAATAACTTCAGCTCCTCCCCACCTCACCTAATCTCCTGAGATACTCCCCACCCCACCTAATATCCTCTGCTCCACCCCACCCCACCTAATATCCTCAGTTCTTCCCCACCCGACCGAATATCCTCAGCTCCTCCCCACCCCACCTAATATCCTCAGCTCCTCCCCAACCCACCTAATATCCTCAGCACCTCTCCACTTGACCTAATATCCTCAGCTCCACCCCACCCCATCTAATATCCTCAGCTCCTCCCCACCCCACCTAATATCCTCAGCTACTCCCCACCCTACCTAATATCCTCAGCACCTCTCCACTTGACCTAATGTCCCCAGCTCCTCCACACCCCAACTAATATCCTCCACTTCTTCCACTCCACCTAATAGCATCAGCTCTGCCCCACCCCGCCTAATATCCTCAGCTCCTCCAGACCCCACCTAATATCCTCAGCACCTCACCACCCCACCTAATATCCTCAACTCCTCCCCACCTCACATAATATCTTTAACTCCTCCCACATCACCTAATATCCTCAGCTCCTCCCCACCCCACCTAATATCCTCAGCTCCTCCCCACACCAGGTAATGCCCTCAGATCCGACCCACCCCACTTAATATCCTCATTTCCTCCCCACCCCACCTAATATCCTGCGCTCCTCCCCACACCACCTAATATCATCTGTCCCTCCCCACCCCACAAAATATCCTCAGCTCCTCCCCACCCCACCTAATATTTTCATTTCCTCCCCGCCCCACCTAATATCCCCAGCTCCTCGCCACTCCATCTTATATCCTCAGCTCCTCCCCACACCACCTAATATCTCAGATCCACCCCACCCCACCTAATATCCTCAGCTCCTCCCCACCCCACCTAATATCCTCAGCTCCTCCCCACATTACCTAATATTCACAGCTCCTGCTCACCCCACCTAATACCCTCAGCACCTCCACACAACACCTATCATCCTCAGCTCCTCCCCACCCCACCTATCATCCTCAGCTCTTCTCCACCCCACCTAATATCCTCAGCTCCACCTTCCCCACCTAATATCCTCAGGTCAACCCCACCCCACATCTAATCCTCCGATCTTCCCCACCCGAACTAATGTCCTCACCTCCACGCCACCCCACCTAATTCCTCAGCTCCTCCCCAACCCACCGAATATCGTAAGCTTCTCCCCACACTTCCGAATATGCTCAGCTTCACCTCACCCCATCGAATATCCACAGCTCCTCCCCACCCCAACTAATATCCTTTGTTCCTACCCACCACACCGAAAATATTCAGCTGCTCCACACCCTGCTTAATATCCTTACATTCTCCACACCACAACTAATATTTTCAGCTCCTCTCACTCCACCGAATATCTTCAGGTCCTCGTCATCCTACTTAATATTACCAGCTCCTGCCCACCCCACCTAATATCTTCAACTCCTCTCCACTCCACCGAATATCTTCAGCTCCTCCCCAGCCACCTAAAATCCTCAGAGCCTCCCCTCCCTCCCAAATGTCTTCAGGTCCTCCACACCGTGACAAATATACCCAACTCCTCCCCACCCCTCCCAATGTATTCAGCTGCTCCCCACCCCACCGGATATCATCAGCTCCTCCCCACCGCACCTAATACTATCAGCTCCTCCCCACCGCACCTAATATCATCAGCTCCTCGCCACCGCACCTAATTCTATCAGCTAATCCACACCTCACATAATATCCTCAGGTTAATCCCACCCCATCTAATAACCTCAGCTCCTCCCCACCCAAGTAATATCCTCAGCTCCTCCCCACCTCACCTAATATCTTCAGCTCCTCCCCACTCCACACCTAACCTCCTCACCTCCTCCCAAAACCACCTAAAATCCTCAGCTCCTCCCCACGCCAACTTATAGCCACACCGTCTCCCCACACCACCTAATATCTTCAGCTGCTCCACACACTTTATTGTACACGGTGCATGTTAAAATGTATGTAGTTGAAGTAAGGGCGACTGTGCGCTGCCTGGTGGATATTCTATCACGTTCATGTTAACAACTGAGCTTAGCCCAGAGGCGGGTCCCAGTGTTTCCAGTCCAGGAATGTAATATTTAGCCTAAGAATTCCATCAACTGAATGACACCAGGAATCGCTGGTGATCTGAAAATACAACCAGCGGCTGGGCAAGCACTGTGTTCAGGACACGGCACTATTTCTGATTGACAGTTCCCACATTGTCTTTCGGGATAGAACCACATGTTTTTTGCATTCAGTCTGAGCTCTTCTGTAAAGAGTCAGTTCAGCTATTTAATGCAGCAATTCATTTGCAGCTTCCAGAGTAAGAGCCTCGTCAATAGATAGGCAGACAGAGCTGAGCTGCATCAGCTAATCTGCTGCTCAAACCTTCATCCATGCTTTTGCTAGATCGAGATTTCGCATCTCCAATGCTCTTCTGGTCGGCTTCCCATCTCCCACCCAACATAAACGTGACTCATCCAAACTCTGCTGCCCGTATGCTAGCTCGCAACAAATCCGAATACCCCACCACCCCTGTGCTCGCTGATCTACATTGGCTCCCGACATGACCTGGCCCCTCCCTATCTCTGTGACGTGGATCAACTCTTGACCCCTTCCCCCCCGCGTGATCTCTGCACTCCTCCAAATCTGGCATCTTGCACATCCCCGCTTTTAACCGCTCCACCATTGGCGGCTGTGCTTTCAGCTGTCAGGGACCTAAGCTCTGTAATCCCATCCATAAGCATCTCTGCCGCTCGAACTCACACTCCTCCTTTTAAGATGCTCCTTAAAATGTATCAATTTGTCCAAGCTTTTGATCATCTTTCCTGATAGCTGCTTATGTGGCTCGGTGACAAATTTTATTTGATAGCACTCCTGGGAAGCGCCTTGGGACGATTACTACGTTAAAGGCGCCATATAAATGCAAGTTGTTGTTTTAAATATTGTTTGCACTTTCTCCAATGCTTCAGTGTCCTTTTTATTGTCAGGAGACCATAACTGTGCTCATTTCACTAACTGTGACGTGACCAGCGTCCGAAACAACTTTAACACAACTGGCAAAGTATTGACAACACAGAGACGGGCCATTCGGCCCCAAATCTCCATGTCGATGTTCATGCTCCATACGAAACTCCTCCCACCTTATTAATCAAACCCAGTCAAAAGGTCCTTCAATTCCTTTCTCGCTCATGTGCTTATCTCGCTTCCCCTTAAATGTATCCAAACTATTCACACCATCTACTCCCTGTGGTAGCGAGTTCCACATTCTGACCACTCTTTCAGTAAAGAAGTTTCTGCTGTATTAACAATTAGATTTATTTATGACGATCTTAAATCCATGGCCCCGAGTTCTGATCTCTCCCGCAAGTGGAAACACCTTCTCTACGTCTACCCTATCAAATCCTTATTTATTCTTAAAAAACTCTCTTTGATTATCCCTCAGTCTTCTCTTTGCTGAAGAAATGGGCCCCAGCCTGTTCAATTTTCCTGATAGGTATAACCTCTCAGTTCTGGTATAATTCCTCAAAATCTTTGTTTCATCTTCTCCAGTGCCTCGGTGCCCATTTTATAAGATCGTGATCAGAAATGTTTGCAACACTCTAATGGTCGATCGAAGGTTCTATACAAGTTTAACATAACTTCCCTGCTTTACAATTCTATCGCTCTAGAAATGAACCCGAGTGCTTTCATTGTTTTTATGACATTATCAACATACGTCACTACATTTAATGATTTGTGTTTATCTTCTCCACAACATCATTGAGACATTTCAGCTCCGCCCCATCTCAGCTAACGTCCTCAACTCCTCCCCACCACACATAATATCCTCAGCCCCTCCCCACCACACCTAATATCCTCAGCTCCTCCCCACACCACCTAATATACTCAGCTCCCCCCCACTCCACCTAATATCCTCAGTTCCTCCCCACCCCACCTAATATCCTCAGTTCCTCCCCACCCCACCTAATATCCTCAGCTCCTCCTCACCCCACCTAATATACTCAGCTCCCGCCCACCTCACCTAATATACTCAGCTCCTCCCCACCCCACCTAATATCCTCAGTTCCTCCCCACCGCACCTAATATCCTCAGCTCCACCCCAATCCACCTAATATCCTCAGCTCATCCCCACCCCACCTGATATCCTCAGCTCCCCCCCACCCCACCTAATATCCTCAGCTCCCCCCCACCCCACCTAATATCCTCAGCTACCCCCACCCCACCTAATATCTTCAGCTCCTCCCCATCGCACCTAATATCCTCAGCTCCTCCCCACCCCACCTAATATCCTCAGCTCCTCCCCACCCCACCTAATATCCTCAGCTCATCCCCACCCCACCTAATATCCTCAGCTACCCCCACCCCACCTAATATCTTCAGCTCCTCCCCATCGCACCTAATATCCTCAGCTCCTCCCCACCCCAGCTAATATCATCAGCTCCTCCCCACCCCACCTAATATTCTCAGCTTCTCCCCAATCCACCTAATGTCCTCAGCTACTCCCCACCCCACCTAATATCCTCAGCTCCTCCCCACCCCACCTAATATCCTCAGCTTCTCCCCACCCCACCTAATGT
This sequence comes from Squalus acanthias, assembly GCA_030390025.1. Classification (NCBI taxonomy): domain Eukaryota; kingdom Metazoa; phylum Chordata; class Chondrichthyes; order Squaliformes; family Squalidae; genus Squalus; species Squalus acanthias. The sequence continues at coordinate 2,672,447 of JASTWF010000039.1, forward strand.
CCTCAGCTACTCCCCACCCCACCTAATATCCTCAGCTCCTCCCCACCCCACCTAATATCCTCAGCTTCTCCCCACCCCACCTAATATCCTCAGCTTCTCCCCACCCCACCTAATGTCCTCAGCTACTCTCCACCCCACCTAATATCCTCAGCTCCTCCCCACCCCACCTAATATCCTCAGCTCCTCCCCACCCCACCTAATGTCCTCAGCTACTCCCCACCCCACCTAATATCCTCAGCTCCTCCCCACCCCACCTAATATCCTCAGCTTCTCCCCACCCCACCTAATGTCCTCAGCTACTCCCCACCCCACCTAATATCCTCAGCTCCTCCCCACCCCACCTAATATCCTCAGCTTCTCCCCACCCCACCTAATATCCTCAGCTTCTCCCCACCCCACCTAATGTCCTCAGCTACTCCCCACCCCACCTAATATCCTCAGCTCCTCCCCACCCCACCTAATATCCTCAGCTCCTCCCCACCCCACCTAATGTCCTCAGCTACTCCCCACCCCACCTAATATCCTCAGCTCCTCCCCACCCCACCTAATATCCTCAGCTTCTCCCCACCTCACCTAATGTCCTGAGCTCCTCTCCACCCCACCTAATATCCTCAGCTCCACCCCACCCCACCTAATATCCTCAGCTCCTCCCCACCCCACCGAACATTCTCAGCTCCCCCCAACCCACCTAATATCCTCAGCTCCTCCCCAACCAACCGAATATCCTCAGCTCCTTACCACTCCAACAATATTCTCAGCTCCTCCCCACCCCACCTATTATCATCAGCTCCTCCCCATGCCACCTAATATCCTCAGCAACCACCAACCCAACTAATATCACCAGCAACTCCTCACGCCACCTAATAACCTCAGCTCCTGCCCACCCCACCTAATATCGTCAGCTCCTCCCCACACCACCTAACATCCTCAGCTCCTCTCCACGCCACCTAATATCCTCAGCTCCTGCCCACCCCACCTAATATCCTCTGCTCCTCCCCACCCCACGTAATATCCTTAGCTCCTCCCCACCCCACCTAATATCCTCAGCTTCTCCCCACCCACCTAATATCCTCAGCTCCTCTACACCCCACCTAATATCCTCAGCTCCTCCCCACCCCACCTAATATCCTCAGCTCCTCCCCACATCACCTAATATCCTTTGCTCCTCCACACCACACCTAAAATCCTCAGTCCTCCCCACACCACCTAATATCCTCCGCTCAATCACACCACAGCTAATATTCTCAGCTCCTCCCCATACCACCCAGTATCACAAGCTCCTCCCCACCCAAACTAATATTCTCAGCTCCGCCCCACCCCACCTAATATTCTCAGCTCCCCCCCACAACACCTACCAACCACAGATCCTCCACACGCCACCTAATATACTCGGCTTCTCCACACCCCACCTAATATCCTTATCTCCTCCACACCGCACCGAATATCCTCAGATCTACCCACCCCACCTGATATCCTGAGCTCCTCCACAGCGCACCTAATATCCTCAGCTCCTCCCCACCTCACCTAATATCCTCAGCTCATCCCCACACCACCTAAAATCCTCAGCTCATCTCCACCCCATCTGATATCCTCAGCTCCTCCCAACCCCACCTAAGACAGTCAGCTCCTCTACATCACACCTAATATCTTCAACTTGGCCCAACCCCACCTAATATCCTCAGCTCCTCCCCACCCCTCCTAATAACCTCAGCTCCTCCCCACCCCACCTAATATCCTCAGCTCCTCCACACCCCACCTAATATCCTCAGCTCCTCCCCACCTCTCTAATAACCTCAGCTCCACCCCGCCCCACCTAATATCCTCAGCTCCTCCCCACCCCACCGAATATCCTCAGCTCCTCCACACCCCACCAAATATCATCAGCTCCTCACCACCCCACAGAATATCCTCAGCTCCTCCCCACCCCACCTAATATCTTCAGCTCCTCCACACCCCACCTAATATCCTCAGGTCCTCCCCAACCCACCTAATAACCTCAGCTCCTCCCCACCCCACCTAATATCCTCAGCTCCTCCACACCCCACCTAATATCCTCAGCTCCTCCCCACCTCTCCTAATAACCTCAGCTCCACCCCGCCCCACCTAATATCCTCAGCTCCTCCCCACCCCACCGAATATCCTCAGCTCCTCCACACCCCACCAAATATCCTCAGCTCCTCCACACCCCACCTAATATCCTCAGCTCCTCCCCACCTCTCCTAATAACCTCAGCTCCACCCCGCCCCACCTAATATCCTCAGCTCCTCCCCACCCCACCGAATATCCTCAGCTCCTCCACATCCCACCAAATATCCTCAGCTCCTCCCCACCTCTCCTAATAACCTCAGCTCCACCCCGCACCACCTAATATCCTCAGCTCCTCCCCACCCCACCGAATATCCTCAGCTCCTCCACACCCCACCAAATATCATCAGCTCCTCCCCACCCCACCTAATATCCTCAGCTCCACCCCGCCCCACCGAATATCCTCAGCTCCTCCCCACCTCACCTAATATCTTCAGCTCCTCCACACCCCACCTAATATCCTCAGGTCCTCCCCAACCCACCTAATATCCTCAGCTCCTCCCCACCCCACCGAATATCCTCAGCTCCTCCCCACCCCACCTAATAACCTCAGCTCCTCCACACCCCACCTAATATCCTCAGGTCCTCCCCACCCCACCTAATATCCTCAGCTCCTCCCCACCCCACCTAATATCCTCAGCTCCTCCCGACCCCACCTAATATCCGCAGCTCCTCCCCACCCCACCTAATATCCTCAGCTCCTCCCCATCCCATCTAATTTCCTCAGCTCCTCCCCACCCCACCTAATATACTCAACTCCTCCCCACCCCAACTTTATATCCACAGATACACATATACCACAAAATATCTTTAGCTCCCCCTCACCCACCGAATATCCTGAGCTCCTCCCCACCCCACCTAATGTCCTCAGCTCCTCCCCACCCCACCTAATAACCTCAGCTCCTCCACACCCCAACTAATATCCTCAGCTCCTCTGAACCCCACCTAATATCCTCAAGCTCCTCCCCACCCCAACTAATATCCTCAGCTCCTCCCCACCCCACCAAATATCCTCAGCTCCTCCCCACCCCACCTAAGATCCTTAGCTCCTCCCCACCCCACCTAATATCCTAAGCTTCACCCAACCCCACCTAATATCCTCAGCTCCTCCCCATCTTACCTAATATCTTCAGCTCCTCCCCACCCCACCTAATATCCTCTGCTCCTCCCCAACAAACCTGATACCCGCAGCTCCTCGCAACCCCATCTAACATCCTCAGCTCCTCCCCACCCCACCTATGATCCTCTGCTCCTCCCCACCCCACCTAATATCCTCACCTTCGCCCAAACCATCTAATATCCTCAGCTCTTCCCCAACACTCCTAATATCCTCAGCTCCTCCCGACCCCACCTAATATCCTCAACTCCTCCCCACCCCAACTAATATCATCAACTCCTCCCACCCCACCTAATACCTCACTCCTCCCCACCCCACCTAACATCCTCAGTTCCTCCCGAACCCACCTAATATCGTCAGCTCTTCCCCACCCCACGTAATAACCTCAGCTCTTCCCCACCCCTCCTAATATCCTCAGCTCCTCCCCACCACGCCTAATATGCTCAGCTCCTCCCCAACCAACAGAATATCCTCAGCTCCTCCCCACTCCACCAATATTCTCAGCTACTCCCCACGTCACCCAATATCCTCAGCTCCTCCCCACACCACCTAAAATCCACAGCTCCTCCACACCCAACATAATATCCTCAGCTCCTCCCCAACCCACCTAATATCCTCAGGAACTCCCCAACCCACCTAATATCCTCAGCTCCTCCCCACCACACCTAATATCCTCAGCTCCTCCCTACCCCATCTAATATCTTCAGCTCCTCCCCACCCCATCTAATATCTTCAGCTCCTCCCCACCCCAACTAATATCCTCAGCTCCTCCCCACCCCACCTAATATCCTCAGCTCCTCCACACCACACCTAAAATCCTCAGCTCCTCCCCACCCCATATAATTTCCTCAGCTCCTCCACACCCCACCTAATATCTTCAGATCCTCCCCACCCCACCTAATATCCTCAGCTCCTCCCCACCCCACCTAATATCTTCAGGTGCTCCCCACCCCACCTAATATCCTCAGCTCCTCCCCACCCCACCTAATATCATCAGCTCTGCCCCACCCCGCCTAATATCCTATGCTCCTCCAGACCTCACCTAATATTCTCACCACCTCCCCACCCCACCTAATATCCTCAGCTCCACCCCACCTCACATAATATCCTTAACTCCTCCCACATAACCTAATATTCTCAGCTCCTCCCCACCCCACCTAATATCCTCAGCTCCTCCCCACCCAACCTAATATCTTCAGCTCCTCCCCACCGAATATGCTCAGCTCATCCCCACCCCACATAATATCCTCAGTTCCACCACCACCCACCTAATATCCTCAGCACCTCCCCACACACTTAATTTCCTCAGCTCCCCCTCAACCACCTAATATCCTGAGCTACGCCCCACCCCACCTAAAATTCTCATTTCCTCCCCGCCCCACCTAATATCCCCAGCTCTTCCCCACCCCATCTAATATCCTCAGCTCCTCCCCACCTCACCTGATATCCTGAGATACTCCCCACCCCACCTAATATCCTCAGCTCCACCTCACCCCACCTAATATCCTCAGCTCCTACCCACACCACCGAATATGCTCAGCTCCTTCACACCCCACCTAATAACCTCAGCTCCTCCGCACCCCACCTAATATCCTCAGCTCCTCCCCACCCCACCTAATATCCTCAGCTCCTCCCCACCCCACCTAATATCCTCAGCTCCTCCCCACCCCACCTAATATCCTCTGCACCTCGCCACCCCACCTAATATCCTCAGCTCCTCCACACCCCACCTAACATCCTCAGCTCCTCCCCGCCCCACCTAATATCCTCAGCTCCTCCCCACCCCACCTAATATCCTCTGCACCTCGCCACCCCACCTAATATCCTCAGCTCCTCCACACCCCACCTAACATCCTCAGCTCCTCCCCGCCCCACCTAATATCCTCAGCACCTCTCCACTTGACCTAATGTCCCCAGCTCCTCCACACCCCAACTAATATCCTCCACTTCCTACACCCCACCTAATAACCTCAGCTCCTCCGCACCCCACCTAATATCATCAGCTCTGCCCCACCCCGCCTAATATCCTCAGCTCCTCCCGACCCCACCTAATATCCTCAGCTCACCCCCACCTCACATAATATCTTTAACTCCTCCCACATCACCTAATATCCTCAGCTCCTCCCCACACCACCTAATATCCTCAGCTCCTCCCCACACCAGGTAATGCCCTCAGATCCGACCACCCCACTTAATATCCTCATTTCCTCCCCACCCCACCTAATATCCTGCACTTCTCCCCAGACCATCTAATTTCCAAAGCTCCTCCCCACACCACGTAATATCATCTGTCCCTCCCCACCCCACAAAATATCCTCAGCACCTCACCACCCCACCTAATATTTTCATTTCCTCCCGCCCCACCTAATATCCCCAGCTCCTCGCCACCCCATCTTATATCCTCAGCTCCTCCCCACTCCACCTAATAACCCCAGCTCTTCCCCACCCCATCTAATATCCTCAGCTCCTCCCCACTCCACCTAATATCCTCAGCTCCTCCCCACACCACCTAATATCTCAGATCCACCCCACCCCACCTAATATCCTCAGCACCTCCCCACCCCAGCTAATATCCTCAGCCCCTCCCCACGTCACCCAATATCCTCAGCTCCTCCCCACACCACCTAACATCCACAGCTCCTCCACACCCCACCTAACATCCTCAGCTCCTCCCCAACCCACCTAATATCCTCAGCTCCTCCCCACCACACCTAATATCCTCAGCTCCACCCCACCCCACCTAATATCTTCAGCTCCTCCCCACCCCACCTAATATCCTCAGCTCCTCCCCACCCCACCTAATATCCTCAGCTCCTCCCCACCCCACCTAATATCCTCAGCTCCTCCCCACCCCATCTAATATCTTCAGCTCCTCCCCACCCCACCTAATATCCTCACATCCTCCCCACCCCACCTAATATCCTCAGCTCCTCCACACCACACCTAATATCCTCAGCTCCTCCCCACCCCATATAATTTCCTCAGCTCCTCCACACCCCACCTAATATCCTCAGCTCCTCCACACCCCACCTAATATCCTCAACTCCTCCCCACCCCACCTAATATCCTCAGGTGCTCCCCACCCCACCTAATATCCTCAGCTCCTCCCCACCCCACCTAATATCATCAGCTCTGCCCCACCCCGCCTAATATCCTATGCTCCTCCAGACCTCACCTAATATCCTCAGCACCTCCCCACCCCATCTAATATCCTCAGCTCCACCCCACCCCCCCCTAATATCCTCAGCTCCTCCCCACCCCACCTAATATCCTCAGCTCCACCCCACCTCACATAATATCCTTAACTCCTCCCACATAACCTAATATACTCAGCTCCTCCCCACCCCACCTAATATCCTCAGCTCCTCCCCTCCCACCTAATATCTTCAGCTCCTCTCCACCGAATATGCTCAGCTCATCCCCACCCCACATAATATCCTCAGTTCCACCACCACCCACCTAATATCCTCAGCACCTCCCCACACACTTAATATCCTCAGCTCCCCCTCACCCACCTAATATCCTGAGCTACGCCCCAGCCCACCTAATATTCTCATTTCCTCCCCGCCCCACCTAATATCCCCAGCTCTTCCCCACCCCATCTAATATCCTCAGCTCCTCCCCACCTCACCTAATATCCTCAGCTCTTCCCCACCCCATCTAATATCCTCAGCTCCTCCCCGCCCCACCTAATATCCCCAGCTCTTCCCCACCCCATCTAATAACTTCAGCTCCTCCCCACCTCACCTAATCTCCTGAGATACTCCCCACCCCACCTAATATCCTCTGCTCCACCCCACCCCACCTAATATCCTCAGTTCTTCCCCACCCGACCGAATATCCTCAGCTCCTCCCCACCCCACCTAATATCCTCAGCTCCTCCCCAACCCACCTAATATCCTCAGCACCTCTCCACTTGACCTAATATCCTCAGCTCCACCCCACCCCATCTAATATCCTCAGCTCCTCCCCACCCCACCTAATATCCTCAGCTACTCCCCACCCTACCTAATATCCTCAGCACCTCTCCACTTGACCTAATGTCCCCAGCTCCTCCACACCCCAACTAATATCCTCCACTTCTTCCACTCCACCTAATAGCATCAGCTCTGCCCCACCCCGCCTAATATCCTCAGCTCCTCCAGACCCCACCTAATATCCTCAGCACCTCACCACCCCACCTAATATCCTCAACTCCTCCCCACCTCACATAATATCTTTAACTCCTCCCACATCACCTAATATCCTCAGCTCCTCCCCACCCCACCTAATATCCTCAGCTCCTCCCCACACCAGGTAATGCCCTCAGATCCGACCCACCCCACTTAATATCCTCATTTCCTCCCCACCCCACCTAATATCCTGCGCTCCTCCCCACACCACCTAATATCATCTGTCCCTCCCCACCCCACAAAATATCCTCAGCTCCTCCCCACCCCACCTAATATTTTCATTTCCTCCCCGCCCCACCTAATATCCCCAGCTCCTCGCCACTCCATCTTATATCCTCAGCTCCTCCCCACACCACCTAATATCTCAGATCCACCCCACCCCACCTAATATCCTCAGCTCCTCCCCACCCCACCTAATATCCTCAGCTCCTCCCCACATTACCTAATATTCACAGCTCCTGCTCACCCCACCTAATACCCTCAGCACCTCCACACAACACCTATCATCCTCAGCTCCTCCCCACCCCACCTATCATCCTCAGCTCTTCTCCACCCCACCTAATATCCTCAGCTCCACCTTCCCCACCTAATATCCTCAGGTCAACCCCACCCCACATCTAATCCTCCGATCTTCCCCACCCGAACTAATGTCCTCACCTCCACGCCACCCCACCTAATTCCTCAGCTCCTCCCCAACCCACCGAATATCGTAAGCTTCTCCCCACACTTCCGAATATGCTCAGCTTCACCTCACCCCATCGAATATCCACAGCTCCTCCCCACCCCAACTAATATCCTTTGTTCCTACCCACCACACCGAAAATATTCAGCTGCTCCACACCCTGCTTAATATCCTTACATTCTCCACACCACAACTAATATTTTCAGCTCCTCTCACTCCACCGAATATCTTCAGGTCCTCGTCATCCTACTTAATATTACCAGCTCCTGCCCACCCCACCTAATATCTTCAACTCCTCTCCACTCCACCGAATATCTTCAGCTCCTCCCCAGCCACCTAAAATCCTCAGAGCCTCCCCTCCCTCCCAAATGTCTTCAGGTCCTCCACACCGTGACAAATATACCCAACTCCTCCCCACCCCTCCCAATGTATTCAGCTGCTCCCCACCCCACCGGATATCATCAGCTCCTCCCCACCGCACCTAATACTATCAGCTCCTCCCCACCGCACCTAATATCATCAGCTCCTCGCCACCGCACCTAATTCTATCAGCTAATCCACACCTCACATAATATCCTCAGGTTAATCCCACCCCATCTAATAACCTCAGCTCCTCCCCACCCAAGTAATATCCTCAGCTCCTCCCCACCTCACCTAATATCTTCAGCTCCTCCCCACTCCACACCTAACCTCCTCACCTCCTCCCAAAACCACCTAAAATCCTCAGCTCCTCCCCACGCCAACTTATAGCCACACCGTCTCCCCACACCACCTAATATCTTCAGCTGCTCCACACACTTTATTGTACACGGTGCATGTTAAAATGTATGTAGTTGAAGTAAGGGCGACTGTGCGCTGCCTGGTGGATATTCTATCACGTTCATGTTAACAGGTCTGAAGGTGTAGTAAATGTGAGTGTGCGTGTCGTGGCAGTTTAAGGTTCCATGTATATGTTTATAGGCCTGTTGGACAAGTAAGGGCTACTATGCACTTCCTGGTAGTTCGGTGTACACCATGCATCTTAACAGGTCTGTAGTGTGTGTAAGGGCGAGTATGCGCCCCCTGGTGGTTTAAGGTACACGATTGCTCTTAACAGTTCTGTAGTGTGAGTAAGGGAGAGTGTGCGCCTCCTGGTGGTTTAATGTGGAAGGTGCAGTGCTGTCTTATGCAATTTCGATTTTTAGTCAGTGAATTACGGCTTTATAAAACAGTTGAGGAACGATTACATATTTTAAAAACAAATAATGGTTCTCAGAAGGAAAATAATAATAATTCTTACAGCCGATAATTTATTCTACAGTTTGAAGGAATGCCTAAAGTGGTTACATAGATACATAGATACATAGAAGATAGGAGCAGGAGTAGGCCATCCGGCCCTTCGAGCCTGCTCCGCCATTTAATGTGATCATGGCTGATCCTCCAATTCAGTATCCCGTCCCCGCCTTCTCTCCGTAACCCTTAACCCCTTTTGCCTGTAGAAATATATCTAATTCCCTCTTAAATATATTTAATGAGCTGGCGTACACTGCCCTCTGTGGCAATGAGTTCCACAGGTTCACCACTCTCTGAGTGAAGAAATTTCCCCTCATTTCTGTCCTAAATGGTTTAGCCCTTATCCTTAAATTATGTCCTCTAGTTCTGTTCTCACCCGCCAAGGGAAACATTCCTTCTGCATCTAGTCTGTCTAGACCTGTCAAAATTTTATACACTTCTATGAGGTCCCCTCTCAATCTTCTAAACTCCAGTGTGTACATCCCTAAACTACATAGTCTCTCCTCATAGGTCAATCCCGCCATTCCTGGTATCAGCCTGGTGAATCGCCGCTGCACCCCCTCCATGGCAAGAACATCTTTCCTCAGATGAGGCGACCAAAACTGTACACAGTACTCGAGGTGTGGTCTCACCAGTGCCCTGTACAGCTGCAGCAAGGTATCCCTGTTCCTGTATTCCAACCCTTTTGCTATGAAGGCCAGCATACCGTTTGCCTTCTTGACCGCCTGTTGCACCTGCATGCTTGCCTTCAGTGACTGGTGTACAAGAACACCCAGGTCTCTCTGTACTTCCCCCTCTCCCAATTTATTGCCATTTAAATAATAATTTGCCCTCCCGTTCCTGCACCCAAGGTGGATAACTTCGCACTTGTCCACATTATAGTGCATCTGCCATTTATCCGCCCAATCACCCAGTCTGTCCAAATCGCTCTGGAGCTTCCAGATCTCCTCCTCTGAGCCCACCCCCCCTCCTAGTTTGGTGTCGTCTGCAAATTTGGAAATGCTGCATCCGACTCCCTGATCCAGGTCATTAATGTAAATTGTGAACAGCTGGGGACCCAGGACAGATCCCTGTGGTACCCCACTTGTTACTGCCTGCCATTCAGAAAATGAGCCGTTTATTCCAACTCTCTGTTTTCTATCTGACAGCCAGTTCTCTATCCACGTCAATACTTTCCCCTTTATCCCATGAGCTTCAATTTTCCATGCTAATCTTTTATGTGGGACCTTATCGAAGGGTTACAGAGTGAAGGGGACAATATTATTAACTTTTGTTCCATTGCACCAAATTGTGATGAACTTTCCTCTTTTTTCACTTTACAAACTATATTTTAAGTGTCTCGATAAAAATATTCCATGTTTATAACACAAGGGATCTCGATGAGAAGCTGTTCAGTTTAACAAGGTCCGGGATGGGTGAAGAATGTAGAGACCCATTTATACAAGGCGCTGGTGGGAATCCGGGGGAATGCAAGTGATCTGCTAGTAAAATAAGCATGGTGAAGGAAATAGATAGGCTAATTTGTAGGTTTGGATAACCTTTACATGTATATTATTGTTGCGTTAGAATCTATGCTATTAAAACGTTACTGTAACTGCATGGCATGATGGGAAGCTTGACCAAAACCAGACCAAAGCCTAGTGTCAGCATTTAACAGTAGCAGAAGTTGTATTTAAGATTCTTCACGAAACCTTGAATCAGGAACAACGAACAAAGATAATGGTAACTGGAGGCTGGATAAGAGAAACAAAACTGCAGAAAGGCAGAAGTAAGGACCTTGGGTCCAGGACGGTTGAGATAGTGCGAAGCATCTGCCAAAGCCCTCGTAGCCGGTAATTAACGGTTGATTGTGTGTAATAAACTGCCAGGACCATTGTAAATTTGAGAGAGTTCGGTGCGCTGAAGACTCTCCCCTGATTGCTTGTAATAAAGTTTCTCTCATATCACAGCCTACCCGAGATTCCGAGTGGTTTCTTTCCAGAACAACTTGGCGTATTCAGCAGGATTTGCTGCTAGTACCGAAACAGGGGCACAGTTCCGGGACCAACAGAAAGAGTGGGGTGAGTATGTTAATTTATATCACCCAGTAGTTTGGTCAGTGGGCACGGGGCGGTCACTTGGACTATCAGTGATCTCGAATAATACCGGTCAGAACGGCTGTCATGTGATAGAGAGAGAGAGAGAGGGAGAGCAACGTTGTAAAGTGGTTGTGGTCGCCGACGGCCAGATGAGGGCCGGGGGAGAGAGCTTAACGGGTGCCTCTCTGGGGGTAGAAGGCCGCGCGATTTCTAAAGAGTTCAGTAGGTAAGATGGCCGAGGGAAAGCCGGGTCTTCAGGGATCCATAACGGAGTATTTGTTAAATAAACATGAAAGGTAATAAAAAGAAAGTGAAAGGAAGGCTGGGATCCTGAATGGTTTCCCAACCGACAGAAAGAATGGTGGAGTTAAGAGAGCAAGAATAAGGAGGAGAAAACTGTAGTGGTTCTTTGTCAGGGCCACCTACAAAATTTATAAGATTTGAGCCACACGGGAGACGGATAAAGAGGAGTTAGTGGAACAGTTATAAAAGGTGGGCGCCAAGTGTGCCGCTGTAATGAAGGCAAGGTCATTGCAAAGTGGAAGGAATGACAGTGAGGAGGTTGATTGGGATGATTCAGAAAGAGACGCAGCAGAATGGGAGCGAGATGATGATGTTATCCTCACGCAGGATGATAAAATGTTAGAACAACAAAATCAGATCGAGCTTCTCCAGTTTCAAATTGCCTCATCTGCTGCGAACATGTAGCAGCAGAGTGTAAACATGGTTCAGGCAGGCTCCGCACTGCAGAATCTTGAGGAAGACAGGTGTAAGATAGCCATCCTAACAAAAGGTCTAATTTGCAGACTAACCAATCTGAAAACTCAGCAAAGGAAAAAGAAAACATGGATTTATAAAGCCAAGGAAAGCTGCTGAGACGCCAATTTAAAGAAAAAAAAGAAAGAGAAACTTAAAGTTTTAGCGACATGGAAGTTATTAACGTCTGTGCCGAGACAAATAAAACACAAGATTGCTGAGTGAAAGGAATCTTATAAAATGCTGGAATTTCAGTTTGTGTGAAAGTGTGTGTTAAATTGTGAAAGTTTTCCTGACTATGCATGTTTAAGAATTTATAGTATTCGTTTTGTCCTAAAGTCTGTCCTTTATAAACAAAGAAAAATGTCTGTTGTTTATTTTAGCTCCACCCACTTCTCTGTGTTAAAGAAAGTGTTTAACCCTTTTGTCTTGTCTTGGAGTTTGGAATTTTTAAGAATGTGCGAATAAGATTGTGAACTCAGAATTGAAACAAAACTTCGAACTTCAATTTAAGTTAAGTTAGTTTGAAAAAACTGAGAAAAACTAAAAGTTTGTTTAACAAATGATTAAGTTACAGTGTAAGATTTAACCTTGGAGTCGCGGTTGCTATGGTGAAATCTTCCAAAGCAATTTGTTTAAATGTGAAAAGCTATTGTTTCTCCAGTTCTGTTCAATGCTTTAACAGTCATTTGGAATGACATCTGACAAAAGGACAATAAGAAATATGACGTATTGTACTGTTTTCTCCAAGCAATTGCTATTTTGTTTTGTTTTATCTGTTCTGTTCATGTTTAGTTAAAGTGTGAAAGTATTTTTCGTTCGAGAAAGTTTTTTAAAAAATGTACGTTAAGTAACGCAATTGCGTGCGCCTGCCAATGTTTCGCTCCACCTTTTTAAAAAACCTACAAAGGAGTTAACCCTTTCCACTGACAGCTGTTTAAGTTGAACAAGCAACAACTTTAGATTTGCTGAATGAAATTTAAAGATTTTCTGTACATTATTAAATTTAAGTTGCTTAATTTTATGTTAATATTTCCCCACAGTGACAGAAGGAAAATTACCTTTTAAACGAATTGTAGCACTTCTGTCTCTGATGATAAAACACCGTGTCAACCACACAGCCTGGAAATCACGTGTTTCTGAAATTGGAATTGATAACATAACTTGATAGGAATGAAATTGTACATTGACAAAATCTGTCAGTGCAACAATACTGCTCTTTGGATTTGGGGATAATTTTGAAATGACAAAATGGACTCAGGCAATATATATTGGGTTAGTTTTGGGAAAATAAAAGATCCTATAAATTAATGATAAATGAAACGTGTTAATAACTTGGATCAAATGAGAAGATTTAGCGATGTTTTCTATCTTAAATATTGTACTGGACAGTTAAGTTCCTCCAGGGCTCAAGAATGAGGTATGAATGGTAATTAATGGGATGTGTAAAATGGAGAGAGGAAGTGATTGAGGGTGTAAGATAGAACATGAAAATTGCACTACCAAATGAGAATTTTCCTAGCTTTCTAGTGAAAGTCAGCAAAGTGTAGTTAGGAATAATAAATTGATAGCTTTCTCTTGGAGACATTTGTGTCCCTGCATTGACACATACTCCAGCGAGAAACTATCTAACTAATGAAACAATCAGAAGAGAGTTAAACACACTGGTACCTGTTAGAAGAATTGAAATTGAAGTTTCAGTGAAAAGTTACATGGAATTTGGATTGTTAGAAAGTTAGTGTGATTATAAAGAGTTAAATCAATTCGAAAAAATGCTCCTATCTCTGACATCGCAGATTCAGACGAAGATGACGAAAACACATTTCTACAGACTGCAGCAACCAAACTAACTGTATTTACACCTCTCCAACATTCAGCTCGCATTAGCTGCCAGGAAGCTGAATATGTATGAAATGTGAGTCAGAGGTGTCTGCAAGCGTGGGCGGTGGCGTCTGAATGTCTGCAAGCGTGGGAGGTGGCTTTCTGACGTAGACTCCAATATTTTATGTTCATAAATAACGGTGCATTAACAGTATGTTTCTTTTCCAGAGAGAGAGATGCTGCTTCTATATTACGCATTCTTTAGCAACTGTTAGATATACCATAACATCATCTTCAGTAACAGTCGGTCACACGCAGCCCATGTACAAGATGTGCTCGCTGCCGACCTCAACAACGAAGCTGAGTGAGTAAGCACTGTTCCTACAGATCGCTTGGTACCGAATAGCTGACTTCCCCGATAGTCTGATGAAGATTAGCAATGAAGTACAAGATATGACTTGCAAGAAGAATGCCACAACCTGAATGGGCTCAATTGTGAAATTCGTTCTTCATTTTGAGAGTGAAATCTGCAACTGTTTCCAGTCATGAGGGGTTGCTTGTTTGTTTTTCTCCTGATTTTAACAGATGGTAACTTTATTGTGTTTTTAATATTTCTACAATAGGTGATTTATATCTTGTGGGAAAAGAACAGGAAGATTCCGAATATAGATGATTTTTGGTGATTGATTTTAAAAGTGGTGAATTAGGAATTTCATGATTGTTTAACGCTCCCCTTATCGGTGTATTATTGTGTTTGAATAACGGCTCAAATAATATTTAAATATAGCGCTTTTGAAATGATGGACCGGATATTCCAATCCCTACGGGTGTGTACGCGCTATGTACCCACCCGTAGGAACATTGGAAAACCTGCTTTCAGGCATGCACTGCGCATGCGCTGGAAACCGGCATTTCCGATCTGTCAAGAAAGCTCTTGACAGATCAGACACCTGCCCTGGAGAGAGGCCTCTGCGGGCGGATTGTTCGGCTTTGTGGAGACCCTCAGCCCGCAGAAAACCCTGAGAATTCTTACGCCTGGTAACAGCACGCGTAAGGCCTGCTTTTACCAGGATAAGAGTTGAATAAAGTAAAAAAATAATTTTAAAAATTCAGTCACTTATTATTTTAAAATACTTTAAATAAAGGTAAGATTATTTTTAGCCCCTTAAAAAACATTTATTATTCAAAAAAAAAGTGTTAAAAATATTTAACTTGTAATTTCAACTAATTTTAAAGAGGTGATGGTTTTAAAAAAATGTATTTAAAGTTTTACTGTGTTTTTTCGTTGATCTCCATTCATATATCTGACAGGTCTATCTGTCAAGTGCATGAAGGGAGATTCCCTTCTCCAATTGTCTGCCAATGGCCCACGTGATCCCAGGGACGCTTGCGAACCGCAGGCGCCTCTGGGATACGTGGGCCCTGCAAACTTGGAGTTTGGAGAGGCCCAGGATCGGAAGTACAGGCGCCCTGGGAGCCCTCAGGTAAGTTCGTAGATTTTTCCAACTCGGAAGCCTCTGCACGCAGTACGCCTCCGATTGGAAAATACGGGCCAATGTGTTTTTATTGGGCATTCACTTGCTTGTTTGCGGGTATGTATTTGGTTTTTAGATAAGTATTAAATATGCATGTTATTGGTTCATAAATCTGCTATCAAATATCTATTCCAATAAACATGTTAATAGGTGCTGTGATTGGTATTGAATTAGTACTTTAAATTATTTTGAAAAGACCTTAACTAATATTTAAATTGTGATGGGCGCGTTTTTTTTATTCCTTAATGGGATTTGGGCGTCGCTGGCAAGGCCAGTATTTTTGTTGCCCATCCTTAATTGCCCTTGAGAAGGTGGTGTTGAGTTGCCTTCATGAACCACAGCAGTCCGTGTGCTGAAGGTGCTATCGTAGTGTATGTTTGTCAATTAACAAATACTTCAATGGAACTTGAAGATTTTGCAATGTATTTTGAATAGATACTGAAATGGCTTCTAATATTCCATCTGCTCAGTTGTTTGCAGTGCTCAGTGCTCTGTGGTGATGCCAAAAGTTGTGTGGGCCATGTTAGGTTCATGTGCAGAGATCCCGTGTACGTTTGATAATCTCGGCTATTACATCATCCATAACGGGAGGTGGTTAAAGTTGGGCCGTGATCCTGGTAACCGCAGCTTCTCCATTGTCTATGATTCTGATATCCTAACAAGAAGCATTATAATTTTGTGGGAGAACTGAGTTCACGGTCAACCTTGAAAAACAAACAATGTACCCACCTGATAAATGACATCAGGAAGAGTGATGAAGGTACATACGAATTCATCCTGAAATTCCCTTAGGGCATCTATACTAATGAACATCGCAAGTCTCTCTTTCTGTTGAAAGTGAGTTTTCACTTTGTTCCTTTTGTAATTTTCTCTCCAGTGCTTCAGTGTGTATCAACCTATGTGCAAAGTGGGCAAATATTCTAATGTCCCAGGCCGATCTCAAAGGGTAGTTGAAACACAGGACGCACGGGTACTGATAGGGCCACAGTTGTTCATATCTTAAACCCAGAAGTATATAGAAATTACAGCAGTAGAACAGGCCATTCGGCCCAGCCAGTCCGTGTGGCTGTCTATCCTTCACATGAGCAACACTCTGAATCGCATGTGCCTGCTCAGTTCCCCTATCGCTTTATTGCAATTCCCTTCCAACACCTGTCTAACCTATTCTGAAATGTTCCCATGAGGAGAGATTTGTAACTTGTTGATGCAACGTCAGACTGACGATGTTGATCTTCACCTGAAACTGAAATCAGCTGCTCATTATTTCCAGACCCGGGCGGCAAGTTCAAATTCTGCCTCAGTCTGGTTCTATCTCCGCTGTCCCGTTGCTTCATAAGATTTAGCACTTCTGTCAAATCATCTCAACATCTGTTTTAGTCTAATAATGTCTGGCCTCAAATTTAAAGGATTCATTGGTATTGGTAGTTCCTCATACCAGTCAGAAACCACGCGAGTCCGCCTTGTAGCCTTCCTATAGAATGGGGACCAAAACCCACTTTTTAATTCCATCTGTGAACCAACTGCGGTTCTCTTTAGATTATAAGGAATATGAAAGTCTACCTCTCACTCCCTGCAATGTGCGAAATGCGACGTTCATCGTAGAATCTCCCAATCTATCTCTATCCACTGCCTGGGTCGCAAACAGTGAAACTCTTCCATACGACCCTAT
The DNA here is from genome assembly GCA_030390025.1 of Squalus acanthias. Taxonomy (NCBI): domain Eukaryota; kingdom Metazoa; phylum Chordata; class Chondrichthyes; order Squaliformes; family Squalidae; genus Squalus; species Squalus acanthias. The sequence continues at coordinate 2,689,634 of JASTWF010000039.1, forward strand.
CCCATCTATCCTTCCTCTTGCACTCAACAGATATTTAAAACCACAGTCTGCCGTCGCCAAACTGCTTGTGTTGTCTCTGCTTCATTCCTACTGTTACTTTCTTCACTGAGTTACTCTATGAAAATTAAAACTCCTGCCAACCTGCCCTAATAACATGCTTCCTTTTCACAACTTTCTCTATTTGTATCTTGTCGATTCCTGTTCACGGTGGTAGATCTTTACAGTCTCCCTCTCGCGCTCTCACTCTCTCATCGTCTCTCTTCCTCGATCGTTCAGATTAGTTATGGTGGCATCGGTAATCCGCTTGGAGCTTAATCGCAAACTGCACCCAGAATAATCCGGACACTGCGCCGGTTTTGTCAAGCTGTAGCTTCTAAGCTTTTTAGATTAATTTGTACGTGACCATTAAAAAAAACCACTCCGTGTACTGATATATTGTGTATAAGTAAAACAGGTTTCATAGAATCATAGAATCACAGAAAGTTACAGCACGGAAGGAGGCCATTTCGGCCTATTGTGTCTGCGCCGGCCACAAAGAGCTATCCAGCCTAATCACACATCCCAGCTCTTTGTCCATAGCCCTGCAGGTTACAGCATCCCAAGTACACATCCAAGTGCTTTTTAAATGTGGTTAGGTTTTCTGCCACCACCACCCTTTCAGGCAGTGATTTCCAGATCCCCACAACCCTCTGGGTGAAGACATTTCCTCTCAAATCCCCTCTAAACCATCCACCAATTACTTTAAACCTCTGTCCCCTGGTTTTGACCCCTCTGCTAAGGGAAGTAGGTCCTTTCTATCCAATTTATCTGTGCCCCTCATAATTTTCTACACCTCAATAATGTCTCCCCTCAGCCTCGTCTGTTCGAAGGAAAACAGACCCAGCCTATCAAGGCTTTCCTCATAGCTAAGATTCTCTACTCCCGGCAACATCCTTGTAAATCTCCTCTGTACCCTCTCTAGTGCAATCACATCTTTCCTGTAATGTGATAACCAGAACTGCACGCAGCACTCTAGCTCAGGCCTCACTAGTGTTTTATATAGTTGAAGCATAACCCCCCTGCTCTTGTATTCTATGCCACGGCTAATAAAGACAAGCATTCCGTATGCCTTCTTAACAACTTTATCTACCTGGCCTGCTATCTTCAGGGATCTGTGGACATGCACTCCAAGGTCCCTTTGTTCCTCTACACTACTCAGTGTCCTACCATTTAATGTGTATTCCCTTTGCTTGTTAGCCTTCCCCAAATGCATTACCTCAAACTTCTCCGGATTGAATTCCATTTGCCACTGTTGTGCCCACCTGATCAATTTATTGATATCTTCCTGTAGTCTACAGCTTCCTTCTTCAGTATCAAGCACACAGCCGATTTTAATATCTTCTGCAAACTTCTTAATCATACTCCCTATATTCCAGTCTAGATCATTGATATGTACCACAAAAAGCAAGAGATCTACTACTTAGCCCTGCCTAACCCCACTGGAATCAGCCTTCCAGTCACAAAAACACCCATCCACCGTTATCCTATGTTCCTGCCTCCGAGCCAGTTTTGAATCCAACTTGACACATTGCCCTGGATCCCATGGGCTTTTAACTTCGTGACCAATCTGCGATGTGGAAAGTTATGAAATGCCTTGCTAAATTCCATATACACTACATCAAACGCACTACCCTCATCTACCCTCCTTGTTGCCTCCTCAAAAAATTCAATCTTGTTTGTCAGACACGACCTTCCCTTAAAAAATCCGTGCTGACTATCTTTGCTTAATCCGTAACTTTCTAAATGAAGATTTATCCTGCTCTTCAGAATTCTATCCAAACATTTCCCCACCACTGAGGTTAGGCTGACTGGCCTGTAATTATTCGGTCTATCCTTTTCTCCATTTTGTATTTAATATCTTACCTCCAGTACAAAGAAGTAATACTTAACAAGATGATAGTCGCAGTCTGTTCCTCGAAACCCCGGCATTCCTTCCGAGTGACTGCAGAGCGGTCTCTTTAATTCTTACTGTGTTCTGTTGACTGAAGCTTCGCGTCCTCTGGTAACGCACTGCTTTCCGTGTTCAATTCCTAATGTTTTGTACCAATTCCTTCCTTTTTTCCAACGTGGCAGTTACTAATTGTAACCCCCTCAATGTACATCTTGTGACTTTGTTAATCATTCTCGCAGTCCTTTTTTTCTTGCATACCAACTTATCCTTATCTGAAAACGTTTCTTCACACAATGTCCTTCGGGTGTTGTTACTTTAAACATTTCTAGACATCTTCAAAAGTTCTGAATTTGCAAGAGATATAGAATGGTTACTGTCTCTGGCTCTTATCTTTCTTCATAACATTACTTCAGCACAGGATGAACCAGGTTTGGCTTAATTTCCCATCCTGCTTTGCTTCTCAGCCGATCAGCATTGTATAGAGACTTCACGATTCTAACGCACATTGTCACATATTACAGATATTGAACAATTGTTAAAAAATCTTTAAAACATTTGCTAAATCCTAGAGGAACGCTCGATCTTACAAGTCTAAAGTTCCGTTCAAGTTTCCACTCACACTCATTAGCATAAGCCTCAATACAAACTCTCCTATCAATCAGCTTAATTGCTCGGAAGCGATGATGACTGGAACAGGGCATTTTCACAGCATCAGAAAGCGGAGTGGGACACGTGGGAAATGAACAATTCGTACTCTTCTCTGATTGGTCAGTGAGGATGAAGTGTCATCAATCTAATTAAAATTAATGGAAGATTCCCATTTTTAACGCAGACCATAAGCTCCAAATAATCGGTAAATATAAGGAGAAACTTTATAAAATGATAGCATTGTTGGCCGTGTCGACAATGCACTCCAGTCACTCCAGTGTCCATCGGTCGCGGAAAGCTTCAAACATGCGGGCAATCATCGTATGCTCCCACTCCAGGGTCACCGAATGAGAGGCTTCAGTCGGACCAAATGGCACCCTGGACTGGGCGCTGCCTGGACCTGTGAATGGCCATCTTGGCCAGGCCCAGGAGCAGACCCCCGAGGAGATTTTCCGACCTCCCCATCCCCTCCGCACCGGGTGGCCAATGAGAATGACTGTGTCTCCCGACATTGACCACACTGATCTGTTTGGCAGAAACTATTGCTTCAATCATTTTTATCTGTCTTTTCCAGCAATATTTGTATTGAAATATTGAAAACCTCAAGTCCATTTCACATGCCCCAGACCTCACACCGAAATTTCAATAAACCACTGACGAAAGTAAGATAGTTATGTTTAATTTCGGAAAAGGTAGATAGTTAGTGTGATTATAAAGAGTTAAAGCAATTCGCAAAAATGCTCCTATCTCTGACGTCGCAGATGCAGAGGAAGGTGACGAAACCACATGTCTGCAGACTTGAGCAACCAAACTAATTGTAGTTACACCTCTCCAACATTCAGCTCGCCTTAGCTGCCAGAAAGCTGAATATGTGCGAAATGTTAGTCAGAGGTGTCTGCAAGCGTGGGAGGGGGACTTCTGACGCAGGCTCCAATAAATTATGTTCATAAATAACAGTGCATTTACTCTATGTGTGTTTGAGAGAGAGAGAGAGAGATGCTGCTTCTATATTACGTATTCTTTAGCAACAGTTAAACATATCATAACAACATATAAAGTAACAGTCGGTGATCCGCAGCCAATGCACAAGATGTGCTCGCTGCCTACCTCTCCAACTAGGCTGAGTGAGTAAGCACTGCTCCTACAGATCGCTTGGTACTGAATAGCTGACTTCCCCGATAGTCTGATGAAGTTTAGCAATGAAATCCAAGATATGACTCGCAAGAAGAATGCCGAAACCTGAATGGGCTCGATTGTGAAATTGGTTCTTCATTTTGAGAGTGAAATCTACAACTGTTTCCAGTCATGAGGGCTTGCTTGATTGTTTTTCTCATGATTCTAACAGATGGTACCTTTAATTTTTTTCAATATTTCTACAATAGGTGATTTATATCTTGTGGGAAAGGAATAGGAAAATACAGAATACAAATGAATTTTCGTGATTGATTTTAAAAGCGGTGAATTAGGAATTTCATGATTGTTTAACGCGCCTTTTATTGGTGTATTATTGTGGTTGATTTCCGATTCAAATAAAATTTAAATATCGCACTTTTGAAAAAATATTTAGTTAGTATTATAGTGCACATTTAATAAGGTTTTAATTCATATTTAAGTAGAAATCCAAGGGATAATCAACAGATGTTTAATATATATATATATAAATATATCAATATGTTAACGTATATTTGATCAGTTTATTTTATTGGGCATTCACTTTCTTATTAGCGGATATGTATTTGGTTTTTAGTTGAGTATTACATATGTATATTATTGTTTCATGAATCTCCTATCAAATAGGTATTCCATTTAATATTTTATATAGGTGTTGTTGTTGGTATTTAATTACTATTTTAAATGATTTTTAAAATGATTAACTGATATTTAAACTGTGATGGGCGCATTTTTTATTCGTTCATGGGATGTGGGCGTCGCTGGCAAGACCAGCATTTATTGCCCATCCCTAATTGGCCTTGAGAAGGTGGTGTTGAGCCACCTTCTTGAACCGCTGGAGTCCATGTGGTGAAGGTACTACCACAGTGCTTGTTTGTAAATTAACAAATATTTAATGGAACTTTAAGATTTTGCAATGCATTTCGATTAGATAATGCCGTGGGTTCTAATGTTCCTTTTCCTCAGTTATTTGTAGCGCTCAGTGCCATGTGGTGATGCCAACATTTATGACGGCGGTCTCGGGTTCATGTGCAGAGATCAGGTGTACGTTTGATAATGAAGACAATTACACGCTCCCAAACGGGAAGTGGCTAAAGTTGGACCCTGGTCCTGGTAACCGCAGCTTCTCCATTGTCTATGATTCCAAATATTCGCACAGGAAGCTTAATAACTATGGTGGGAGAACTGAGTTCAAGGGCAACCTTGCAAAAAAACAATGCTCTCTCCTGATAAATGATATCAGGAAGAGTGATGAAGGTACATACGAATTCATCCTGGAAATCCCTTTGGGAATCTCTACTAATGAACATCTCACTGACGGTGCTCAAGTCTCTGTTTCTGTTAAAGGTGAGTTTTTCCTTTGTTCCTTTTGCACATTTTCTCTCCAGTACTTCGATATGAATCAACCTTTGTGCAAAGTGGGCAAATATTCTAATGTCCCTGGGCGGTCTCAACGTGTAGTTGAAAAACAGGGTGCACGGGTACTGATAAGGACCACAGTTTTTCATATCAGGAACCCAGAAATATATAGAATTACAGCAGTAAAACAGGCCATTTGGCCCAGCCAGACCGTGTGGCTTTTTATACTTCACATGAGCAACACTCGGAATCGCATGTGCCTGCTCAGTTCCCCTATCGCTTTATTGCAATTCCCTTCCAACAACTGTCTAACCTATTCTGAAATGTGCACATGAGGAGAGATTTGTAACTTGTTGATGCAACGTCAGACTGACGATGTTGATCTTCACCTGAAACTGAAATCAGCTGCTCATTATTTCCAGAACCGGGCGGCAAGTTCAAATTCGGCCTGAGTCTGGTTCTATCTCCGCTGTCACGATGCTTCATATGTTTAAGCACTTCTATCAAATCATCTGAAAATCTGTTTTAGCATAATAATGTCTGGCCGCAAATCCAATGGATTTCTTGTTATTGGTAGTTCCTCATACCAGCCAGAAACCACGCGGATCCGCCTTGTAGCCTTCCTAAAGAATGGAGACCAAAACCCACTTTCTTATTCCATCTGTGAACTAACTGCGGTTCTCTTTAGAATCTTGACTTTTATAAAACATCTCTTGCCATTAAACGCAGGCCTCCAATAACTTTCTCATGCCCGTTTCCACTGGATGCTGCTTCACTGTCTTATGAACCTGGAGCCCCAAATTTCCCCTCTCTTCCACATCACCCAGCTTTCCACCATTCAAAAGACAATCTACCACCTCATAATCACTGACACTGAGTTGTATCTGCCTCATATTTCCCCATTCTACTATCTCTCCATTAACCCTTTACAACTCCCTTTAGTACTCAGAGTTCTTTTCTGGGAGACGTACTTTCACCTTTTGCTTGGGTGTCAAACTGGGGATAAGGATGAGCCTCTCACTGTACACCACACATATTTCCTTTTCTATGGCATGCAGTGGAAAGTAAAAACAGGCGTGTTTGTATCATCGGCGGACGATCAGATACTGCCAGTGTTACACCATTTTCATTTGTTAACCGCTAAATCTGCGAGTAATTACTGTCGGGACATTTGGACATCACTATCTCCAGCGCTATATACAAATAATCGATGAACACGGTGAATCGATACAATTAATGAATTCAACCCTGTGGGACACCGTCCTCAGTTCTAACCATTCTGAGCAACTGCACTTAACGGCGACTCACTGCATCGACCCTTCCAAACAGTGTGTATAGCAACTTCTACCTTATCCTCAATTACAAACTTCTTGATATTATTTCCAATAATCTCCTGTATTTACTGTCGGCAATGGGTTGCTGGTTACATTTCAAATTACTTCTGTGTGAAGCATCTTTGGACGGCGGGAAGACTTGAAAGGCACTGACTGAACGCAGTCTGTGTTCGGCCTTTCCCTATTCAGAGCTCATTAACCCGCTTGTAATTAGATCTCAATCGAAATTTAGATTTTAGAGTTATGGGAAAGTGAGTTAAAATTATGATTATTTGTTGATTCTGATCCCACGTCACCAAAATGGTATTTCTGCTAAGGCGTCATGAGATTTACACGTGCGGAAACTGCTCCACTTCTCCCACAGAAGAAGGTGCAACCCGTCGTTTTCTGGTTTGTCCATTTATTGAGCATCATCTTTCCATATTGAAGATCCTTTTGGATCTCTCTGTATCTCTATTAGTCACAATGTCACTGGTAAGTGCTGGTGAAACGCGAGGCCTCTGAGAGGGTCAAACAGTAGGAATACCTGTTGAGTTAACTTTGATTTTAATTCCTTCGTGAAAAACTGGACTATAGATAGCAGATCCATGATGTGAATAATGTAGGTGATAAAGCGATGAATGGTTCATTAATGGAGGGGATATGTTGTCCGGTGAGGCTTTAAACTGCTTTGTAATTCGAATGAATATTTCAGAATAGTGAACACACTTGCAACACATGGCAGACAAAAAATAACAAAAATTCTGCGGTTTTAAAATTCTCTCTCAGGTTGAATTGGAGCAGATCACTTGCACGTTTTAACTTTGACGTGAACCTAACACGCGCGTTTGCTCCTGCTCTTATAGAAAAGCCGGAGATTTCAGGTTATGGGGAACTGATCGCTGGACAAACTGAACGACTGACCTGTTCCATCATCCACAACTGCCCGGATGGCAACCTGCAACTGAAGTGGATTCATTACAATGTGTCCCTTCCTCTTCCATGGAACACTCAAAATCAATCAGGATTCATCAATGAACGTTTCGGTTCTCGGAGAGTTTCATCCATGCTCACCTTCACTCCATCATCTTCTCATCACGGAGCAATTCTGGGATGCACAATTATAATGGATGGTATCCCAAATCCTTCTCCACAAACTCTTACCTTGAAGATTAAATGTAAGTGACTGATTTAATGTTAATAGTTATAGTCTATCGGCCAACCGCTTTAATACTTTGTACTTGCTTCACAAACAAGGGTTTTGGACCGCATCAAATAATGTATTGGGCCAAGATGGGCGTCTGCACTGTGAGTGCTCACCTGGATAATCAATGAGTCGGAATGGCGCTCAGCCAATCCCCGTAGTAAGACTGTTTTAGGAAGATTCAGACCCATAAATCAATGCTGGGGGCTCCCAGAGTTTGGTTTATTTGAATGTTATTTTAATTCGAAGGCGTTCCAATGACGATCTGATTTTAGTCAGCCATAAAGGGATTACAAAAACGATGCTGATTATGTCTAAAGCTGGTATCTGCTATGATTTTGATGAACACAAATTCTCCAAAAAATATCTAACAAAATGATTGTAAGCCATCTTCTGTTACTTGTATTAACGTTGAGATAAAAATGTAATATTCGGAGACTAGGTCCTTCGCACTGTCGCCTTGTTAGCCGGACATTTGTTGAAGAAATACGTCAGTCCAACACAAACGAAGATCTTTAAAACCGTGCGCCTAGTGAAGACATTGAAATTAATTGACCTCTTAAAACACTGACGGGCAAGACACATTGATGAGTATATTATACATAATTAACACTCTGCGCTTGCTCAATCTGAGGAAACCCCACAACATCTGTCAGGAGTTGTAGGTTTGGACTGAACACGCCTTGGATTTGATATGAAGTTTTCCCTAACGTTCTCACCTGTTATAAGTGAACATATAATCAGCCATCAGCTGGTACAACATAGGCTGCTTCATATTAAAATTGGAATCTGCCAGATCCATCATGGTTAGTTCAAAAACTATATTAGTAGTATTTGGCCGCTGCAACTGTTTGTCATGCTCTTTACATGCTGAAGTCTCTCTTTCTTTAGATGAAGCCACAATTGTTGAAGGCCCGACCTGCACCAGCTCAGAGAATTGGATTATTTGTACCTGCCGGATCAGAGCCAATCCACCGGGAAACATCACATGGGGCCTCAATGGGACAATCCTCACTGGGAACAGGTCAAGTGTGGAAGTCTTCTCCCGGGCGGTGAAGAGTCACCTGGTGGAGAGCTCCCTGAGACTGACTCACCCAACTGGAGCCGGAAAACTGATCTCATGTGTTGCAGCAAACGAGCTGGGTGATTCTGTCAGTAAATACCAGCTCCGCTCTGAGGGTACATGTTTAATCTATCTGTAATTTAATACTATAAAGGAGTTGACCCATCGCTAGTCAGTCACTTACTGAACGGTGTTAGTTTCAGCAAATCCCAGCTCCATTCAGCAGGTCCACACTGAATCTATCTCTAATTAGTGGATGGAACTGTTTCCATCAGCGGCCAGTCACCAACTGAGAGGTGCGGTCGGCGTTATCCATTTTAATTTAAGTCTGCTGAGATGTGCTGCCTTTATATTTGTTCAGACAGGATGAAATTATCTGAGCACCAGAAACATAAACATAGAAACATAGAATCTAGGAGCAGGAGTAGGCCATTCAGCCCGTCGAGCCTGCTCCGCCATTCAATACGATCATGGCTGATCATCCAAATCCAGTACCCTGTCCCTGCTTTAATCCCCACAGTACACATATCCCACCCTACCCCCGTAACCCCACGTATTTAATTCCCCCTAACATATCCCATCCTATCCCCATAACCCCACATATTTAATCACCCCTAACACTAAGGGTCAATTTATCATAGCCAAATCAACCTAACCCACACATTTTTGGACTGTGGGAGGAAACCGGAGCACCCGGAGGAAACCCACGCAGACACGGGGAGAATGTGCAAACTCCACACAGACAGTCACCCGAGGTCAGATTCGAACCCGGGTCTCTGGCGCTGTGAGGCACCAGTGCTAACCACTATGCCACCGTGTTGCCCATTATGCCACCGAAGTAGCCAGTGAGCTTGAAAAAATGCACCTGTTCTCAATTCAGATAAATTCTTTAGAAAATCCGTATTATTCTCCCCATACGATAGCAAACTGCAATCTACCCTTTTGTATATACATATTAATTTCTATCTTGCTCAAACTCATTTGAGTATATAAAGCCGATATTTAATAATCCAAGCAAAATTGAATTATCTGCATAGATTATAAATCTCTCGGCTGTATCTGGTGATCTTGGCGGGCCTGTATTCTGATTCGATTATGCCCGCTGTTTTTTCGAGTGCGGAAAGTACTGAGGGGATGGTCGATTGCCTTTAACTTTTCAGTTTTGGATTTTACATGTTTAAATGCATGGATCAGCAGAATGGGGCGAAATGAATTCTTAATTTAGCTTCGTGATCCAACATAAAGGAAGATTGCTCCCTCACACTCATTAATGTACTTCCATGATTGTTGTTTACAACCTATTTCCTAATGTACAGCAATGGTTTTTCCAACATTTTAGAAATAATCTCCCGGACAATCGTCCTGATAATAGGAGGAGGGGTCACTGGGCTCGTTATTCTAATTGCAATCGTGTTCACGCTGAAGATACAAAGGTATGTGTGATTATTAATTACATAGAATTGGAGTTTTAAAGTGGACCCTGCGTCACAAAGTCCGTGTATCAAAAACTCGTTTAAATTAATCTCCCATCAGAGCAGTGAGCACTGCCTGAACTGATGCATAAAGTAGGAGCGTCACTTGTCCTTGAACAGTCGCTCGCATTTCCCCGCATCAATTACAGTTTACTATTAGTGGCTGCTTGAATCAGGCTGCCTGTACATTCTTCATGTTTTATTATTGGGGTCTGTTTCCTTCTATTTAAACTGGGAAATTTTTGGTCTTCTGACCGCTGGCGCACTTTGTGATAGGGAGTGTTTTCACCTCCCGTGTAACCTGGATGAAGTATGCAGCATGCTCAAAGAATGGCCAGAGAATCCCTTTCAGTTAGTTTCTGCTGCTGGTTTTATGGAGCACCCACAGGCGAGCCTCCTTGTCATGTCAAGCGCTGAGCATACACTACACTAGAATGATACCTAGATTCCAACAATCAAGCTAGTCCAGCAAACAGTAAAACAACAAAAAAAGGTCAAAGTGTCTTGACACATATGTTTACATATGTTAAGTTTGTTTGGCTCGAGAAGTAGGACATTATGGGCCGAAAATTGAAGTGAGAGCGTTCGTGCGAGGGTAAGCCCTCCACGCGATTTCTCCCTGCGCGCTGGCTTTTTCAGTCCCAGCTCGCTGGAACTTGATGTTCTGGCCAAGGCTGCGCAGTGCATCGTATCCCATAGTGCGCAGTTAATTCGTGCGGGCTGTGGGATCACGTGACTGAGTTACAGCCAATGGCAGCACACCAAGCTTTCATTCATAGCTTTCACATAACAGCTGTGAAAGCTATGAATACAACAACAGCCCAAAAGAAGAGCTAAACCTCCATTAAATTTAAAAAAAAACATCACATTATTAAAATAAGTGTAGTTAAATAAATTAACCTTTTTAAACAAAAAAATAAATTTTTGAAAAAATTTAAAATCTTTTAAAATGTTATAAAAATAAACTTACCTGTCTTTAAAGTCTCTAAAAAAGATATACCTGTAAAAAAAAATCAAAATACTACTTAATTAAGTACTTACCTTGTTAAAAGAGGCTCCTACGCCTGCTTTTTTTATGTGTAAAATCTTCAGTACTTACCTGCGCGTGCAAACCATGAAGTGCACTGCGTGCGCGCAGCCTGTAGCGCGCAGCCTGTAGCGCGCAGCCTGTAGCGCGCACGCGGTGCAATTAGGAACCGCCCCCTTTTCCAAACCTCAAGTGGCGGTTTTCAGTGCATGCGCAGTGCATGCAGAAAACCGGCACTTGGAGAAGGAAAACGCGAGAGTACCAAGTGCGTACTCTCGCGTAGCGACCTCAATTTTCGGGCCATTATTTCACAATTGGGTGTAACTCAGGTGCTAAAATATGATATCAGCAATTATTTTAGTTGCGCTTGTTATCTTATTTCTACCAGAGACTTAAGCTATTTAGTCTGACTAGCTCTCACTGAAAGCTCCAGACTCCCTGCTTTTAATACACAGGCTGATAATCACCTACAGAAAGGTGACTGTCTCCAAGTGAATTAAATTACTATCTATTCGGGTTACAATGTGCTACAAATCAAAATTACCCTTCAAGAAATCACACACGATGTTGACAATTGAAATCAATGATGGGCTTCACACATAGGAACTCTCCACAACAGCCAATGATTCGGCAACAAACATAACAAGATGAGTTAATCAACTCTTGTGAGTATTGCTAGTTTATAAGCCTTCATGTACCATGACTTTAATAAAGATGCCAGTTTCATGATAAATAATACATAGAAGCTTCTTTAGAGAAACTGAAGAAGGATCTCAAAGTGATTATTAAGGAAAATTGCTTTATTCACCATTTGATACTCAAATTTTGATATATATTAATAATTTGGACATGGGGGTACAGGGCACAATTTCGAAATTGGCAGATGACACGAAACGTTGAAGTTTAGTGAACAGTGAGGAAGATAGTAAAAGCTTTCAAAGGGACAGAGAGCGGCTGTTGTAATGGGTGAACACGTGACAGATGGAATTCAAGGCCCAGCATTGTGAGGTGAGACATTTGCGGAGGATGAATGAGGAGAGACAGAACATGCCAAATGGTATCATTTTGAAGGGGGAGCAGGAACAGGGAGACCTGGGGGAGTTTGTGCTCAAATCTTTGTACTTGGCAGGACAGGTTAAAAAAGCAGTCAATAAAGATTAGTGAAGCCTGGATTTTATAAATAGTTGCCCGGATTACAAAAGCCAAGAAGTGATGCTAAACATATATAAAACATTTGTTTGGCCGCAGCTGGAGGGTTGTGTCCAATTCTGGGTACCATACTTTAGGAAGTACGTGAAGGCTTTGGAGAGGGTGCAGAAGAGATTTACTAGAATGGTAGCAGCGTGAGCGATTACAGTTACGTGGATAGATTGGAGAAAATGGGGCTGTTCTCCTTTGACCAGAGAAGGCTAAGAGGAGATTTGATAAATCTGTTCAAAATGATGAAGGGTACAATAGAGTAAATAACGATAAGTTGATACTAATGACTGAAAGGTCGATAACCAGGGGCACAGATTTAAAGCAATTGACAAATGAACCAGAGGCGAAATGAGGAATTACATTTTTAAGCAACGAGTGGTTCGTATTTGAAATGCATTATCTGAAAGGATCATAGATCTACGTAATCACAGCCTGTAATGTGTTGGCACATTGAAAATATCCCCTCTGCTATTTAACAAGTTCTTAACATATCGACTGATCCTCCTATGGCCGTTAGCTCGCACAATCAGCTTCCACCTAGAAAAAGCAACACCGCCCCATTAACCAGCTTCCTTGATAAAGTCAACAGTTCCCTTTCGAAATGTTGGCAGATGGAAATTGAAAATAATTGGAGAGCGGACGTTGTCTGTGCTAATCAGGAAATGTAAAAGACACAGGTCTCTCCTAACCTACGAACTCTTTCACAGTATACATGAAGCAAACATTCCAGTTCGCTGTGAAATGTGCATCATTTTTATTTGTTGTTATGTAGGAAGAAGCGCAGTGAAACTGTATGAGTCTCGGAAACGGCTGGTGGTTCGCTGGTGTACACTGAGGTGCAGAAGGCACTAAAAGCTGAGGTAAGTGAAGCCAAGCTGGGGTGACAATTGTAGGATGTGTGGTGTATTTTCAATCAGCAAGTGACAAATAAAAGAAAAATGGAACTTTCAGAGACTTGGTCACTGGTGTTTTTAAGGGAGGGGTAGCCACTAAGAGTGAAGTATTTCTACGGACTCTGCAGATAGAATATATTTTATTCGTTCATGTGGTTTGGGCCTCGCTGACAAAGCCAGCATTGATTGCGGGTCCCTAATTGCCCTTGAGAATGTGATGGTGAGTCGCCGACATGAACGGTTGCAGTCCATGTTGTGAAGGTATTTCCACAGAGCTTTTAGGGATGGAGTTCCAGGATTTTTTGACATGGAGGGGAACTTGCAGGTGGTGGTATTCCCATGCGCCTGCTGCCACTGTCCTTCTAGGAGGTAGAGTTCGCGGGATTGGAAGGTGCTGTTGGAGAAGCTTTGGCGAGTTGCTGCAGTGCATCTTGTAGATGGTACACACTGCAGCCACGGTGTGGCGGTGGTGGTGGGAGTGAATGTTTATGGTGGTGGATGGGGTGCCAATCGAGCGGGCTGCTTTGTCCTGGATGGTGTCGAGTTTCTAAAGTGTTGTTAGAGCTGCACTGTCTGTAGATAGTGACCTAGTAAATGACATTAGCGAGTATATCCCACGATGTTATTTCTACTCAAAACAAACTCTTTGAATCAGAATGCGTTCTCCCACATATCTTACCCCATTCCTTTTAACATTAGGTCTCATGGGGTTAAATATTCAATGTAGTCACAGAAGCTGTCAGACGTCCCCGAGTGATCCACATTACTCAGGGTTATGTTCAATTTCCGAACTGAATCTCCCTGTCGAAGTTGCCCAGTTGTCCCTCACCTTTGAGTCAGTAGGATTTGGCTGCAACCTTTGCTCCGTCTTTTGAGCATGTAATCTAGGCTGAAAATTCAGTGCAGCATTGAGGGAGCGCTGCCTTGCCAAGGGTCCCGTCTTTTTAGACATTTAAACGTTGTCTCCTTTGCTTCTTCCTGTGGAGGGAAGTGACCTCACGATCCTATACTGGGAACGGAAGGAAGTTCTCCCAGTGTCTTTGCAAACATTTCTCCCTCAAAGCACACCATCAAAAACAGATTAATCCGCCATGCGTCTAACTTACTATTTGCTGCATTTTTCTCCTTCAGTGATGACACTTTAAAAGTTATCCATTGTGTCGCCGTGCTTCGGCCTTACTAATCATGTTTTCATACAGCACAGATGAAGCCATTCAGCCCATCGCTTCAGTGTCGGATCTTTGAAAAGGCTAATCTATTACTCCCGGTTCCCCTGATCTTTCCCCATCGCCCTGTAAATGTTTTCCTTTTCATTATGTATCCAAATGACTTTTGAAAGGTGCAAGTCAGTCTGCCTCTAGCACTCTTTCAGGCAGTGCATTCCAGATCATAAGAACTCGCAGCATGAAAAAAGTCTCTCAACTCCCCTCTAGTTCTTTTGCCAATTATCTTCAATTTGACTCCTCAGTTTACCGACACTCCTGCCAGTAGAAATAATTCCTCCCTTTTACTCTATCAAAATCCTTCAGAATTTTTGTCATGTTTTAAATTTCACCCAAACGTCTCTGTTCGAAGGAAACAATCGCAGCTTCTCTGGTCTCTCCACATAATGGAAGTCCCGTAACCCTGTTAGGGTTCTAGTAAATCTCCTCTGCGAACTCTGTAATGTCTGGACATCTTTCCTAATGCGTGGTCCCGTGAAATTGACACAATACTCCAGCTGAGGACAAACCAGTGATTTTAAAAGTTTAACGTCCCTGTCTTGATTTTGTAATCTTTGCAATTATTATCAATCTATGAATCCTATATGATTTATAACTTGCTCAAATATATGTTTGGATGTTAGTTATTTCTTGCATCAAGACCTCACAACTGTCATCTCATGAATCAGTGCCATTAGAAAAGTTACTAGGGATTAAATAACTAGCTTTGCTCTGGTGCAGACAGCGCACTCCCATCGCATTCAGCTCTATTTCTCCAACAGCTCCCTAACTAACACGAATGTCTTCCGTTACAGAGGGATTGTCAGTGCGCAGGCGCTCGTCGCTGCGCCCCACAACCGGGAAAACCAGCTCAGAATGAAAAGATTGTGTACGCGACTGTCAATGTCACAAAAATCCGCAATCATGAACCTTATAGCCCAAAGGAGGGGACCTGCGTATATGCACCAATTAAACATAAGTGAAAATAAACTGTCAGCGCGAATGGTCTTGAAACTCACAATGCCTGAACACACCTGATGTTATGAAGTAAAACAGACAGCATTGCATTGCAATAAGGACTATGAGCATGGAGATCTTTCAAAATAGAACTGGATTTTTTTGATTTATATTCACAGCTCGAGTTGATTGTAATACAGTTGAGAGAGTGACGTTTTTGTCAATGTAACTGTTCAACATTTTCTCTGTTCTGTGATAATAACGATTTTACAAACCATTTCTGACATCGTCTTTGTCCGTTAATCTACATTGGCCCACAGTATGAACCCTCAAAAACGGGGACCAGGTTGCAAAACGATAATTACAATAAAACATGAGAAAAATGAATTTATTTGCTGCTGCGCCTGAAAATCAGTTGCGAATTTCAAGAGAACCATGATTATGAAACGAGTTCTGGTGAGAGATCCAGATAATTGTAGATAATCATTTATCTGAGCATATTTGATTGGAGGCCCGTTTGTGAACCTGGACAAATATTCCCAGAATATTTCCGTCAGTTTTACTCTCACCCACCACAGCACTCGAGTTTCTACTTGTTTCCCTTAGTGACATCAGCACAATCCGGGCATTTGTCCGGTACACAGCAAAATATCGTGGAATTTTAAACCTAACTGAGATACGCTCAGGACCACTTACGCTCATTGTTCCTTCATCGTTTTGCAGTTTCAAGTTTTAATTCGCCCCAATTAGGCTCTGCCCACAAAACTGGCCGCGCCCCAAGTTCAACATCGCGAGATTGCGCTGGTTCTGAAAGTCTCTAAAAATTGCTCTCATTTTCTTAGGCGCAAAGGCAGGAGGAGATGTATATTTTAAAAGTTTCCTCATGTCAAAAAAAGTTAATTTCTAAGCAACAGACTAGTGTACACCAATTAAAATATTAAATGTTTCAGTATCATACTTTTCATCATTTTCGGTTATTTTAAATCAGATTACTCACAGGTGGAGGACTGGACACCGGAGGAAATATTTTTTTGCTGATTAATCAGGTTTCAGATTTATTAATAAGACTGCTCCATTCTACATTCTTAAAACGAATACATTTTAATGGTAAAAAAGAAACAATCACCTTCCATTATCATGCTCGATTGTACTGGTCCATGTATGAGCTTACGGTTGTGAATTGCAAACAAATTTTCGTGGAAACTTGAAGTCCAACCTAAGCAGCGCAATTTCAAGCGCAATGTTCCCCCTTTTATGTGTAATCAGGAAATTGCAAGCGAACAGGCTTGAAATTGCGCTGGTTAACTTTGGTCTTTGGAAATGTAAATAATCAATTCCTGTCTCCACCTATATACCGGAAATAGCTATGGAAAGGCGACTCACTGTAATTATACCCTGCTGGTATTGGTGTAGTTGCAGTACTTCAACTTCACGGAGGGTGAAATTCTAGTTTGATCAGTTCACACAGAGAGTTCGCATTAGAAATTTGGGCGCATGAAAGTATGGTGGAAAAGCTTGACTAGAATTGCATCAGATGCATGTTTAAAATATTTTATTATTCCAACGCCCCAGTCACAACACGTGTGCCAGGTCAGACAGTACTGTCTCTCTTACCTCTCTCGGAGGACTTCTGTTTGCCAATTTGCACCCTCCATCTCTTCATCCGCTTCACTCTCTCTCTCGTTCTCTCGTTTTCAGATCACTTGTGCTTCCCGCCAATAAATCTTTTCACTTTTATATCGTCCCCGACTGATCCTCTACATTTTTTTTGTAATTTTCTTCTTCTCCTTTCAGTGTCAATGGTATTGCATTTTTCGGTGTGGAACGGAGTCACTATTGCGTTTAGGTCGATGGATAGATAGAGAGATAGACAGATAGAGAGAGAGAGATAGATAGATAGATAGATAGACAGACAGATAGATAGATAGATAGACGGGTAGATAGATAGATAGATAGATAGATAGATAGATAGATAGAAAGATAGATAGATAGATAGATAGATAGATAGATAGATAGATAGATAGATAGACAGATAGAGAGATAGATATATAGATAAATAGCTATATAGATAGATAGTTAGAAAGACAGACAGTCAGACAGACAGATAGATAGATAGATAGTTAGATAGGTATATAGATAAAGAAAGCGAGATAGTGAGAAACAGAGACAGAGAGAGAGGGAGAGATAGATAGAGAGTGTGATAGATAGATAGATAGACAGACAGACAGAGAGTCAGACAGACAGATAGATAGATAGTTAGATAGGTATATAGATAGAGATAGAGAGAGAAAAATATAAACAGATAGATTGGTAGATATATATATCTATATATATATATATATATATATATATATATATAGATAGATAGATAGATAGACAGAGAGAGCGAGAGAGAGAGAGAGAGACAGAGAGAGAGGGAGATAGAGAGAGCAGAAGATAGAGAGAGATAGTGATACAGATAGAGAGATAGAGAGAGAGACAGAGAGAGAGGGAGATAGAGAGAGCAGGAGAGAGAGAGAGATAGTGAAACAGATAGAGATATATATAGAGAGAGGGAGAGATAGAGAGAGAGAGAGAAGGAGATACAGATAGAGAGTGAGAGAGTGAGAGTGATATATATATATATATATATATATATATATATATATATATATATATATAGAGAGAGAGAGAGAGAGAGAGAAATGTAGAGAGAGAGAGAGATAGAGGGAGAGATAGAATTGTGAAGTAACTCAATTTCATCGGAAGAATGAGGAGAGGCAATACAAACCAAATGGTGAAATTTTAAAGGTGATGCAGGAACAGAGAGACCTGCGGATATCTGTGCACAAGTCTTTGAAGGTGGCAGGACAAGTTGAGAAAGCTGTAAAAAGGGCATCATTAGCTTTATAAATAGAGGCATAGAGTGCAAAAGCAAGGACGTTATGCTAAACATTTATTAAACTCAGTTTAGGCCCCATCACTGTTTCCATTCTAGTAAATCACCTCTGCACCTTCTACAAGACCTTGGCTTCCTTCCTAAAGTGTGGTGCCCAGAATGGGTCACAATACTCCAGCTGGGGCTTAACCAGTGATTTATAAATGTTCAGCATAACTTCCTGGATGTGGTCCCTTATGCCTCTGCTAATAAAGCCATCAATCCCGTAAGCTTTTTGAACAAACATCTCAACTTCTCCTGTAACCTTCAAAGACTTGTGTCAGGGAAGCCCAGCAACTCTTTGTTCCTCTGCCCCCTATAAATTGCACCACAAATAACAGAATTATTATTAATAATATATTTAAATAGACGGGCTGAGCTGCATATCTGGAAGCTGTAATTGGGTTAGTAGAAAGAAGCGGGCGGATAATTTTGCAGAATGATTTTGGGAGATGGAGCTGGTGGCAACTGTGGATTCAGGCAAGGGCGGGTGTTAATCTTTGAGACCGCCCATGCTCGCTCTGTTGTAAGATCACACTCTGTGTGTCTTCTTCCAGTCGGTCCCATTTGTAACTGTGACCTGATTGGCGGAGTCTGCAATCTAGAATTGTGAACCTAGCTGCTCCTCCGCGATCATCAATGTCTTTCTCTTCCTGTCTGCCGGGCAGCGAAAGGTAAATGTCGGTCAATTTGTTGCTAAATGGGTTCCCAATCCAGCAATGCCTCGATTTTAACATTCTTATCCTCGTGCTCAAATCCGTCCATTGCCTCGCCCTTCCCTAACTCTGTAAACTCCTCCAGCCCTACAATTCTCATCCTCGTGCTCAAAGCCCTCCATTTCCTCGTTCCCGGCTGGGGATTCTATAACCAGGGGGTCACAGTCTCAGAGTAAAGTGTCGGCCATTTAGGACTGCGATAGAAGAAATTTCTTCACTCAGAGGGTGGTGCATCTTTGGAATTCTCTACCCCAGAGGTCTGTGGAGATTCAGTCGTTGAGTATATTCAAGACAGAGATCGATAGAGTTTTGAATATTAAAGGAATCAAGGGATATGTGGATAGTGCAGGGAAGTGGAGATGAGGTAGAAGATCTTATTGAATGGCGGAGCAGCTTTGATGGGCCAAATCGCATCCTCCTGCTCCTAAGTCTTATCTTTTTATGATATTTTGCTAGTTACAAACTCAAAAATCTCCAACGGATTTGTCAAACACGATTTCCCTTTCATAAATCCGTGCTGACTCTGCACAATCCTATTATTATTTTCTAAGTACCCTGTTACCACGTCCTTAATAATAGATTCCAGCATTTTCTCTACTACTGATGTCAGGCTAACTGGTCACCTTCCTACACATTTAAAATCGCTCTGCTTCGGGAGAGACCGGGGTGACAGACGGTAAGACAAAGTGCTTGGCAGACAGGTGTGTGCAGAAAAACGATCGACAGACAGCGGGCAGACAGAGCGTTAATCATGCGGGGAGACCGATGGTGTGAGACAGACGAGGAAGACAGGTGGGGAGGGAGGCAGAGAGAGAGAGAGGGTGGGGTAATAGAGAACAAGAGAAGGATGGGGTGAAAGATGGGGAGACAGCCAGCGGAGAGACAGAGGGGGAGACAGACTAGGAGACTGACGGGGTGACATTGAGGTGAGACAGAGAGATAGAGCCGGGTGAGAGACTTAGAGGGAGAGACAGGCAAGTGGTTGAGAAAGATGTTGTGCAGGCAGATCGTGGGAGACATACGGAGGAGTCACACGGTGGGAGAGAAACAGGGAAGACAGAGACAGAAACAGACCGGGGGAGGAGGATGGGGGGTGAGAATCTGCTGGAGACAGACGGGGGAGAACGACGAGTGTATCAGAGAGAGAAAGATTGGCGGGGTGAATGATGGGGAGAGATAGACGAGGGAGACAGAGAAAGAGAAAGAGAGAAAGAGAGACAGACAGGGGGAGTCAGACTGGGAGACAGACGGGATGGGGAAGACAGAGAAAGAGCGAGGCAGTTGGAGGATGCATACGGTATGGCAGAGCGGTTGTCATACAGGGGATACAGAGAGAGACGGAGAGGGAGAGACAGCGACAGACAGAGCGTTAATCAGACGGCGAGGCAGATGGTGTGAGAGAGACAGAGAAGACAGACGAGGGGGGTCACAGAGAGCCAGACGGTGGGGAAATCGAGAGAGAGAGGGAAAGAAAGAGAGAGAGATGTGGGGAGAAGGATGGGAAAACAGGCAATGAGGTATGGGGGACTGAGAACAATTATCAGAAGGGGTGAGACAGAGGGGGCAGACATGCATGGGTTTGACAAAGAGAGAAAGACGCTGGGGGAGAAAGTGATAGAGACAGATGGGGAGACAGGCGGAGAGACTGATGGAGGAGACAGAGACAGACCAATAGTGGTGGGGAAAGAGAGAGGGTGTGAGAGAGAGAGAGAGAGAGAGAGAGAGAAAGAGTGAGAGAGAGAGAGAGACGGGATTGAGACAGATGGGGAGGTAGGCGGTGGGGAGATAGATGGGGGTAATAGAGTGAAGGAGAGTTGAACGGGGGGAACGGATGATACGAGACAGAAGGGGAGATAGACGGTGGAAGAAGATGGGGGAGACAGAGAGAGAAAGACATACGATGTGACGTAGACAGAGAGAGCGGCAGATCCTTGGGGGAGAGTCATAACTACGGGAGACAGAGACGGATGGAGACAGATTGGTGGAGACAGATGGTGGGTGACACAGAGAGAGACAGATGGGGGAGTCAAATAGGACTAACAGTTGGGAAGAGGCAGACCTGGCAGACAGATGGAAGGAAGGAGGAAAGAGACAGACAGTGCAGACAGACGGGTGGAGACAATATGTGAGTGCACGGAATTGAGAGAGGGAGTGGTAAAGATGGTGGGTGATGTGACAGAGTGGGAGACAGACAGGGGAGAAAGAGCAAGAGAGACATATGGGTAGGTAGAGCGAGAGACAGACTGGGGTGAGTGGAGAAGTACGGGGGAAAGAGACTGATGGAGACAGACGAGTGAGACAGAGCGAGAGAGACAGACGCAGGAAACAGAGAAACAGACACCTGTGAAGATGGAGAGAGTGAGCCAGACGGGGAGAAACAGATAGAAAGGCAGAAGGAAGATACAGACGGGGATAGACTGAAACTTATCCAGACGGTAGGAGGAAGGCCGTGAGGAAGAAGGCGGCAGATTAATAATCAGATGGGGAGAGAAACGACGTGGGATAGACGGGGCAGGCAGGAAAAAGGGTGACAGAAGAGATGGACAGTGGAGACAGCGAGATATACAGTTGTTCACACCGACTGGGCATCTGGCGGGGAGACAGATGTGGGTGACAGAAAGAGGCAGATGGGTGGGAGACAGATGGGTAAACAGAGAAGGACGGACGTTGGGGGAGATACAGATAGAGAGACAGGTTGTGGAGACAGACCAGAGGAGTCAAATATTAAGACAGACGGGGTGATACAGATGGGGATAAACGGAGAGAGTAAGAGACGTGAGGGAGACAGACGGGGGAGGCAGACGATGTGGAGATAGATGGGGTGACAGAGGCAGAGATTAATATGGGGGAGACAGAGGCAAAGAGAGACAGACGGGGAGTGTGGTGCCGGATGGGACGAGACAGAGAGGGAGACAGCCGGGGGAGGCCGATGGTTGTGACAGAGAGATTAAGGGACATGCTGGAGGCAGATGGGGGAGGCAGACCGTGTCGAGATAGCTGTTGGGACAGAAGTAAAGATTAATACGGGGGAGACAGAGTGAAAGAGCGTGAGCCTGGATGGTGGCGGACGGTACGCGAGATGGAGAGGGTGACAGACAGAGGAGGCAGATGGGCGTGAAAGAAAGACAGCCATTCGGTGGTAGATAGAGAGAGATCGACAGACACTGAATTGGGGAGACAGTTAAATGGGGAGAGAGACGGATGGAGACTGACTGGGGGAGACAGGTGGTTGGTAGCAAAGAGAGTGGCAGATGGTGGAGTCAAACGGGGGTGGCAGATGGGAGGTAGCAGACCGGAGTGGAAGATGGAAGGGAGGCAGACGGAGACAGACAGGGGAGACAGAGCGAGAGTGTTATATCGGGGACAGGGCGGAGAAGAATGGGGGGAGAGTAACTGATGGAGACAAACGAGGGAGACAGAGAGAGAGAGAGAGAGAGAGAGAGAGAGAAGGGAAACAGAGGGAGAGACAAGGAAACACAGGGAGAGACAGACAGACAAAGCAAACAGAGGGAGATACAGACACACAGACAAGGGAAACAGAGGGAGAGACAGACTAGGGAAACAGAGGTAGAGACAGACATGTGGAGGCAGACGGGTGGACCCCCGTGGGTGTGAAAATAAAGAGAGCGACTGACGGGGGTCGACAGTTAGAGCGAGACAGATGGAGAAATATGCGGGGAGTCAGATGAGGAGGATAGAGAGAGATAACGTTGCGGGACGCGGGCTGCACAGGTGGAGGCAGAAGCGAGAGACATACAGGTTAGACAGAAGGGGAAACTGAAAGAGATTAAACGTCATTGAGACTGAAAGAGATAGACAGACGTGGGTGGTGAGACTGCGAGCGAGAAAGACGTTGTGAGACAGAGAGAAAAATCAAAGAGGTGGAAGACAGACGGGAGGAATTCAGAGGGGAGACAGCGAGAGAGACAGATGGTTAGACAGACGAGCGGAGACAGACAAGGGAGAATATAAGAACATAAGAAATAGGAGCAGGAGTAGGCCATTCGGCCTTTCGATCCTGCCGCAGCATTCAATGAGATCACGGCTGATCTTCTGAGTCAACTCCATTCACCTGCCCTATCGCCATATCCCTTGATGCCTTTACTAGTCAGAAACCTATCGACTTCTGTCTTGATTACACCCAATGACTGAGCCTCCACAGCCCTCTCGAGTAGAGAATTCCAAAGATTCACCACCCTCTGTGTGAAGAAATTTCTTCTCATCTCAGTCCTGAATGGCCTACCCTTTATCCTGAGGCTATGGCCCCTGGTTCTAGACTCCCCAGCCAAGGGAAACATTCTCCCAGCATCCACCCTATCAAGCCCTGTAATAATTTTGTATGCTTCAATGAGATCCCCTCTCATTCTTCTGAATTCAAGAGCATACAGGCCTAGTTTACTCAATCTCTTCTCATATGACAGTCCCGCCATCCCAGGAATCAATCTCGTGAAACTTCGGTGCACTCCCTCTTTGGCAAGTTTATCCTTCATTAGGTAAGGATTACCAAAATTGTGCACAGTACACCAGGTGTGGTCTCACCAAGGCCTATATAATTGGAGTAAGACTTTTTTACTCCTTTACTCAAATCATCTTGTAATGAAGGCCAGCATATCATTTGCCTTCCTAATGGCTTGCTGCACCTGCACATTCACTCTCAGTGACTCAGGTACAAGGATACCCAGGTCCCTTTGAGCACCTGCATTCCCCAATCTTTCACCATTTGGAAATAGTCTGCCTTTCTGTTTTTTCTACCAAAGTATATAACTTTACATTTATCTACATTATATTCCATCTGCCATGGTCTCGCCCACTCACTGAGCCTGTCGAGATCCCCTTGAAGCCTCTTCACATCCTCTTCAGAACCGACACTGAAACCTGGTTCTGTATCATCAGCAAATTTGGAAATGTTACATTTAGTTCCCTCATCCAAACCATTGATACAGATTGTGAATACCTGGGCCCCAATCAGCGATCCTTGCGGTACCCCAATAGTCACAGCCTGTTAATCCCGACACTTTCTTTTCTGTCTGTTAACTTTATCTGAATCCATGCTAGTATAATACCCCCAATTCCATGTGCCCTAATTTTGTTCACCAAACTCTTGTGTGGGACCATATCGAAGGCATTCTGAAAATCCAAATACACTACATCTACCGGTTCCCCTTTGTATACTCCACTAGTTATATCCTCACAGAACTCCAATAGGTTTGTTAAACAGGATTTCTCTTTCATAAATCCATGTTGAATCTTCCCAATGTTACTATTAGTTTCTAAGTGCCCATTTATTGTATCCTTAATAATAGGATCCAGCATATTCCGAACTAATGATATGAGGCTAACAGGTCTGTAGTTCCGCGTTTTCTCTCTCACTCCTTTCTTAAATAGCGGGGTTAAATTTGCTATCCTCCAATCTGCAGGAACCATTCCTGAATCTATCGAATTTTGTAAGATGACAACCAATGCGTCCACTATTCCAATGGCCACCTCTTTCAAAACCCTAGGATGTAGGTCAACCTGTCCTTGTGATTTATCGTCTTTTATTAACATTAATTTTGCCAGTACTGTTTGTTTACTAATAATATTTTCTTTAAGTTCCTCATTCTCGTCACACCCTTGGTTTTCTCGTATTTCTGGGAGGTTTTTTGTGTCTTCCTCTGTGAAGACAGAAACAAAGTGTTTATTTAATTTCTCTGCCATTTCCTCATTTACCCATTATAAATTCTCCCGTCTCTGACTGTAAAGGAATTACATTTACCTTCGCCAGTCTTTTCCTTTTCACATACTTATTGAAGCTTTTACAATCCGTTTTTATATGTCTCGCTAGTTTGTGCTCATATTGCATATTGCCTTTCTTTATCAATGTCTTGGGCCCCCTCATCTGATTTCGAAAAAGATTCCAATCCTCAGGATGACCGGAGAGAGAGACACAGACAGAGATACAGACAGACCTGCGCTGTAGACTGATGGGGAGGAATCAGACGGGGTGAGAAAGACAGACACATAGACAGACGTGGAAAGCTGAGCAAGAAAGACAGATGAGGTTACTGAGAGAAACATCGAGGGGAGACATACGTAGCAGACAAAACAAGTTGAGACAGCGAAAGAGACATCGGGGGAGAAAAACGGCAGGAGACAGACAAGGAACACAGACTGGGGAGACAGACTGGGAAACAGGCTGGGGTGACAGTGTGAGAGAGATATCTGGGGGAGAAAGTGCGAGAGACAGACCATGGGGAGAAGGATGGGGAGAGAGAGCGATAAGGAGACAGATACGGGCAGATAAACGGTGAGGAGACATACAGGGGAGACGTATGGGGTGAGACAGCGAGATAAGGACAGACGTGGAGAGGAGAGAGAGATTGAGATGGGCAGACAAGACATATGGGACAGACGGGGAGAGAGAATCGGGAGGCAGGATGGGGGATGACAGAGAGAGACAGACTGTGTTAACAGTGAGAGAGGTTGTGCGGAGTGAGAGACGGGAAGACAGGCATGGGGTGACAGACAGGGCATATAAGCAGTGAGGCAGACGGGGAGACAAAGCATACGTGTCAGTCGGGGGAAACAGAGTTGATTAGACAGAGCGAGAGAGAAAGACAAGGGGTCATACATGGGAGAGGAGACAGACTGGGGCAGATAGAGAGAGTGAAACATATGATGGGAGATAGGACTAGCGGGGCAAACAGACTGATGGGAAGTTAGACGGATGGAGACAGAGTGGGTGAGATAGATAGTCGGTAACTAAGAGAGAGACAAAAAGAGAATAGATGGAGTTGAGACAGAGGGAGAGAGACAGACAGAGTGTGAGACAGAGAGAGGGACAGGCTGGGTGAAATCAATGCGGGAGAGACAGAGGGAGAGAGACAGACAGAGTGTGAGACAGAGAGAGGGACAGGCTGGGTGAAATCAATGCGGGAGAGACAGAGGGAGAGAGACAGACAGAGTGTGGGTCAGAGAGAGGGACAGGCTGGGTGAAATCAATGCGGGAGAGACAGAGAGAGAGAGACAGACAGAGTGTGGGTCAGAGAGAGGGACAGGCTGGGTGAAATCAATGCGGGAGAGACAGAGAGAGAGAGACAGACAGTGTGTGAGACAGAGAGAGGGACAGGCTGGGTGAAATCAATGCGGGAGAGACAGAGGGAGAGAGACAGACAGAGTGTGGGTCAGAGAGAGGGACAGGCTGGGTGAAATCAATGCGGGAGAGACAGAGAGAGAGAGACAGACAGTGTGTGAGACAGAGAGAGGGACAGGCTGGGTGAAATCAATGCGGGAGAGACAGAGGGAGAGAGACAGACAGAGTGCGAGATAGAGAGAGGGACAGGCTGGGTGAAATCAATGCGGGAGAGACAGAGGGAGAGAGACAGAGTGTGAGATAGAGAGAGTGACAGGCTGGGTGAAATCAATGCTGGAGAGAGAGAGACAGACAGACAGAGTGTGAGATAAAGAAAGGGACAGGCTGGGTAAAATCAATGCGGGAGAGACAGAGAGAGAGAGAGAATGACAGAGTGTGGGACAGAGAGATGGACAGGCTGGGTGAAATCAATGCGAGAGAGACAGAGGGAGTGAGAAAGACAGAGTGTGAGACAGAGAGAGGGGCAGGCTGGGTGAAATCAATGCGGGAGAGACAGAGGGAGAGAGAGACAGAGTGTGAGACAGAGAGAGGGACAGGCTGGGTGAAATCAATGCGAGAGAGAAAGAGGGAGTGAGAAAGACAGAGTGTGAGACAGAGAGAGGGGCAGGCTGGGTGAAATCAATTCGGGAGAGACAGAGAGAGAGAGAGACGGGGAGAGAGTGAGAGATACAGATGGGGGGAGACAGACGGGGAGACAGACAGCGTGAGACTCTCGGGAGCGACAGACTGGGGAGAAAGAGCGCGAGACAGACCGGTGGAAGAAGGATGTGGGGAGAGACTGATGGAGACAGACGGAGACAGAAAGAAAGAAAGACAGACGGGAGTGAAAGTCGGCGGTGAGAAGGTTGGGAGAGACAGAGAAAGAGAGAGAGATGGGGGAGACAGCAAGAGTGAGAGATGCGGAGACTAACGTTGGGAGACAGAGAGAGAGACAAACGGATTGAGACAGGGAGAGACACAGACGACGGGGTCAGAGAGACAGACAGAATGGGAGACCGAGAGGGAGTTAGATGGGTGGGACATGATGTTGAGACAGGCGAGGGAGGGGAAGGACGAGAGGGACAGACAGAGGAGTTTGACACGGGAGGGACAGACAGGGAGAGAGAGAATTGCAGGGGACATTGATGAGGAGCAGTTTAGACAGGAAGGGACAGAGAGAGAAACAGACGGGTGTGGTGTGGAGAAAGAGCGAGAGCGACAGACAGGCAGTCAGAGAGAGAGAAAGCCAGGGGAGAGAGAGGAGGAGACAGAAAGAGAACAGACGGGGTTGAGGAAGAGAGAGAGAGAGAGACAGACAGACAGACATGGTGAGATAGACACGGGGGAGACAGAGACAGAATGAGACAGATTGGGAGACAGAGGCAGGAGGCAGACGGAGAAAACATATGGTGGAGAGTGCGCGAGAGACAGAAATTGGTTTAAGGGCGGCGGGGATGTGGGTTTGGGTTCGGTGCGAGAGCCATGCAGACAGACACAGGGAGATAGATGTTGAGGAGAAAGACAGGGGAGATGGATGAGGGAAGACACAGAGAGAGGGACAGACGCGGTGAGAAAGAGACAGTGAGATGGACGGGGGAATTAGACAGGTCGTGACAGACCAGAGAGTCAGCAAGGGGAGGCAAGACGGAGGAAGACAGAGACAGACGGGGGAGACAGAGACTGTGGAAACAGGGAGAGGGAGAGACAAAAGGGGGATGCAGATGGTTGCGATAGATGCAGAGAGACATACGCGGGGTAGGCAGACATGGCGGGCAAATGAGGAGGTGGCTGGGGAGAGAAAGAGAGAGAGACTGACCAGGGGTGAAAATGAAAGAGACAGACGGTTTGGACCGAAATGGGGCAGACAGTCCAATGGGAAGAGAGGCGGATGTGGAACGACTGGAGCGAGACTGATGCTGGGTTGCACAGAGAAAAACAGATGTGCGACACAGGCGGGAGGGGCCAGACAGAAGAGAAAGATGGAAGAAAGACAGAGAGAGACAGACGGGGCAGACAGACGGT
This sequence comes from Squalus acanthias, assembly GCA_030390025.1. Classification (NCBI taxonomy): domain Eukaryota; kingdom Metazoa; phylum Chordata; class Chondrichthyes; order Squaliformes; family Squalidae; genus Squalus; species Squalus acanthias. The sequence goes on from JASTWF010000039.1 coordinate 2,717,838, forward strand.
GGGAGACAGAAGCGGGAGAGTTAGAGTGAGAGAAAGACAGACGGGTGAGACAGACGGTGGGAGACAGTCAGGGACGGAGTCAGAGAAATGTACGTGGGGAATGGGAAATGGACGGGACGAAGCAGAGAGTGAGACAGAAGGTGAGGCAGATGCGGAGATAGAGGTTGTGGTCAATTGGTCAGTTCCTCTGTGTTTGGACAGGTTGTGGTCAGTGGGTCAGTTTCTGTGTGTTCGGTCAGTTTGTGGCAAGTTGAACAGATACAGTCTGTTCGGTCAGGTTGTGGTCAGTGGGTCTGTTTCTGTGTGATCGGTCAGGTTGTGGTCAATGGGTCAGTTTCTGTGTGTTCGGTCAGGTTGTGGTCAGTGGGTCAGTTTCTGTGTG